>JARBWK010000006.1:52842368-52947383 GCA_030556195.1 Anolis apletophallus | reverse complement strand
TGTGGCCCCTTGGAAAAAATAATTGCCCACCCCTGGTATAAACTAAACTGTTTCAACCGTCCACATAAACCTAGCTGGGTATAAGCCCTCAGAACGGCATCATTGCATAACATAAAATTGAATATTTCTGGTTTCCCACTTTAACTTTGTTAAACTTCTTCTACATCATTAATGAATAAATTTAACAAAAGTACAACAAGTAGGCATCCCTGTTTATTTATTTATTTATTTATTTATTCAATTTGATATACCGCTCTCTCTGGCGCCCAGAGCGGTTCAAACACATAAAAACATGCAAAATACAACAAAAACAGATTTAAAACCCCAGTTTAAAACATGTAACAACAGAACTACAGCAGCAGTAAAAGTATGCTGACAGCGGTGCAGCGAGATGGTAGATAGTGCAGCATTTTAGACGGCAAAAGCCTGTCTAAAGAGCCAGGTCTTTACCGCTCTGCGGAACGGCATTAAGCCCCGGATAGCTCGTATCTCCTCGGGGAGAGAGTTCCACAAGGTTGGAGCTGCAACCGCGAACGCTCTCTGCCGCATGCTAGCCAGTCTACAAACCCTAATGCCCGGCACATCCAGAAGATTGAGCCCCTCTGAATGCAGTGATCTCCTGGGTATATAAGGGGTAAGCCGCTCCCTCAGGTACACTGGCCCCAAACCATATAAGGCCTTGAAAGTTAAAACTAACACCTTGAAGGCAACCCGGAATTCAATTGGGAGCCAGTGCAGTTCGCGCAAGAGTGGAGTCACGTGGTCCGATCTTGATGCTCCTGAGAGCAGACGTGCTGCAGCATTCTGCACCAGCTTGAGTTTCCGGATCGCTGACAGAGGTAGGCCAATGTACAGCGCATTACAGTAATCGAGCCTCGAGATGACCGTGGCTTGGATCACCGTGGCCAGGTCGCAGCGGGAGAGGTAAGGAGCCAGACGTCTTGCCTGACGCAGGTGGTAGAAGGCTGTCTTGCAGGCGCAGGCAATCTGCGCCTCCATAGATAGCTGGGCGTCCAACCGGACCCCTAGGCTCTTTACAGACGGTT
The DNA here is from genome assembly GCA_030556195.1 of Anolis apletophallus. Classification (NCBI taxonomy): domain Eukaryota; kingdom Metazoa; phylum Chordata; class Lepidosauria; order Squamata; family Anolidae; genus Anolis; species Anolis apletophallus. The sequence continues at coordinate 52,946,337 of JARBWK010000006.1, read as the reverse complement.
GCGGACAGAGGGCCACACCGTCGAAAGTCGGCAACTGGGTCTCTACCCCCTCCGGGCGGCCCAGCCTCAAGATCTCCGTCTTCGCCGGGTTCACCTTCAACTTACTGGCTCGCAGCCATCCAGTTACGGCTTCTAGGCAGAGATGGAAATTATCGGGTAAGGAGTCTGGTACAGAGTCTGATAGATATCTACCATTGATTTGAATTTGGAGGAAAGTAGTATTTCAGAAATTGTGGATCATTGTCGTTAGAGTCACATGACAATTTATATCTTGTCTTTTACAAGGTTCAACAGGCAGACCCATTTCTTCTTGAGCCTCATGAGGAGTTGGCAATTTGCAAATACTATGAAAAAAGGTTATTGGATTTCTGCTCCGTTTTCAAGCCAGTCATGCCAAAATCTGTGGTGGTGAGTTCCTTTTAATGAACCCTCTTGCATTGCATTAAAAGAAGTAGTATTTCAGTATGTACAGATATTCTTTTGATCCTGAGCAAGATATATTTTCTCCATAGTCTTTCTAAACATATTCCATCCGATTGAGATGTAAACATGTCGTTTCATTGATCATGCATAGAATGAGCATCTTTCATGGCTGTTTCCTGACTTCAGCCACTTAGAATTAAGGGACAAGGACCTCTATCCTATGGCAGGTAGTTGGTTCACTTACAGCTGTTTTACCTTCTAAGTATTTCCTTTAACATCCTTCTGCACAACAAAATGTCAGGGAGAGTAAGAACATACAGCAATTTCATTCATGTGGCTGAGTTCTGTGGAGGATTTATATTTGAGTCTAAATATCCTAAAGACACTACATCCTTTTTGAACTTTGAAGCTAATAATATCAACTCTGATTAGTGTTTGGACAGGAGATTGCCAATGAATGCTAAATGCTGTAAGGTGTATTTTAGAGGAAGTAAGTGGCTAAACTACATCTGGGTAATTATTCTATAAGAAAACATGATTAAATTTATAGGTTTGCCATAAATCAACAGGGGACTTGAAGGTGCATACACACATAAATTCAATGTGGATAACTGGTTGAAGGAATAATTCCCTGCATACCCAGCCAGATGTGGCTACTTCTCAAAGATGCCAATAGCATATTTGAGAAGTTATGAAGCATAAGCAGTTGCTTCAAACCAGCAGTAACAAATAATGCCTAATGCATGCCTGCCCTACAGATTTTTCGCTCTTTCAAGATCCATGACAATAGGAGCAAGGAAGGGCGTGCTAAAACTGCAAGGCATGAATTAGCTCTTTTACTGTCCTCCATTCAAGTTTTCTGCAGTAATTTTGGAGTGGTATTGGAAGTAATCTCTTCAAAAGCTAATAGATGAAAGAGAGAGGAGGTTGTATCAAATAGTCAAGCTTTTTTGTTTGCAGGGCTGTGTTTGCTACCATGTTTTTTGGCCTAGAAGCCTCGAGAGAGTGTGTTGGAGATGATAGCAGAATTAGAGAAATTTACTTGTCATCCAAATGACCTTTCTCAAAGGTGACGACATATCAGCTCTGCCAGGGGGAAAGCAGGAAGGTTACTAATTGTGAAGTATCCAATATTTGGGGGGTTGCAGAAGTCCCCCACCCCAAGAGTGTGCTTTTAAGTCAGAAAAGACCCAAAATAAGTACACAAATATGTTGCCTACATGAGATATTGTTTCCCCTAAGGTATATGAACAGTACAGGTTAGTTAATTACCCAGATATTTCCTTTCTCTAATGGCCCATCTACACTAGCCATTTAATGCAGTTTCAAACTGGTCTTGAAGAAAATGGTTTTGCTGTGCAGATTTTTTTTCCTGCATCAGGAGTGACTTGAGAAACTGATGATATAGAGGAAAGCTATAGTAATTGAGGCCTGGATAGTGATACAAACCACCAAGCATTGCTGCATATTAAGGGCTCCCCCCCCCCCAAACCCGTTTGTGGCTGTTTATTGTCGAGCTGCCATAGTTTGAAGCTAGCTAGCTCGAGCTGCCATAGTTTGAAGCTAGCTAGCTTCGAACTGCGTTAAATGGTCAGTGTAGATGAGGCCTGACAAGTGCTTGTGCTTTCCCCTCTTCTTTTGCAGTGATTTCCCTTTTGGCTCTGTTAAACTCTCACTTGCTTCTGAGTAAACATGCATAAGATTGACCTGTGCATTTTTGTTCTGTTGCATTCATGTAGACATATCCTGCATTTCCTTTATACATTCTATATAGGCGCTGTTCTCTGCTATCTTGTGAATGAATTCTCTGGCTTCATTTTCATTTCAGGGATCAGCCTGCATGTACTTCAAACGTTTTTACCTCAATAATTCAGTGATGGAGTATCACCCGCGTATAATTATGTGAGTAAATGATACACTTTGTGTGTTAGTTTAAACTTTTATTAGTAGCCTGTCAGATGATACTGAAGATTCAGAGCTGATCTTTATATGAGAGTATAACAGATTTTTCAGACATGGTCTTATAAGATCATGCGATCTTCCAGATAATGTTCGACTTCAACTCCCAACAACCATGGCCAGAAAGACTAGTGCTGAGCAATGCTGGAAGTTGCTGTCCAATAACATTTGGAGAACTGCATGATTTCCATTCCTAGGTTAGGATTTTAAAGTCAGAATGCTTCATATATAACGTGTGATTACATTCCTTGTAATGAGATGTGTTTGCTGTTTGTTTTAAAGGTTGACGTGTGCATTCTTGGCATGTAAAGTAGATGAATTCAATGTGTCTAGTGCACAGTTTGTTAGTAATCTTCGTGAAAGCCCAATGGGACAGGAAAAGGCTCTTGAACAGATCTTAGAATATGAATTGCTACTTATTCAGGAACTCAACTTCCATCTCATAGTGCACAACCCTTACAGACCATTTGAAGGCTTCTTGATTGATCTGAAGGTAACAATTTTTGATTTCTAAAGACGTTCGTCTTAAATTGCAAACGCTGTGGTACAATATTGAATCTTGAACAATATAAAGAACACTGGCAATATATTGCTTACAGTAGTGGGGTCAAAATGTTCTGACTCCTTGTTTCTGGGAAAAATTGGTAAGAGCATTATACATTATACCATTTTGCAAGGGTTTTTTGTTTTGCCATTGGGGCAGGTAGTTGACTACTTTGTATTTAGTAGGACATTGGTTTGTCCCAACACAGCTCTTCTTATGATACCTACTGATCAACTTGTCAATTAAAATACAATGTTCACTTCAATTTTCTGGGTAAAAGTATTTTTATATACTATGATACTTAAACTTTTAGTGTTTGTCCATTCATTGAGGCCACATTTAGTACCTAAAATTTGTCTTGCTTTGGGTGTCTTTCAAAAATTGTTCCTCCAGTTACCTTTTCAATATATAGAAAAAAATTATACAGTATTTAATATGCAGCAGATACTAGACATACATTTCAGTGACAAAATGACAGCTGATGAATTAGCGTGTCGACAGCTTAGCACAGAATTGGCTTTATTCCCTTCTTGGCGGACAGGAGGCTTGCTTAGCTGTTTTGATCATCCTGGGCAATTAGTCATTCATGCAGACAAGCTTGCTTTATGAACGTGTTTTTTCTAGCAACAACTCGAAGAACAAGAATGAAGCATGGGTAATGTGTGATATTGGGAGGAAATAAAAAGTTACTGTATTTCTCATGTCCAATACCGTCTATAACCCCAAAGCTCTCTGTGATGTTCAAAGCTGGAGAGGGCAACTATAGAGGTCATTTTTCACCCTAGCATTCCACCCTGATGGGTCACATTGGAATGCCTCATGCAATTGTTTAACTTTTGGTCAATTTTCAATTAATTTTTTTATGGGGGGAGGATTAAGATTTTGTAAGGGAGCAGTGGGGGCAAAGCTACCACATTTGGGATGCAATAATAATAACAACAACAACAACAACTTTATTTTTATACCCCGCCACCATCTCCCCGAAGGGACTTGGTGTGGCTTACAATGGGACAAGCCCACGTTACAAATAAAACAGCATTAAAATCAATCAAATTAAAACAAAACACAATCACAATACAACACCTTAAAACAATAAGGTTGAGATAACAGTCAAAGCTGGGATCAGCCTCAAATAAGTGGAATGCTTGAGAAATGGAGCCAGTGGAAAGTGCAGAAATAAAATGAATAGAGGCTAAGGCATACCCTTAAAAAGTATCGAGTAACCAATAGGAGGACCAGAAAAAAGTGAATGGCTTTGAGTAGGAACGAGATAGATCTTGGGTGAAACTACCTAATCAAAGGCACGACAGAACATCCAAGTTTTTAATTCCCTGCAAAAGTATGTGTATGTTTGGAACAAAAGATCACCCACAATTAAATTTTGAGGGGAATTTCAGGGCCTGAGGTTAGGGTTTAAAATCAGGGCCTTGAGGTCATATGTAGCCCAAAGTGTGCATTCAGTGTAAACCAGTGCTAAATTTTGTGTGTGGTAAAAGTTCTGGCAAAAACATTGACTGCAGATATGAAGGATTAACAAAAAGCTCCATGTCTGTTTTTGTCATGACCAACTTATTTGTAAAAGAGCTGCAGGTTTTTTTTTTGTGAGATTGTAGAAGACTATGTGTGTTTGACCCTGAATTCAGGATAAAATTTATCCTGTATTCCGGATAAATTTTACAATTGTGCTGGCTTGTTAAAGTTTTGGTGCTATAGATACCTTGTGAGATTGTGAGTTAGAGGACTTAGTAGGGAACTCTCCTTTTAAAGACTCCCTTTGAGCCTTCTTCCTGAAAACATTTTGGCATGCTTTAAAAAAAAAATTCACTAGAAATTAGTTTTGCATATGAAAATGAAGTGCTATGAATAGGTGGATCTGTAACTGGTTAAGTGAACTAACCCAGAGGGTGCTCACCAATGCTTCCTCTTCATGTCGTAGTGCGCCCTTGTCTTGGTAGAGGCAGGCACTCAGGGGAAGAGAGTGACGGCTGCGATGCTAGCACCCACAGACAACGCATGCTTCTCCCCCGGCAGTGGCAAGTGCGCTATTGGGGGCCCACAGGCAATGGGAGAGAGGCAGCAGAAGCTGTTGGTGGCAAACAGGCAGGGAGGGAAAGTCGCTGCTACTGCCAGAGCACCAGACAGTGGGTGGGAGGCAGACGAAGCCAGAGCATGTCCCTCTCCCAGCAACGGCAAGGTGATGCAGCTGCTAGGGGTGGTGGTGAGGCGCCCTTAAGGACGGCGATCTTAAAGCCTTGGCATTTTCTCGCCTCTTGGCCCGCTCTGGGGCTTTGTCAGGCCTGGCCATCCCTGCCCTGGATAATCTCAGCAAAAAGCATCTAGGAGATAAGACTCCCGACTGAGGTTAGGAGCCCTCCCCAAAAGCTCAATGCCCAGGGAGTAGGTGGCTCTGAAGCCAACCTCTGAGGGAAAGCAAAAAAAAAAAAAAAAAAAGAGGAGGAGGAGGAGGGGGAGCCTGCTCATGAGGTTGAACACTAAATTGCAAAACTCACAAGATGTTGTCAGATAAGTAGATAAAAGGCAAATGCTAGCGAAAATAAGTGGTAAAGAAAAAGAAATAAACTATCCTTTTGCTAGTCAAAGCAGAGAGAGAGAGAGATTCCTTAACTGCTGCTACTGCGGCAGAAAGAAGGAACTGGAGCGGCAACCCCGCCTATTGGCTATGTATACCATCAGGGGAGCATGGGCGGGGCTACAGCCAAAAAGTATCTTCTAATGTTCTAGAGAGTTCCAAAACTGCGCAGGTGCAGGAGACCCATATGTGTGCATTTCACAGTGACCACGCAGAGGAAAAATGAAATGCAAAGATACAGAATGGTGGATGCCAGGCTCAATAGCAGTATGTGTGAAAAAGATCTTGGAGTCCTCATGGACAAGTTAAACATGAGCCAACAATGTCACGTGGCAGCTAAAAAGGCAAGTGGGATTTTGGCTTGCATAAATATGAGTCTAGTGTCTAGATCCAGGGAAGTCATGCTACCTCTCTATTCTGCTTTGGTCAGACCACACCTGGAATACTGTGTCCAATTCTGGGCACCACAATTGAAGGGAGATCTTGACAAGCTGGAATGTGCTTAAAGGTGGATGACTAAAATGATCAAGGGTCTGGAGAACAAGCCCTATGAGGAGTGGCTTAAAAAGCTGGGCATGTTAACCTGTAGAAAGAAGGCTGAGAGGAGACATGATAGCCATGTATAAATATGTGAGGAAAAGTCATAGGAAGGAGGGAGCAGGCTTGTTTTCTGCTGCCCTAGAGACTCGGATGCAGAACAATGGCTTTAATTTACAGGAAAGGAGATTCCACCTGAACATGAGGAAGAACTTTCTAACAGTGACAGCTGTTCAGGAGTGGAACTCTCTGCCCAGGAGTGTGGTGGAGGCTCCTTCTTTGGCTGCTTTGGATGCAATTTTCCTGATTCTTTGCGGGGGGTTGGACTGGATGGCCCATGAGGTCTCTTCCAACTCTATCATTCTATGACGCTAATGGAGTAACATGTGAATGCTTATTTTTCTAGACACGTTATTCATTGCTTGAGAATCCTGAAACATTGAGGAAGACAGCAGATGACTTCCTGAATCGAGCAGCTTTGACAGATGCTTGCCTCCTATATACACCTTCTCAGATAGCTCTGACTGCCATCTTGTCCAGTGCTTCTAGGGCAGGAATTAATATGGAAAGGTAGATAATATTTTGAAAATTTAAAATACAACTATGAAATACATTTTTCATTTTGTACATTTATGTAAGCGTTTATCTGCATTTTTATTATTCGGAAATAAGCCACATAGATTGATACCTGAATGAACTGCCTGAAAAGCTGTTAATTGTGGAGGAGAACATTGTTTGTGATTACTCTCATGATGGCTATTTATCTCTGTTATCAAAGTAGACCTGGATATTAGCAGTAGGATAACCTAAAGGGGAAGGTACTATTTGCTCTCCTGACTGATTTGTGGACTTTCCACTCAGATCAGATTATTGTCTATAGGAACAGGATGTGGGCCTGTCTCTTGCTTTGATCCAGTACTGTTTTTAAGTCATATATGGCACTACTATCTGGAAAAGAATAATTGCATTGACAACACTGTAACAAAATTTAAAAAAAAATCTGTTCCTGATTTGAAAGCGTTATTGTGTGGAACTTAATTTGAAATTAGTTATTATACTCCAGAAATTTCATTTTTGTGTCCAAGGGTAGTACTATTATTTCCTTCAGTAATTTTCTTCAATAAAAATATGCCATTTTTAACCTTTCAATGTGCAGACCAAAAAAAAGGTTTTTTGCAGTTTAATAAACTTTTTCCATGTTTGTATGATAGAACCAGTTAGGAAATGACATTTATAACCCAAGAACAAAAATTGTGTTACATAGTGCAATCAAAAATATGGAATTTTTGAAAGTAAACTTTTGGGGTTTTTTCCTGCCATTCTTTGCATATAGTTAGTAAAATGATTATTTCTGCATCTCTGATTTTTTTAAATTTTATGCTTTCAAAATAATCAGAATACTTTATTATTATTATTAATTGATTAATTTTTATTCCACTTTTCTCCCACGAGTGGAATTGAAAGCGGCGAACAAATGGTAAAAAACAAAAACTACATGATGCAAGAACACAACATCATCCCCCAACCCAAACATATAAACAATAAACCAATACATTGCATAAGCACAATTACATAAACCATATACAATAAGCATAAAAATAACGTTTATCATTTATCATCATTTCTGTGTTACTACTTCTTGTGAAGATTGCTATTATTTTGCTTTATTTATTTACAATTTCTATCCCGCCTTTCTCAGCCCGAAGGTGACTCAAGGTGGATATTATAGTTGATGGCTTGAAGGTCGTTCTTTTGGAAATAAAAAAAATACTGTAGAGTTAAAACTACCTTTAGTTTAATTGTAACATGTTTCTTTGCTACCTCTTAGAAAGGGAGAGGTAATGAGTGTTTAAATATTATTCAGAAACTCTGTTCCAGTGCCTAACATGAAACACTAGCTAAATGTAATTCTCTTTACAGGGTGTATGTTAATTTAAATGTACTTCATAGCTATTGTTTACTTCTCTGTGCATCCAAACAGTGGTGTTGGGATCTAATTTTCACAATCTTTGACAGTTACTTGTCAGAAAGCCTAATGCTGAAAGAGAACAAAGCTTCCTTCACCCAATTGCTGGATGGAATGAAATGTAAGTAAAGATGTTAAGAATGAGGCAATATGTATAGATTTATGCTATGCATTTTTGAAGGAAAGAGGCTTTGCAAAAGACTTGATAGCCATTTGAAAGATAATCGAGTCTTTTGTCTGTTTGTTTGTTTGTGGATGATCACTAGAACATATGTTGCAACTAACTTGTACCCAGCTGATGATAAAAGGATTCTTCATGGGTGTCATTTGTGTCTCCTACATCCCTGTGTCAGGGGCATGAAATGACAAGAGAAAAAAGACATCTAAGTGCAATTATATTCCCTTCGTAGTAAAGTAGCTTTAAGCCTGATAAATACCAATTGCTATACTACTAAGACATTTTATTGTCTTAGCATGTTTCCAGTTAGTGGAAACTACAGAAATTATTGGGAGAAAGTAGCAAGTTTATCTCTTTCAACTAAACAACATTCGCTTAGAAACTCTTAGATAATTCCATTCAGTGACAGCCACCGGGAGAAAGCAGATGCAGAATGGTAGAGTAGTGTTGCCTTCCCGATGCTTTGGGGTTGCATCTTGTAACAGGCATAGTCCAAAAGAATAAGAAGGCTTGATGTCTGAAGTTGTTTTATCAGACAAAACTGAAACAGGAAACATTACTGCAAAAGCTAATGGGTTAGTGTTATCTTTTTAGAAATCTTATTTCTTAGACTAGGGCTGACCTTGCAAAATGTCAAGTGTGCACTGATGATCCATTTTCTTGGGAAGAGAGTTAAGATGTTTTTTTTCTGGCAGGCATTTGGGACAACCAAGCACTTTAAAACTTCAGGCAACAGAACAATTCTGCTTCATGCTGTTGTCTTGCATTTTAGTCTTTTTTTCTGTTACACCTTTATTATGTTGTAAAAGTGCCATAAACCATCCTGAGGATTTAATTGAAGCCGGTGGTCGGTTAAATCTTCGAAAAATAAAGTATTAAGAGAATATTGAATAAGCTTTAAAAATAAGTTACTGTGGATCTTTAATTTCATTTGCCAGATCACCTCCATTTCAAGTTATTGTAGGTTTTGATTCTCATTTTTCCCATTGTCCCCGAGCAATATAGCTAGTGTTTTTATTCTGAGTCTTATTCACAAAAGGCTCTTTATCTAGTGAAGACTTCCATTGTCAGAATGGGAAGGAAGGCTATTTCTACTGAACTGCTATACCATGTGTCAAACGCAAGCACTGTGGGCCAAATCCGGCCCTCCATGTCATTTTATGTGGCCCTCCAGATGCTGGACTACAACTCTTGTATTCCTCATCATTAGACATAATGACTAGAATTGATGGGAGTGTGATACAGGAACATCTGGAAGGCTGCAGTTTATTCTATTTAGTCAGGATAGTAGGGTTTGAATTTTGATACAAGACTTGTGGATATGATGCCTGACTTCAAAATGTCCTTTAACCTCTCCTGAACCTCAGAGCAGTCAGTGCTGTTGGATTGCAATTCCCATTATCCCCAGTCAGCATGACGGATAATCAAAAGTGATGGGAGTTGTCGATGGATAACACCTGAGGATCCAGATTAGGTAAAAACTAAAGAGCACGGATTACGATGTGTGTCACACACACACATATACACATACATGGCCCTCTGTGTCCACAGATTCTCTGTTAATGGATTCAATGGCTAAGGCGACTATTAGGCTATTGCGTGGATCCATTTTAGCCATTTTCCTTCGACCAATCTGGCTTCTTCAGCTTGGTCAAATGGCTGTAACGGGACCACATGGCAGTCGATCACGTGCTCCTCCTTGCATAAGGTTTCCCTGTGAGCCCTGCCTGTTGGACCAGCTGGAGTAGAAGAAGCCATGCCATGTCTTATGCAAGCGGTGTCTGCTTTCTTAACCTTGTTTCTGAAACCCAGGCTTCCTTGAAGGGAAAAAAGGAAAGGCTCCCGGGAACAGGAAAGGGAGCCTCATAAGTTCCCCATTGCCGCCAATGTGCCAGATATACCCATATTTTTTGGCTTATGACAAAAACGGCTATCCAGCTACCCACCCATTTTTGGGAAACAGGTGAAAATGTATACAGGGGTTTACCGGAATCCAGCCTGCAGATATGGATCGAGGTTCAACCGTAATGCATAAGCCTAGCGGCTATAAGGCTAATGTGGTTCTTCATAAAAATGGGTTTAGCACCCCTGTGCTGTACATACCAGTCTCTGTCTGTATATTTCCACAGTGTGCCAGGGACTGGTACCATATTTGTGCTCAATGGTCCAAAACATCTGCTTCCTAAAAAACCTGCCAGGAACCAACATCCAGTGGCACTGGCGGTGGGGCCACCACTTTGAATAGCGTAGTTTTTGATTAAGTGAGGCCTCAATTTGTGAAGCAGGAGAAGTTTTAAATAAAGACACTGAAACAAAACTTAGAGGCTCTCTAGAGCAGTGTTTCCCAACCTTTTTGAGCCGCGGCACACTTTTAACATTAAAAAATCCGGGGGCACCCCACCAACCAAAACGACACAAAATGCCACTCTAACACAGTACAGAAAGGCTGGGGGGATGGTGGCCTGCTGGGAGCAGCTGCTGGGAGTGCCGGCCAGGGAGGAGCCAGGCCACACCATGCCCCGCCCCTCCCCTGGCTTCAGTTCACCCACAGCTTCGCCAGCCTTGAGGGGGCAGTGCCAAGCCAGCATTGTGCTGGCTCTGCCACCGCTGGCTTGGCACTGCTCCCTCAAGGCTGGCAAAGCTGTGGGAGTGCTGAAGCCGGGGGGCGGGGGCGGAGCCAGGCTGCGTCATGCCCCCTCCCACCGGCTTCTGCTCTCACAGCGGAGGAGCATGAGCGGTGGACGGGCTTCAGTAGGCGGGGCTCCTCCTCCGCACGGCTTCAACAAGCAAGGGGTGAGAGTCATGGCGGGAGTCATGGCAGATTGGAGGCTGGTTGGGGAAACAGCCGAAGGAGGCGGTGCCCCAGACCCTTCTTCTTTTTCTTTGCGGCCGCCCATCCCTTCCTCCTCCTCTCCCCCAAGCAGCAGGAGTTCGGCAGGAGGGGGAAGGAATGGGGGCAGAGAGCTTTTCTCGCTGCACACCTGATGATAGCTCACGGCACACTAGTGTGCCACGGCACACTGGTTGAGAAACACTGCTCTAGAGCACCACAGGGAGACAAAAGAGTGATCCACCCTCCCTCTCCTTCACCCTTAAAGATATTGGAGTCTGGAATCTCTGGGCTTGGGCACATAGAAATGTCAAAACAGATGTACTCAGTTGTTCAGTAGACTTCTGCTTAGTAGGCTGTCCTTGATACTTCTTTTATGCTTTCATCAAAGACAACACAGACTTCAATTGATTCATATTCTGAAGGCTTGATATGCAAAATGTGCCTGTGCCTCTGACAGTTTTCTTGGGACAGTATTGCTAACTCTGCATTATCTATTAGCCTCAAGGAAATAAAAAAAACCCCATAATGTAAACAACTAGTTCAGTATAGTTCTTCACTTCATACTTACATGGTGCCTTGACATTATTTATAATAAATCCTCTGATGTAAGATGACAGCTGAGAGTCTTACAAATGTAATCTTAGGGTGAAGAATGTTACATGACAAATTTTAAGCCAAGACTTTGTCTGTGGAACTATTTGAACAAAGTTAGAGCAGTAGTAAGTTGATTAACGTTTGTTCTGCACTTGCTCAGGAGTGGCCTTTTTGAGATCTGAGGGAGGTTCCAGACCATTTTCACAGTCCACTTACCTCCCAAAGATCTCAACGTTCTACTCTTTGCTCTGTGTGTGCAGAGCAGGTGGAGGGATAACATGGTACATGTTTCAATGGCTATGAAGGCGAAAGAAGTCTGCAACAGATTGAGAAGCCATGGTCATCGTGTAAACTATGCCACCAGTAGAACCTTACTCTGTGAAGTCTGTGTGTTGGTCAGTTGTGCACTGTCGCCCTCTAGGCCCTGGCTCAAGACCTCCCTTGATAAACCACGCAAGCAGCTGAGGTACAACAAGTTTATTTAGAATATAGTTTATAGGAAAGAAGTTGGAAGCAATACTATAGTGCTTCCAATAGCAGCAAATCTCAGGAACAAAGCATTGAGTAAATAGTCCAGTGGTAAACAGGATCCAAGCTGGATGCAATCAGAAATAAAGCTGGGTTCAAAAGCAAGCAAAGTCTTTCAGGAACAAAACAGGAATGTAGCAAGTTAGCAAGGCTTTGCCCCGATGGGCCAGATCCTCTATAGGCAGGCAGGAAGCTTAGTAGGCCCGGCGGCTTCCTTCAGAGAACCATAGTCCTGAATGTGTCGTTGGCTTCGGGCCAACTCCACACGGATATACTGTCCAGACCCTTTGATCTAGCGACATAAGTCTGTGTCGCACGTCAAAGTGGGCACGATGGATGGCAGCTGTTGTTTAAGCTACCTCAGCTCCTCGAGAATGTAAACCTCGTTAGCATCTCCAGATGCAAAGGGGAGTCAGGCCTGTCTCCGGCCTGGGCCTCCCCGCTTATCTTCCAGGCTTGCTTTGGTAACCTTGACCAGTTCATCCTGCATTCTTGATGCCAGGCTCTCACGAGAAAGACAGGCAGGCCAGGCCAGATCTTTATGAGGGAGACGGGCTGGCCTGGAAGGGATCTTAAAGCCATCATGGCTACAGTATTGTTCATGGGAAACTGAGGCCTGTGAAGCTTGGGGCCTGACATGTACTGACCTCCACATATTAAAAAAACTCACACACAGGCATCTTCCAAGAAAAATAAAAACAAACCAAAAGTCCCATGGTGATCAGCTAGTGGTGACGGGGGCAGGACTGTGAAATCTGGAAGCCCCTAGTCACAGACTGGCACATGGGCGGTGGATACAGACTCAGTTGTTCTATCTCAAGGTCTGAGGCAATTAAGTAGTTTGGCAGCTGTATCCATGACTGAGCAGCCCTTTTTAGGATCCACTCTGCTTACCCCACACGGGGAAGGGGCTAGAAAAGATGCCCCAAACAGTCTGCCTCTCTTATCCCTGACTGGACTGCCATGTCCAGAGGGGTCACCACCCTGTGGCCAAAAAAAGGAAAGAACTTTGGAACATGGAATGTTTGGACACTGATGGACAACAGCAACAGTGAAGACCCCAAACACAGAACTGCTATCATTGCAAGAGAGCTGGGACGCTTTAACATCGATATAGCATCACTTCAGAAAACCTGGAGAACAGGAGAGGGACCGCTGAAGGAAGAAAAAGGAGGCTACACCTTCTTCTGGAAGGGACTGCCTGAAGCACAAAGAATGCACGGAGTTGGCTTTGCTCTCAGAAATGATCTGGTGAAGCATCTGACCGAAGCCCCCACTGGCATCAACGAACGACTCTCAACCCTCCGAATTGAACTTGCCAAAAACCAACAGACAACCATCATAAGTGCCTATGCACCAACACTAGATTCTGATGAAGACATCAAGGAAAAATGTTACTGTCAGCTGGACACCGTCCAAACGGAGATACCCAAGGAGGACAAAATCATCCTCCTGGGGGACTTTATTGCAAGAGTCAGGCAAGACTTTGACCTGTGACCAGGGGCCATAGGAAAATATGGGGTTGGAAACAGCAACTCGAATGGCATCCTGCTTCTCACCAAATGTGTGGAACACAACCTTGCCATCACCAACATGCTCTTCCGCCGGGAAAACAAGTTCAAGACATCATGGAAGCACCCCCGGTCAAAGGACTGGCACCTCTTAGACTACATAATCACACGTGCCAGAGACCACCGTGATGTACTTCTCACAAGAGCCATGACAGGTGCTGACGACTGCTGGACAGACCACAGGCTAATCCGATTCACAATGGCTATCAAGATCGCCCCCAAGCACAGACTCCAAGGAAGGAAGACAAGGTGCAAAATGAACACCCAAGCCCTTCAGGAGCCTTCCAAACGAGCCCTTCTCCAAACAGCACTCAAGGACCATCTACCCATAGAACACCCCAAAAATGTTGAGGAACATTGGAACAAACTGAAGACCTCATCATCACAGCCTGTGAAGAAACTATTGGATATCAAGCCAAGAAACATCAAGATTGGTTTGACAAAAATGACAATGACTAATTGACAGCTAATTGACCAGAAAAGGAAAGCCTTCCAAACTTGGCAGAGAGACATCAGCTGTGCTGCTAAGAAAAAGATATATGCCAATGCAAAAGCTGAGGTCTAAAGAAGGACAAGAGAACTCATGAACATCTGGTGGACAAAGAAGACTGAAGAAATCCAACACCTGGCAGATACCCATGATGCTCAGGGATTTTTCAAAGCCAAAAAGGTCATCTACGGACGAAGAAACCATGGTATACAGCCTCTACGCTCATTAGATGGAACCAAACTTCTGAAGGTCAAAAAATCAATTGCACTATGTTGGAGAGAACACTACCAAAACCTCCTGAATCGCAGCTCCAATGTGGTCGAAAGGGTTCTCTCACAATTCGCACAACAACAAACCAGAGACGAGCTTGCAGCACTGCCTAGTTTGGAAGAAGGTAGCAATGCCATCAGCCAACAAAAAATAACAAACCCAGCGGACCTGATGGGGGATCCCTGCTGAAATCTTTAAGGAGGGAGGACCTGAGCTGACAGAACAACTTCAGCAGCTCATTGAAAAAGTGTGGGTGACCAAGAAAATCCCAGCAGATTTCAAGGGTGACACCATCATCACCCTCATCAAAAAAGGGGAAAGAACAGACTGCGGAAACTATTGAGATATCTCCCTTCTAACCTCCGCTGGGAAAATCCTCGCAAGAATCCTTGCAAACTGCCTTCTACCCCTCTCAGAAGACACCTTCCCACAATGGCTTCCGCCCCTCCAGGGAAGCAGTGAACATGATCTTCACTGCGCGACAGCTCCAAGAAAAATGCAGGGAACAAAATCAACCTCTGTACATGGCATTCATTGACCTTGCAAAGGCATTTGACACAGTGAATCGCAGTGCTCTCTGGACCATCCTGCGGCTCCTCCATGATGACATCATAGCAACAGTATTGGACAGCAATGGCTCCCAAAGTGACCCATTTAAGGTGGAATCAGGTGTCAAACAGGGATGTGTTATTGTCCCATCTATCAGACAGATGGCAAGCTATTTAACCTCAGCAGACTGAAAGCCAAAACCAAGGTTACAACAACATCTGTAATAGAGCTCCAGTATGCTGATGACGTCATCTGTGCACATTCAGAAGACTACCTACAAGCTATTCTAAACAGCTTCGCAGAAGCATACAAGAAGCTCGGCCTGTCACTGAACATTGAGAAAACCAAAGTGCTCTTCCAGCAGTCACCAGCCAATCCCTGTCCAATGCCAGAAATACAGCTTAATGGCGTAACATTAGAAAATGTTGACCCTTTCCGCTACCTTGGCAGCCACATCTCCACAAAAGTCAACATTGTCACTAAAATACACCACCACCTGAGCTCTGCGAGTGCAGCATTTTTCCGAATGAAGCAGAGAGTGTTGGAGGCCCGAGGGATACCGAAATGCTTGTTTATAAAGCTATTGTCCTCCCAACCCTGCTATATGCCTGCGAGACGTGGACTGTCTACAGACGTCACATGCAACTCCTGGAACGATTCCATCAGCGCTGCCTCCGAAAAATCCTGCAAATCTCTTGGGAAGACAAGCGGACAAATGTCAGCGTGCTGGAAGAAGCAAAGACCACTAGCATTGAAGCAATGGTCCTCCGCCATCAACTCCGCTGGACTGGCCATGTTATCCAAATGCCTGTCTACTGTCTCCCAAAGCAGTTGCTCTACTCTGAACTCAAGAATGGAAAACGGAATGTTGGTGGGCAGGAAAAGAGATTTACAGATGGGCTCAAAGCCAACCTTAAAAACTCTGACGTAGACATAGAACTGCGAAGCCCTGACTCTTGAGCACTCTAACTGGAGGGCAGCTGTGACTAGCAGTGTTGTAGAATTTGAAGAGGCACGAATGGAGGGCGAAAAAGAGAAACGTGCCAAGAGGAAGGCGCCTCAAGCCAACCCTAACTGGGACCGCCTTCCACCTGGAAACCAATGCCCTCACTGTGGGAGAAGATGCAGATCAAGAATAGGGCTCCAGTCACCTACAGACCCACCGCCAGTACACTGATCTTGGAAGACCATCATCCTCGGACAATGAGGGATTGCCTAAGTAAGCAAGCATTGTAGATACAATAATTATGTGTGCATTGTAGGTAAGAATGTCTTGCTAAAAGAGAGGTACTCTTCTTAACTAGTCATGTCTAGGGAGGGTTATAGCTGGCCCAGTATAATGTAACTCAGCCTAGCTCAACACATCAGAGTTCCTGATCATTACTCGTACATGTTGTGGTTTTAGGGAGTTGAAGGGCACCCTAGCTTGGGTCAGAGTGATACCATTCAACAACAGCAGCTTCATTTGCAGCAATTACAGTTCTTTGATCTTTGATCATTTTACCTAACTTACACTCTGCCTCTTACTGTACCAAGGGCCAGATCTATGCAATTGGATGAGTTGGTTGTTGAAAAATACAGTGATATAACTAATCTATAGGTCTTGAATATGAGGATAGAAGTGGAATCAGAAGACTGTAATGGAGAATGATGAATAGCTGTAGTTCTCTTGGGAATACATGAATGTGTCTGATAATGAATTCACTTCACAATATTTTCAGTTATTTTGGTCATGTTTTGTTGCTTCTGTGTAGGCATGAAACATCTGGTAAAAAAATACGAGCTACCACATCCAGAAAAAATACCTGTTCTAAAACAGAAGCTAGAGAAATGTCATAGTCCAGAACTTGCCCTTAATACAAATACGTAAGTAGCAATGTAAAGTTACATGCTAAATTCCTGATCCTTTATGGGTATTACTTTTAAGCATATTATAATAGTTTTAATACAGTTGCTCTTTTTAAATTTATCTATCAATTTTTTTAGTTGTACTGCAAGATGCCTTGAGTCCCATACAGGAGAAAAACATGAAATGCATAAATATATAAATAAATATATTTTGTATATAAAGCTTAATTAATCTATGCACAACATGCCTTTTTGAAGACCAATAGATTTCTGAGTTGGCAGGTCTATCATAGCGTTTTAAGATGCCACAAGATTATTTATACCTAATTATATATCAGAGACACTAAGAAACCCAGTTACTGAATTGCAAACATGTGTAACAAGATACCAACAGGAGTGCTCATTGACACCAATGTAATGCACATTGGTCTTTTTGTGTGCTAGTTTGTGATATATCAGGCACTAGTGCACATTGGTTATTTTGTAGGTTCTGCTACATTGCAACATAACAGCAGCACTCTGCTTCATATAAACATTACACAATTCTGCATTTCTAATTCCGCAAATAGACATCCATTCCATTTACGAATATGCAACGTCTGGACAGGATTCTGGCCAGCCTTCATTATCAGCTGTTTGTAAGAGCTTGTAGTGTTGCATTTTCATATTGTAAATACACATAAAATGCCAGTGAATCTTTGTTGGGCGATTGGATTTTTTCTAGTTCCTGAGCAAGAATGTCCTTTCTAACTTTGTATTTTGTGGCTTTCGTTAGAAAGAAGAGGAAAGGCTATGAAGACGATGAATATGTTGCAAAGAAATCTAAAATGGAGGAGGTTGGTAGATTTCTATACATTTTTAAAATTGAAAAATATCTCACCTAATTAAAGAAATCTTAGTTGACAAATTGATAGCCTATTTTATCAGATCTGCATAAATTTACATCTAGAATAGTTCTCAAGCAAACAGCAGATTCTTTTCTTTTAGGTGATGTTTGGTGTGTCACAGCAGGTAGCGGAAGTTGTCTTTCTTCCTTTTTCTTGTTGGGAGTGGAAATGCCAATTAATTGGAGACATCTTAGACAATCAAAATATTTTCCTGGAAATATGACTTACAATAAATTCTAAGACAGAGAGGTTGGATTTCTTTGTTTTGTTTCACTTTTAAAATAATCAGATCACACTTTCTGCTTAGGTTGCAAATTAAGGTTTAGCATGATTTTTGGAAGTTACTGCTTGAGATACTTAAAGATACTCATTTTATGTACTAAAAGAAATCATCTTTTTTTCCTCCAGAAAGGAATTGCTCCAAACATCTTAGAAATGCACATAAGTAACTAGAAGATATTTAACAAGACAAAAGCAGCAACAAAAACACAAGGAACTGATGTTAACTAATCAAGCAATAACACATGTTTAAAAAATAAGATTTGTCTACTTTTAAATCAGGCAAATGTTTTTCTCTTTACTTCTTTCCCTTTTTAGCATAATTTTAAAAAAAATATTTCTGTCCTTTAAATATTTTAATTTTCTGGCATAGTTACATGGGGAAAAAGTAGAAGTTAATCTTTTAAAAATAAAAAAATGTAGTTTAAATCCCATGAAATATAAAATTGCACTTCTGAGCTGCTTAAGAGTCCTATCACACACATTTAGGCTATGGATGGTATATGCCAAAAGCTGTAAAATGTTGGAAGACCTAGGCAAAGCAAAACATAGACTCTAGCATCTCTACTGAGATGCGGTTAGTATATCCACATCAAATCTCTGAAAGATAGAGTATTTCTTGCACTATAACTAGATACTTACCTTATGCTGAATGGTAGATAATATTGTTCCATGTTAGCTTGAAGCAGTTCTTTGTACTCTCAAATGTATATCTTTCCAGTTCAAGCTCAAACTGATCTACTTTTAAGTGGAAATGTTTACAGTAGAACTTGAAACATTAAATATGAGGGCAATTAATGGAGTTTCACTTTAAGACAACATTTTCTGCTTCAGATGACTCATTTTTTGCCATCTGTGACTTAGTGAGATATTTCTACACAGCTAAATTACTTATTCACCCAGGTCCAGACCTGTTATTTATTCTGGGGAATCAGCTTGCTTAACACTTGGTCTCGTTGATTTTCATTAATATTTTTAAGCTTTGCATGATGTGCACTGTCTGAGCCTAAATAACTGCTGAAGGAGGAACACTAACCTTGTATTGTCAAAGGCTTTCATGGCCAGAATCACAATATTTCCAATGCCCTTCCCTATCTTTCCTGTAGTCTGCATACTGGGCTATTTCTGTTGTCTCTGAAAGCCATACATGTCTACTTTCCCATTTTGGATCATAAGCTTCTGGTGTTAGCCTAGTCACATCTATGAATTGTGTATCTCTGGGACCCTTTCAGCTAGAACAGTCTGTGTATTATGTATGCACAACTTATTTATACCATATCTCCTAAGTTGAGCAATTGGAAGCCTTTCCAGGTTAATTCAGACTGAACTGAAACCAGAATGACAGCTTTGGTGCCTGTGTGTGGTTTTTTTTTTACAACAGAAGATTAAATTCTTGTTTCCCTTTTTAGGATGAATGGACAGATGATGACTTGATTGACTGACTATCCACAGATGTGTAATCCTGAATATTTAACATACTCTGAAGTCAGGGGGAAAGTTGCACAGCTCTCTGCTTGGAGAGAAATAAAATACCACTAATAAAATTGTTTTACAAACTGACTGGAATTCTTCAATGTACTTAAATACCATCTCTACAAGGAGCAGCATGACTGCTTAAATTCCAGAACTTCTCGTTTTGGTTTTAATGGGGAATCATTTCATTCCATAGAGTAACCACATTAGGTTATTGTTAAGAGTGCCAACTGGAAAGGCTGGTAAAGCAGTAAATGTTATATTGTGTAGACCAGGACTTCTTTAAACCCTTTTCTGTCCAAGAAATCTTTACACAATCTTGGATATATAAGTAATATAAAATAGGTATTTAAAAAATTAAACATTTACTAATAAATCAGCATTTGTAAGGCTTGGTAAAGAACCTGATTCCCCTTTTTATGAAGTACAGCTGAAGCATTTTCTAGAGTCCACTGTAAACACTACACATTGCTAACAATTTTTGTAATTGTCTAGATGGCATTCAGAAATCTCTTACTGTTGCCTATTTTTTTTTCTTGACTTCAAACTTTGAGCGGATGAAACCTTATTTGGGATCAGGACCCACAATTTAGCAAGCAGTAGTCAAACTAACACATTTTGGCAAATTTCTCAGCAGCACAGTAGAGGCTGCAGTAAGTCCTAATGCATGTAGATTCTCTCATTAATGGTCAAGATGAAAGAACATCAGGGTTAGAAAAGGATACATTTCCTAAGAGACCAAGTGGGAAAAGATGCAAGAGTGGCCTTAAATTCCCCAGAATATCATTCCTGGTCATTAAACCAACCTGCGTTTGAAAAAGGATTTGTTGCTGTCGTGAACGCTCCAACTCTGCTAATGCTCAGCATTACCAAGGGCCAAACTAAATAACTCTGCTTAAGTCAGGGCCAAAAATGAAAAGATTTATTTCCCTTCTCACCTTGGCAGTAGTACATTCCTTATCCTCTTTATCCAAATGCTGTAGATATTCAGTTAGAAGACTGATGTTGCTTGTAGTATTTTGGGCAAAACAGTATTTTTCCCCAAAGAAAGATAGCATGACATTATTTGCAGCTGAGAAAAAGCATGACTATCCAGTCCCAAATGCTGTCAACTGTAGCCTATGAAGAGTGAACACACTGTGGTAACAGTACACTGCAGACTTAGTTGCTTTTTGCGTTGTTGCAAACTTTGGCCTCTAGTGGATGCTGTCAGAGCATTTCACTGGTGAAGCAGTTCACAATTTATTGGTAAAAGAGGTAAAACATAATTACAGTGATTAGTATAGTAACCCAATCTGAACAGGGTTTCTGTTTACAGGAGCTTTTTAATTGCATACAGCCAAAACGTTCTTCAGATTTTTATGCTCAGAGTAGAAATGTTTAGCTTATTTCTTGGTACTACAAAAACATATCAGACAGGGCTTAATGCAATACTGATGTACATACATAGATCAGTAGCACATATATTAAGGGTAGATGGTCATCCCTGAATTAATTATTTGAGTTACTTAGGATTGTTTGTACTCGGGTAGCTTTTTATACAGGAATGTGTCAGGTCGATGTAGTCCTTCAGAACTGTATCCACATATCCAACAGATATAATCTTTACAGAAGACTGGTGTCTCTTCTAGGGAAGATATAACCATCCTAGTGTTTGCCACTTTACACAGTATCTGCCTCTTACTGACCAGAGGCAGAGCAAGGCCAGCGTAGATCAATATCCTAACATGCAAAAGAAAAAAATGCAGGCCAAGAATAGTCTTCCTTCAATAATGATCTGCATCCACCTCACTCTCCTCCGGAATGAAATTGTGAGGCAATAGGCAAGAAAAGAGTTATGCTATAAAAGTGTTTAATGAACGCATGCATGCCTGATACAATAATCAATAAACTTAATATGAATTCAAATTATTTACCATTGTAAACATTTTACAAAAAGCACTGTGATTTATCTGAACATACAGTCCTTGATGGAAAAAAATAAAAACAATAAGTGGCACCATCTTTGTTTAAAAAGCTGACAAAACCCAATCTGCATATTCTTTCAGCACAACTCTAAACAGGAGAAATCAAATGGTATAAAAAGTGTACAGCAAAGATTTCCTATCAAATTCTGGAAGCTGTAAATATATTTCAAGATAGCAGAACAGTCCTAATACAGTTGTAACTGATCAAATTACAGTAAAGTGTGTTCTATCCAGTTATACTTTGCTGTCAAAACACTTCCTTGGCAATTGGCTGCATTTGTCCCCAAAAGACAGCAAGACTTTGGCAATGGGAGGTGTTGAAACAAATTGAAAGTTCAAGAGACAGTCACAGCATCTTCTTTGTGAAAGGTGAAGTACACACCTAGGCTCAGAAAGGTTGTGAAAACTGGTTCCAAGTGGAAGAAAGTGCAAGTGTCCTGCACAGATAGCTTAAAGCTGCTGGTATGTTCAGTCACCAACAGGATCTTTGTTTTGTTTTGCATAGTTCACACACCACTGGAAACGTGAAATGTGTGTTCTATTTTTGGCAAGAGCAAAGAATAAGTGATATTGTGAAAGTTGTCGTATTGAACATGCTGGATCAAGCAGAAAGCTGCTACCTGATGCTGTTAGACACAGAATACTGATTTTGCTTTTGTTGAAGCAGTTCTGTAATTGCCAGCAGCTTTTTCAACACATGCTGTTAAAAAAGGTAGATAATTAAGGCATTAGCAAACATTTTATTCTATTTATCAATTAAAATACTACGGTGCTCCAGATCCTCAGATGTGCACAGCTTTTTGTGCAACTTTAAAGCAAAGGTATTTACAACTGGTGTTTTAAATATGTTTTCATTATAGCTCCTATCCAATTGGACCATTGCGAAGGCCCACATGATTGCTAGTCATGTAAAGGATCAAATCATTGAGCCTATGGAATAATCTGAATTGTGACTAGAGAATGGATAATATAAACCTCTCCAGATAATTGCGTACGGAGTTTTGTAGGTAACCTGGCTTGTAAAGAATAAGCAGAAAGCTGTATTACTAAGTCACTCTGCTTGTGACAGAAGCAGTTGAAAAATAGTGAATCTGCTTTCTGTTATATTGTTATATGCAACCAAACATTCCCCTTCTCTGGTTTATTCCATATTGACAATCCGAAGAAAGGAAGCTGACTACTGATAGAATTTGCAATAAATCAACTGTTGAGCAAAACCATTGTTCATCTGTTCCCATTGGAAGCACAAACAAGCAAAGTGAGCTAACGCGCTACACATGCAAGCCAGAGTTGTAGATCCTTAGTTTATTGTGTGAACTCGCCTACTGTGTCATAAATGTATCAAAAAGTAATTAGCTCCACTGATTTAACAAATTTTAAAAGCATATTAACACTTTGCAATTAGGTAAACATTTAAAATTTTTCCTTCTTCAACTTATGCATTTGATTGAATCTAAATAGTGTTGTTTTAGTATGCAAAAAGGTCCATTATATACCGTATTTTTCGCACCATAAGGCACACCTGCTGATAAGATGCACCTAGATTTTCGAGGAGGAAAATTGGGAAAAAATGGGGGCTGGCTACACTAATATGGGGGGGGAGACACTAACATGGAGGGGGAGGCGCTGGAGCAGGGGGCGGCGATGTACTCACGCTATATTCGCGCCCCCGGCGGCTCCGCGCATGCCCAGACTCTCACCGCCGTGTCGCCGCAGCCAGCCGGCGCGGGAGGAACGGGGGCGGAAGAGGGGACTCACGCCGCTCACGGACCCGAGGAGGAGCAGGAGGGGGGGAGGCCATGAGGGCGGCCCCCACGGAGACGCGGCGGCAGCAGCAGCAGCGGAAGGGCCCGAAGCCAGAGGCGCATCTTCGTGACGTCACGAAGATGCGCCTCTGCCGAGGAGGAAGGGGAGGAAGGCCTCGCCGGCCGTGCGCTGTAAGGAGGCCCAAAAGAGAGGAGGGAGGGAGGGAGGAGGAAGAGTTCCCTCCCCCTCCGGCCTCTCTTCCGGGCGTTCTTACAGGGCACGCCGGGCGAGGCCTCCTCCCTCGGCGCATCTTCGTGACCTCCTCCTCGGCAGAGGCGCATCTTCGTGACGTCACTCCTCGGCAGAGGCGCGCCTTCGTGACGTCACGAAGATGCGCCTCTGCCGAGGAGGAAGGGGAGGAAGGCCTCGCCGGCCGCGCGCTGTAAGAACGCCCGGAAGAGAGGCCGGAGGGAGGGAATCTTCCTCCTTCCCTCCCTCCCTCCCCTCTTTCAGGCCTCCTTACAGCGCGCGGCCGGCGAGGCCTTCCTCCCTTCCTCCTCGGCAGAGGCACATCTTCATGACGTCACGAAGATGCGCCTCTGGCTTCGGGCCCTTCTGCTGCTGCGGCTGCTGCTGCCGCTGGGGCCGCCTCATGGCCTCCCTCTTCCTGCCCTCCTCCTCGGTCCGTGAGCCTCCCCCCTTCCGCCTGCTCCTCCTCGGGTCCGTGGCTGCGGCGACACGGCGGCGAGTCTGGCATGCGCGGGAGCCGCCGGGCGCGCGAATATAGCGTGAGTACATTGCCCCCCTGCTCCAGCGCCTCCCCCTCCCTGCCTGCATCTTCGCTCCATAAGACGCAGCTGATTTTTCTTCCTACTTTGGGAGGAAAAAAACTGTGTCTTATGGTGCGAAAAATATGGTATATAAAATGAACTATTATCTAAGTCTAATAATGTTAAGAATTCACAAACCTGAGAACGCTGCAACTGACAAAACAGCCTGAGAAAAATAAGTCTTTTCCTAACCTAGTTTAATTATGGGTTAGGGTGACAAGGCTTGACAATCCATATGAATGTCACTCTTTTAAGCATTTTTAAAATAATTTTGATGCTTTTGTGTGGTAAAACGTGTCATACTATGAAAGCACTTAGGCTTTATCAAGTACCTGTGTTCTGCAATTTGGAACACAGAAGACATGGGTCAGGAGCAATCTACAATATTTAAAGATCCCCCAGAGCTAATTTTCATAAGTAAGGTCTAAAAAAGTGTTCTAACTTCAGTTTAATGTAGGGTTCTTTCAGATTTGAAACAATACATTTTTAGACCTTACTTATGAAAAATTTCTCTGGGAGCTCTTTAAATATTGCAAATTGCTACCAATTCTCCTTTTACAGTTCACAGAGGTAGTTATCTATGTTTTGCTATCATTCACTTCCATACACTTCTATGTTACTAAGGAATTGGTTATTTAAACAGAAATTATGGGAACAGGAAATTGTGCTTAGTTTGTTCCCTGTGTTTTTAACTAGTGTCTAAATGAAATGAAGAAAAGCTCATTTTTGAGAACAGCTCTTACCTGCATTGCCCCTCGTTCATTACTCAGTGTTCGTAGCTCATCAGAATGTGCTACACAGATTTCATGAAGGGCTGCTAGATCACGTGACAAGTCGGTTCTAGAGGGCTCTGTAGTGTCTGGAAGTTCAGGTACATTCTTTAACAAAAAGTGTAAACAAAAGTTCAGAGCCATTGTGAGAACAGTAAAAAGAAAGCATGGCACATTTATTCTTACCAATTCTAGCAAGCATAATCTACTATCTACCACAATCTGCAATATCTGCCCACACAGATAATGTTTCTCTTCTGC
The DNA here is from genome assembly GCA_030556195.1 of Anolis apletophallus. Classification (NCBI taxonomy): domain Eukaryota; kingdom Metazoa; phylum Chordata; class Lepidosauria; order Squamata; family Anolidae; genus Anolis; species Anolis apletophallus. Next base: position 52,921,244 of record JARBWK010000006.1, on the reverse strand, counting down.
ACAGGAAACATAAAAGACTAAAGGATAAAGTGAATGCTTGTTTTGAATACAAAAGCAGTGCATTACTCTAATCAATACTAAGGCATGTATCACTGTGCCCAGATCCAGCATTTTCAGGAATGGGCACAATTGGCACACAAGCTTAAATGAGCAAAAGCACTCCTAACACTACAGAAATCTGGGCCTCCAGTTTCGGAGCTGTGTCCAGGAATACACCCAATCTACTGAGACAGAATCTACTATACTTTTAACAAAGATCTTTCACAAAAATAGGAAACGAGACTATGGCCCACCAATTGGACATACATACATTCCAATCCTCAAGAAGGGAGATACAGAGATTGCTGTTATGAGTCCTTTAAGAGCAATCCATATTTTTTCATGATATACACAACCAAAAACTTTGCTATAATCTCTAAAGCATAGGCTGATTTTTTCTTCTGAAAATCTTTAGTACATTCCATTATCCAATCTGTTTCCAATATGACTCCTAGTCCTCCTCCTTTCCCCAATCCAACTTGGACATCTGCCATTTCTTGTCCCACAGATGGTCTTTGTTGAGGAATTTTGAGTATTATTTTGCTTGCATGAAAAATTGATAGCTGGCACAAATATCCAGCATGATTACCCAAAATTTGCCTTTTGTGCCTCTCCTCACAAAAAAAGTTCCTTCATTCCTTCCTTAAAAATAAATCGGTACGGCATACATTCAACTGCAGTCCCAACTAGGGGGATCAACTGAATCAACTGCTAATTTTTTCTTCAAAACTTAAGTAAATGTAATTAATTCAGAGAGTTTAACTTCAACTTCAATAAGCCTAGATCAGCTACATAGCAAAGTATACCTCTAAGTACTACATGCCATCAGCAAGTATTGGTTGCAGACAGAGCTACAAAAAATCCCAAACATTTTAAGGAACACCTTGTAATTTCTGAATATGTAGAGCATAAAGTAGAGAGGTTGTTGGAAATCAATCTTCTTACCCCAAGTTCATCCAAAAACATGATCATTCGATGTTTGTTACTCTTGATAAAAGGATTTACACCTTCCATATAGGGTTCCTAAAATTCAAATTGCTGAGTTACTACCTTATTCATTCTACATATACCTAGAAAAGATTGTGATATTTTCTGGATTTTATTTATACTCTATTTTGACTATAGCAGATTTTAAACTTCTTTCCTGTAGCAGACTTGCAGAAGGCAAGTACTGTATAACCAAAACAATTTTAAACACAAATAAAAGATTGTCATCAGATAAAACTACCACTCACAAAAAAGTAAGATTTAGAGAATTGATAGTGTTAGAGCTGTTTGAAAATCACAAGAATGTGCATATCCTGCCCTTCACATGGAGAGATGATGGGAGATTTCCATATTGTGTAAAATCAAAAAGTCAGTGCAGAAAACTGAAAACATATTCACTACATACTGCTATCCATTACGTATTAGGGCAGGATATGAACATTTGAGCCTACCTAGTTAATGATCTTCAAGGAAGACTCAGAGAGAACTCACTGCAATAATCAAGTTTGAAAAAGCAATTAAGTTACAGTTCTTTTCTGTCTCCTTTGCTTTTTCCCCCCAGAATGGACGTTTTATGTGTCGTTTACACAAAGTTCTGTAAAATCTGAGGTGAGGTTTTTCAAAGTTATGGTTTGGTTCTTTCAAAGCATGCATACAAATCTCCTCTACATATATGCTCTTTTGTTCTCTGGCAATGGAAGCTCTTCTACAGTCAGTGAGAGCGCAAGCAGGTATGTCCATATTTATTTGTTTATATATTTTAGCCAGCTGTTCTATCACAAGATGCTTATTGATTACATAATTAAAACACAATAAAAAGATATTAAACAATTCAAACAAGTTAAAGCAACTTAATACAGCAATGTGTACTTAAACTAGTTCTGACTAGTCTTAGCATATGACACCCAGTCTCCTAGCTAGAAATGTTGGTAAACTATGGCGTTGAAACATGACAATGGTTCAAAGTTAATCACCTTATGCTCAATCACAACGTTGGGACTCGTCCACCTAACCCAGATGTATCAAACTCATTTTCACAGCAGGCCACATCAGCGTTCTGGTTGCCTTTAAAGGGTCATTTGCAATTATAAGACTGTCTAAATGTAACTATGCTGCCCTGTCATTGTAAGCAGGCTCTACAACAAAACTTAGTGAGCAAACTCTTCAGGCAGCACAGAGCGTTTTGTCCTCCATCTCTGAAGCCATAAGAAAACAGTGGATAAAGCTGATAACAGAAATCGATATGGGCAGGAGCAGCATGAATGCGAGGAGGCTGCTAAGACGGTTGAGTAATGATCTCTCACAAACTAATAGCCATGCCAACATAAAGGCAGATCAGATAGCGCATCAACTTCTGAAGAATGGGAAACCCAAACTTGCCACCAAAATAGGAAGGAAACCAATAGTCAGACAACCAGATAAAGAGAACAAAAACCTTCATGAATCTTTTACACCTACTAAATTGGACATTGCTCTCAATAAATGTAAAAATGGCAAAGCAGCTGGGATGGATGAGCTACGGATGGAACAAATTAAGAACTCTGATCCAAAAGCAAGGTGCTGGCTGCTGAAACTGATAAACAACTGTACTTCATCCTGTCAGATTCCCAAAATCTGGAGGAAAGCAAGAGTCATAGCCATCTTGAAACCCGGCAAAGACCGTAATGATCCAAAACGTTATAGACCAATCTCCTTGTTGTGCCATCTTTACAAAGTACTGGAGAGACTTGTTTTGCATAGAATTATGGAAAAAACAGACCCATGTATAATTCCACAGCAATCTGGCTCTAGGAAAGGCAAAAGCAGAACATCAGATGTCAGATGGTGAAAACAGAATAATGGTCTGCCTCAGGAGAATTTGCTTGCGCCATCAATATTTAACATGTACACAAATGATTAGTCACTGTCAGAAGGGACAAAGAGTTTCATCTATGCTGACGATCATGCCATCATCACTCAAGCAGAGAGCTTTGAAATAGCTGAACAGAAGCTCTCTGAAGCTGTAGGTGTCCTTACTGCCTATTACAGGGAAAACCAGCTGATTAATAATCAATCTAAAACACACGTGTGCTTTCCATGTTAAGAACAGACAAGCACCTTGAGCTCTGAGGATTACCTGGGAAGGAATCCCACTGGAGCATTGCAGCACACCTAAATACCTGGGAATTACCCTGGACCGTTCTCTGACCTACAAGAAGCACTGCTTGAATATCAAGCAAAAAGTGGATGCTGACTGCCACAACCTGGAGATCACAACCAGACAAGTGAAGACATCTGCCCTTGTGCTTTGCTACTCTGCTGCTGAGTATGCATGCCCAGTGTGGAACACATATCACCACGCTAATACAGTGGCTGTGGCTCTTAATGAGACATGCTGCATTATCACAGAATGTCTACGATCTACACCACTGGAGAAATTATACTGTTTAGCCAGAATTGCACCACCTGATATCTGTCAGGAAGTAGATCCAATAATGAAAGGACCAAGGCAGTAAGATCTTCGGCCCATCCTCTGTTTGGGTATCAGGTAGCACGCCAACACCTTAAGTCAAGAAATAATGTTCTAAGATCTACAGAGATACTCACAGGAACACTTCAGCAAGCGAGAGTCCAAAAGTGGCAGGCTAAAACCTGGAACCCCAAGTAATAGCTGATACCGAATGAGAAACTGCCCCCTGGGCACATAGAAGACTAGGCAACTTGGAAGGTGCTGAACAGACTGCTTTCTGGCACCATGAGATGCAGAGCCAACCTTAAGAAATGGGGCCACAAAGTGGAGTCCATGACATACGAGTGTGGAGAAGAGCAAACCACACACCACCTATTACAATGCAATCTGAAGCTCTGCCACATGCACAATGGAGGACCTCCTTATAGCAACATCAGGGGCACTCCAAGTGGCTAGCTACTGGCCAAAGGACATTTAATATAATGCCAAGTTTTTAAACTTTGTGTTTCTTAAATACATTTTCAACTGTATCCCTGGTTTGCTTCTGATGCGATAAATAAATTGAAAGCATTCTGTAGCATATGAAAGGATGTGATGGACCGGATTTGGCCCAAGGGCCTTGCGTTTGACACATGTAATCAAGCCCATTACTGTCGACTCCAACTGGCCATGGTTCTCTAAGATCGAATTTGTCCCTACTCTGGTGCATTGCTTTTCAATGGTAATGCCAAGTACTTAATACAGGACAATTAACATAGAAGTCATATGGCTTTTCTACTGAGGACCAGTACAAGAACGGAGTGAACTGATTACATGCATTTCCTTATTAAATTAGCATGGAAATTAGCTTCACCTTATAAATATACATGAAAAAAAATCACTTATGGTTAGTTTTGTGTTTACCTTTGCCCCAAACTCAACTAAATTTGCTAGATTCTGCACAGACTTGGCGACCAGCGTCAGTGTTCTTGCAGCAGTAGGAGAAGGAGAATCTGAGATAAAAGAGTTTGAAAATTACAACTCATGTTGTGAGTGTACAGTAAGTACAATGGTTGATAACTAGATTAGCTGCCGGTCCATCTAAGACCAGAGGCATAGAGCTAAACAGCAAGGTTTCCTTTCCTCCTAAGCAAAATTAAGTTTTCATATTCCATTAAATGGACTATGGGACAGGGAGCCTTATCAAACTAGAACATTTCCCTTCTTGCAATAGAAAACATACAAACAGTTTCCTTTTCAAAGAACTGGAATAAAGATGTCCTCATAGACATTTAAGAAAACATAAACATACAATGACCCAGTTAATAATGTTCAAACTAGTTAAAAACTAACAGCACTGATGTATTTGGGTGCTTGCACATTCCTCTGATATGTAACTCACTACATTACATTGAATTAGCACGGAAGTTTTACTGAACAACCATATGAAGCTGCTTTTAAAAAAACTGAAGTTAATGTAGTGCACAAAAAAGCCTAAGGGGGGTTTAGCAGTCGAGGTTGAAGCATAGCTGCTGTGTTGTCTAAGGTCTAGTTCACAAGGCAACCCATCAATACAAGCTCATTATACTTCTGCACCTATCCTTCCAGTGAAATGAATTATGCTGTATTGACAACAAACAATTCTTCCCCCCTAAACCAATTAGAAAGTATTTTCTCAGTGTTGTATGAAGAGGTCAACGATACACACCTGATTATCTCAAAACTGCTCAAAGCAGTGCTTCTCAGCTATGTGACTGAGGGTGGGAAAGGGCATGGAGCCAGCAAGTGACTAGCGCTGTATTTGTGCTCACTGGGGACAATTTTTCTTTCTTTTCTGACAACTTGCCAGGGGCAGTTAGCCAATGGCTCAGGAACCACCACTTTGAGTAGCACTGTTCTAAAGCATTTACCTGAGATGATATTAAACATTCTTGGATTCAGAATGGCAGGACAAATGAGTCGAAGAAAAACAAAACCACTGGAAAGAGAAAAATAAGAACTTAATATTTAAATATGAAAAACATGCCTCAAAATATCTCTTTAGGATACTATCAGTTTTGGGGGGAAATCCACAAAATCCTAAGTGTCCTCACAAGAAGGTTATAAAACCCAACAGTATCTCATTTTCAGCTCCAAAACATTACAGAAACAGAGGATCATTTCATTGTCTATTTGCACCTGAGCATGTTAAATTTCTCCTTACTATTTGGCAGGATGATCATAGCAGTTCCAAGGATGTAGAAAATACAGCTCGTTCTTACTAAGTATGAGGAAGGAATTTGCAAAACTGTGTCTTCAACATTCTCTTCCTAACTTCAAAACACATACACAGATTAAACTCTTATCAGAAACAGAGCATTTCCTGTTGCAGGATCACAATTCTAATTCTCTTTTGAGGAAAGAGTATTGCCATTTTTTATCTGTTGGTTTTGTGAAGTCCACTCATTTTTCTTGGAAACTAAAAAGGGTCAAAGATAGTACTCATAAGTACTTGGGTGGGGGGAAACCAAGTAATACCAGGTTTTATAGTGTGTGTTTCTGAAGAAAGAACTAGCAAAACCACTTATGATTTTTCCTGGCCTGAGAAAATCCCATGACATTTATGGGGTTGCTATTGCTTCTAAATCAGGAGAAAGGCGGAATAAATAAAAATCAAATAAATAAAAAAGTTGTCAGGCAACGTGAAAGCACACACACAACTATATAAATTAAACTTGATTTTTGTAAAACTAACTGAAGTGATCAAATTTACTTATATTCAATTGCTGTATATACTGTATATATACCGAACTTATAAATCTAATGTTCTAAACTAAAGGTACCAAAGCCTTACCTAACCACTCTTGTTCTCATGGTTGTGTTGGCTGGCCACTTATTTTGAACAGACTTTTGTAAACAACCATAAATATATCTCAATGTCCTGTAAAAGAAATGCAAGTAGAAGTAAAGCACTAAAGGAAAAACAACACCTAATAGAAAGGTCAAGTCTTCAAAGAAACACTACAGCTCTCTTCATATATTAAAACTGTGTATCCATTGTTATAATGGTATATGAAAGTTTGTTTCGAGAAATCATACAGGTCAAATCCAAGTTGTTGGACCATGCAATATAACCAAGTTCTATGTATCAGCATCATCCAACAGGCAACTGTTGAACCTAATAGAATTGACATCCAATGTACTTGGAATTTGATTTTACATCATTATCTTTACTAATGAGTTACACATTAGTAAATCACTCAGAGCAACTGTTTGGCTTTAAGTGACTTGTTTCAGCAGTGATGTTTTATTAATGTTCTCTATTGCAAAAGGATGTTTTAGGTACCACACTGTATTTTGCCCTATGAAGTTTGATATAAGGAGCAGTACTTTTTTTCCTTTTTAATTTTTTTAAATAATTAAATAACAATTTTTTTTCTAAGGTTGTGCAATTTTACTGTGCAATGCTGACAGCAGAAAGTCTGTTAATTTAACTCTATCCAAATCGAATACTATTTGATTATAGACCAAGTAACTGGCAGTGCAGTGACAAGCTTTTTGGTCCCATAATATTCTGTTAGATGAACTGGAAAAGAGGAAGTCTATATCTCCCTTCAAGTGTACTTTCAAGTTTTAGCGGGGGGGGGGGGTATTCCTCTACTTTCGACTATCAAAAGAATTCTGAGAAATGGAATAAAATTCTGAGTCTAACACGTATGTCAATTTACTGATTAAAACTAGCATTTTGGACAATATTTTTCACTATCTGCATTAAGAATATTGCAAAAATGTTAGTCAAACAATAAGTTACTTGAAAAATAAATATATTAAAATGAAGGCCAAATACAAAGTGTGCTTCCAAGATCAAGTAGAATGATTATAAATATTCTATATTTAGACATTGATAATGAACTTACGGGGGTAGTATTTCTGCAGCCATAAATATTTTCTCCACCAGCTCTGAAAGGATGCTCAGAAGATGTGCTAAATTTGTATTTACATCATCATTTTTTTCTAATTTTGAAGGATTTAACTGAAAAAAGAACCAGTAAAAATTAAATAGAATGTATGTTCAATACCTAACTAGCATTTTATTCAAAGTAAATATACATCTTTAAGACTGCAGTGGTTGACAGCACACTGGATTCTTGATCTCAGCAACCAGATACAGATTACAAAATTCTTATGAAATGGTTCATTTGACGTTTCCAAAGCCCCTCCAATGTAGTATGACAAGTGTTTGATATCTACTGTAGTATGTTGGGCAAGTGGGCTTATTAACAAAAGACCGTACTCATAAACATATAGCAGAGTAACTTATTAGTAGCAGCATGACCCAGCACCAGTAGCTAAGTGATAAAAAGAACAAAAACATAGACCAATGTTATATCTTCCCTAGGAGGCTTTTCTTTATAACAATAATAATGATTACACTATATATAAGAATAAAGTTTCCGTAACATAAATAAAGTTCTTTATACTTTTTTCTTTGCTTCCATGCTGGGCTTCTTTCTCATGCAGATAATAAGCTTCTCTCACAGAGCTTCTTCTCATACTAAACTTACATAGGAGCTTCACACAGTAGCCTTTTACACACAACAGCCTTCACACTAGAACTTTACACATGAGGCCTTCAACCTGGGGCTTCTCTCACCACAGCCTTCTCACATCAGGCCTCTCATACACCGAGGCCTGTCTCAGACTGAAGCCTTTTCATACTAAGGGCAATGAACATTGAGGCATACTAAGCTACAGGAACACCTGAATACTGAATTGCACTGCCTCCATTTAACCCTTTCAGTGCTTGACTCACAGTTTTGTAATTAAAATGCCTAGTTAATTTTTCAATATTTCTGACATAGTAAACTCTAGAAACAGTATCAGACCCAGCATATGAATTTGGGTTTTGGAGCAATACTATTGGACACCAGGATTTGAATTCCATTCAATAACAGGAAATAACTTGGCTACATCACGCTTAGATGAAGGTAATGGCAAAGCTTTTCAGAATACATCCTTGCAAGCAAATCCTATGGTTGCTATAAATAGGAGTCAACCTAAAAGCATATAACAGCAAAACAGCGATCTTGTTAAATTTCTGGACTTTTTTCCTTGTCTGTTCTTGATTCTAGAAAACTCAAGATTATGACTTATGGAGAACTCAAAAGCATGCATGTTGCTGACATGTTTGCCCTAAAAATGCATTGCCTATTGATTATTTTAAGTAATATTTGTAGTTTTCAAAAACAATATACTAAGAAAACCGAGACGATACACCAAATAATCTCAACAACCCAATTTGAAACCAGTGCAATCCAGGATATTTTAAAAGACAATCAAAGTTAAAACTGTTCTGTCATGAAGCATTTTGAACTGATTGGGTAGTTTATGTGATACTTTAAAGTGCTTTGGAAGAAAATGCAGTATATGCATGTTACAAAATGACAACTTGCTCAGCTTCCACTGTTTCACTTTACAAATGGAAATGTTCATGATGTCATTAACACATATTCTCACCTCACAAGATTGCTTGCTATCCATTATCTTTAAAATGGAGTCTTTTAGAGCATGGTGAACGAAGCGTGTGGCTGTGGCTTTCATATACTGTTCCATAAGTGTACTTGCCAGTGTCGTGGCCCGGAATAAGGTAGTGGCTTCATCTGAACAAAAACAATGTATTCATAAACTGGATTTGAAAATTAAATTTGATTTTTTTACATTTAAGGGTGGTTAATAGCAAAAATGATGTTCTAGAAGGAAATGTATATTGGCACTTGAAATGGAAAGAGAGAATGGCCTGGAAAATTACTTTCAGTAATCTAAATTAATATATTCATACTGTACCTTCCACACATATTTCTCTGTCATTTAGTGTTCGCAGTAATAATGCCTCCAGTTTTTCATGGAGAAAAATTTTCAGTAAAATGCTAGCCAGCAGCGTTCGATCTTGTCCACACACACGTGACAAGGCATAAACGACATGCAGCTCTTTCTGCAGTACCAACTGAAAACAGAGATGGCAAAATCCTAAACTGACAATCATTATCAAAATATTTCTGGACGCCACACATATAAGCTATGTTTAAATTAATAACAGCTATGTAAGAACATGGAGGATTTCAAAGATTTTTCAAAAACCTGTCCTCCATATGCTGACAAGTCAGTCTAAAAACATTTATTTTAAGAGTCTTCCAATGTGTATTTGAAATGCCATAGTTCAATACCTCTTTAAACTCACTGTATTCCTCTTCTGGCATTATTTTCTCCATCGAATACCGTGCTCGGACGCGTAAAGAGCCTGGTTCAATACCTTTCAGAGGTATGTGTGAACTGAGCTGAAACCACTCATCTGTTGCCTGTCCTTTCTGAAGTCGGCTCAATTGACATCGCATAAACACTTACAAGAGAAAAGAATCAGAAACATTTTAGTCTCCCAACAAAGGTACACGTCAATTAACTAATATTAACTAATATCTATCCTTTTTTTTAGCTTCGGTACTGTAATTCACTATTACATTTAAAATGTTTATACAAGCAAAAACATTCTGTTCTATCCACACAGCAAGACATATATGAGACTTCATTTAAAACTCAGGAAACAAGGCTATGTGTCTTGATAGTTTTACTATCATTTGCTATTGTACTGAACAAATAATTCAAACAGCTATTCAGTAGAATATAAAATAGACATGCATGTATTTCCATGTCTTCTTTTTCCCTCTCAAAAAAACGAGGGAAAGAACACAAAGGCTATGAGCCAGAACCTAAGAATGATAAATGAACAAGCAGTATTGTTTGTCTGATAGTGCAAGCCAGAAAGTCATTGATCTTTATCAACTGTTATTTACATATGAGATTTTATATCTATAGGTTTAGGTATCCCTTATCAAAAATGCTTGGGAACAGAAGTGTTTCAGATTTAGGATTTTTGGGGTTTTAGGAATATTTGCATATGTAAATGAGATCAGAAGCTTCCAGGTTTTATAAAAGAGGAACAGTCTTTTTTAAACTTGGGGTGTAGCTGTCAATTTTGATAGTCCTGTAAAAAGAGAATTATGATGCTATTATTTGAGCTTTTTGAATTCATTTCAAAGGAACACAACTTACATATATCTGGATCTTTACTCTTCTTTGTTTTGTTACTAAGAGTGATTTCAAATCTATTGATATCAGATGAAAGATCACTATGAAAAAAATACAGAAAAATCTGGTTCATAATTAAACACTCATTGTGACAATGGAAATTTTAAAAAGATATGAAGTCAGTATTTAGTTTCATCTCATAAAGCCACAAATGAAAAACAGTCACAAACAGTGATTACCCAACCTGAACAGTATCTTTTTGGGGGGAGAAATCACTTCAATATTAATATTTATTTACACATTAATGAGATGTCATTTACATTCTTAGGGCTACATCTAAAGTCATATGAGCAATCCTCTGCTAGCAAAACAGGAATTCTCCTCCTTTCATTCCCCCGACGCCTCCAAATCTTCATTTTAGAGTCCTTCCCCCCAAGAACAGATATAGGATTGTTTAGGAGAAATAAAAGAGTGAGAGGTAATCAGTTGTTCCAATGATGTCTGTTCTGCTGGTCAATGGATACCACAGGATACAACATATACGTTTAAAATATAACAGCACAAGACTTACTCAAACACAAACTCTTCTGACCACACAGGATTCTGTCCTTCTCGTACATGTGTTTTTGCTACCTGTACAATATTTAGGTAGATATTACAGTAAGGATTAGTAAAATGTTTTGCTGGAAGTGTATGGGCTTCTTCCACATGTAGTATAAGACTGCTGACCTAGAGAAATTATACAAAATATTATTTTAAAACTTTGCTTTACACAGTGGGGCATTCTCCCTGCCCCATTAAGGCATATGGGGTCTGTACCCACATGTAAAATATGAAAATATATCCTAATAAAGGAAACTAAATATTAGGAATTAAAAATGAACAAATCAGCATCCAGCATTGACTTTTACTGTATTTTTTAAATAGAAATGATATAAGGAAGGTAGAATAGCATCTCATTACTATTTCAATGCTGCCAATATGAAAAGAGCTTTACATCCTGTGATGAAACTTATTTTATTGGTCACCAGTGCAGTCACGCAAATGAACCTGCACCTGGTAAAGCAAAGCCTGGAAACAGTTTGGATGACATCCATTGCATGATACCTATATTGAAGAAAAAGATAGATTCTGCAGCAGCAGCAACAAGAAGAGGAAATCCCCTAGAAAGCTATACTGAAAGGAAGGAAAGAGTTCAAGTTGGAAGGAAAAAGAAAAAAAGGGAGTTGAGAAGAAAATGTACACTTGTTGACTAAGAACCAACTGAGAATTAATCCAACATCAATGAAGTTTGCCTTTTAAAGAAATGTGTAACATTCCATATAACTACAAATTGGAATATTTATCAACCTCACAATAAGGGACCAGGAAATGTATTTTGCAACAAATATTAACCTGTGTCCAAAATATTAGGTGTTGACTTACCAAGTTGTCAATGATTCAATGGATCTAAACTAGTTAAGACTAACAATTGAATTTAAGCTGTTGACATTTCAGATTGTGAATGTATTTATTTTCAGTTCAATCTTGGGAATCAAGATAAGACAATGGGAAACACTCAACTGCCCCTTTAAAAATGAGTCTAATGTGACAGGTGGAATAAAATAACATTTAGATGACTGGACAAGGACAAAGACAGTATTTTTTTCTTCTTTACTGTTTATAATTTTATAGACTGCAGTGCACTGTACAACTCCACGGTTGACAGGAGATCACATGGTTTTTGATTTATTGCTTCTGTGTACAGGGGGAAACCCTCTACATCAGTGGTTCCCAATCTGCACTTCCCAGGGGCTCTGCGGCCACTCCAGGAAAATGAAATAAATAAAAATTGAATAAAATTAAATAAGTAAGAAACAAAACATAGAATCAAAATAAGAAACCTAAAAATTGCATTCTGACTAGAAATTTGCCAAGCTGAATTTGCCACTGCAAAAAAAATGCAACCATACGTGTCTCATTAGTGTGTAAACGTTATTTTATTTTACATCTTAATTTAGCCCTACTGTTGTACTACAGTGCACTCTAGTTCTGTTGTAACACAAATGGTCTGAATTATTGAACTTAGGAAGAACTTTATGTATGGTGAAGTTTTGACGATATCACCTGTATTCATGGTAATTAAGAATAAATTGAGATATTATAATAAATTTCAGTTTTTGAAATAAAATTTTATTGCATGGACATTCCGCAATTTTTAAGATATTGCTTTACTTTACATTCCCTTATTATCTATCTAACCCCCCCCCCCCCAGGGAACATTACTCCTGAACACCATTAACCTATAAAACATAGGGGCTCCACCATAGAAATTTATTCTAAACAATCAAAAACATTGGAAACCATTGCTCCACATAACAGATATTTTATGCCAGAAATCCTAACAGCTGGTAAAATGGCTGGGATTTCTGGGAGTTGTAGGCCAAAACACCTGGGGACCCACAGGTTGAGAACCACTGTTTTATGCTGTTTCTAAGTTTAACCTCTTCCCAAAATATGAGTTTTCTAGACAGCTATTCAGTCATGTGATCCCTTATATGCAGTATAAGAACAAAGCTTATTAGAAATCAAGACCACATTATTTTTCACTTATGGAATATTTTATCTGAAAGACAATCTACAGCATGAATAGTTTATCTTGACATACATAACAATCATATAATCTTAATTATTCTAGTAAATATCCAATATACTTATTCATTGGATCATATGTATGAATCAGTTTTGTTGCAATCACTGTTACCCCAAAATTTAAATTAACTAGTTATTAACTAATTATATCTTCCATTTCCTAAATTGTATATTCTGATACTACATTCTTTAACACTTAATTTATGTATAAATTGTTTTAAAATTATGGTCTACTAGCAGTGCAAGCAAAACATTATAAATTTTTATGTGGCTGCACAACATCTGTGATGTTCTATGTAATATCGGATTTACATCTTGCACTTAAATATACAGGCAACCCGCAAGTCACAAACAACCAAATTACAAATGACTCATACTTAAGAGTCACCCAGAGAAATTTGCCCCTCGGAAGGGAAATTCACTCCTAAAAGAGTTATCATGGGAAAAGGGTGTCTCCAATCCTTGTTTCCACAACAAGCCATTTTTTTCAAAATCTCATTATCACAGGGACAGAAAGTAAGGTGAAATCTTCTGAACAGGAGCACAGACAGCAAAGCAAACACCATTAACCCTTCTTTATACTATCCAAATATTTATATTTATAGCTGGAGGTACACTTAAAAATGTACCTGTTCTGACTTACATACAAATTCACCTCAAGAACAAATCCACAGAACATATCTTGTTCATAACTTGGGGACTGCCTGTAATCAGTGCTGTTTCAACACAGATAACTGATCAAAGCAGCCAAAGTAATAACTATGTCTAATAACAGTACTCATCCAAATTTTTCAAAATGATTTTCAAAAAGTGTAGCAAATTTAATGTTAAAACCAGATCAATAACTACTGTATTACATATTTAATAGGAGAGCATCTCAACCAACCTGAAAATAAAAGTATCACAATTTAGAAAATACTTTACCTGACGTAGCCGTTTATTAGATGTTCCTGGACTAGTTTTTCTTAAATTGCAAAATGTCTGCAAAGCTTTCATCCAATCCTACAAAACAGCATTTATTTCATGATTATATTTTCTGTTAGCGCAATCCTTTTAGAAGAAAGTGTCATCGAGCTTAATGGAACTTTAGCCTATAAAGCCCTAAATGGTTCCGGCACAGCTTATCTATACCAGGGTTGTCCAACTTCTTCCGGCCCAAGGGCTGGAAGAAGTGTCACTGATCACCTGGGGGGCCGTAGGTGATCAGTGAGTGGGGGGCGGGGCCGCTCGCGGGGGCGGGGCGGGGCCGCTCACTCACATAGCCCCTCCTCCTTCTCCCCGGGCGCGCCGCTGCTCGGATCCCGAGCGGCGGCGTGAGCGGGGAGAAGGAGGAGGGGCTACGGAGGAAGAAGGCAGCCGGCTGCCTCCTTCCTCCGTAGCCCCTCCTCCTTCTCCCCGGGCGCGCGCTGCTCGGATCCCGAGCGGCGGCGTGAGCGGGGAGAAGGAGGAGGGGCTACGGAGGAAGAAGGCAGCCGGCTGCCTCCTTCCTCCAAAGTCTCTCCTCTTTCCCCCCGGGCGCGTCGCTGCTCGGATCCCGAGCGGCGGCACAAGCAGGGAGAAGGAGGAGGGGCTACGGAGGAAGAAGGCAGCCAGCTCCCCCGCCCTTCCTAGCAGTAGGCGGTGCCAAGGGCGGCGCGTCACGCTAGGCCTCTGACGCGCCGCCTTGGCGCCGCCTACTGCTCCTTTTTGGCGGCTCCCCCGCCCTTCCTAGCCGCCGAAAAGGAGCAGTAAGCGGCGCCAAGGGCGGAGCGTCACCCCAGGCCTCTGACGCGCCGCCCTTGGCGCCGCCTACTGCTCCTTTTCGGGGGCTCCCCCTCCCTAGGAAGGGCGACGCGGAGAGAGGGACTGAGGAAGCGGTGCAGGGAGGAGGAGCTGGCTCCCTTCCTTCTCCCTGCCCCGCCTCCTCCTCCCCTCCTCCCCCTCATGTTGGTGGCGGGAATTGTAAATGTTTTGTGTGTACGGTATGTAAATGTTTGTGTTTTGAAATTTTTTTTTTTAAGGACATGGTTTCAATTTATTTTATTGTTCATTGTCTTATGGTTTTAAATGAACTACAATGTTTCTTTGCATATTATCCATGTTTGTATTTTATATAGGGCATCGAATTGGGTCGACTTTGTACGCCGCCCTGAGTCGCCTTCGGATTGATATGGGAGGGATAGAAATAGTGTAAATAAATAAATAAACTTACTCCCAGATAAGCAAATACAGAATTGCAGCCTCGTATAAAAGTTGAATAAAGAATCTAATCATTTAACATTGTTTTCCATTACTCAGACAATTCAAGTGTCTTAGATATCAAACTCTCTGTTAGCTCTAATGAATATTATCAAAGATTAAAAAGTCTGGGAGCTATAGTCAAAACATTTAGCAGGTACCAGGTTAGGGAAAGCTGGTTTATTAGAATCCGAATGGATTTATTTTAATATAATTTAATAACAAGATAAAAACAACTTTGTACAACTCAACAATAACAAACAGAAGAGCTAAACTGATACACTCAGCAGTCTTCCTGGCAAGTGACTGCAGTGATATATAAAAATCTTTTACCTGTAATCAGTAGGCAAAACTGCAAAGATGTTGATTCTCCCAGTAAAATACTTATAAGAAACTTTGTTTCTTATTCATCTTCCAACATTTTATTTTCATTAATAAAGGGAAAAAATACCAGACATACCCCAGCAATAAACGATGCATAATTCTGGCTTATTTGGGAAGATTCACATTCAAATTTCGGTATTACATTATGGTTCAGATAGGAAACCCATGAATTGTTAGCTGCTCTCACTTGGAAGAAGAGCCAAGTGTAAGCAACTGGGCAATGAACACAGCCATGCTTATTTGAGTCTCACAGCCTCTGGTGCCATACTACACACTATTGCAGAGGTTTCCCATCAGAAGCAGAAAGAAAGAATACAACAATATGTAACTCTCGAGATTCTGAACACCGTATCTACTGGACAGATTATTGCAGAACAAACATTAAGTGAAATAAACACAATCAGGCACAATAAAGGGCTGAAGTAAAGGAGCATCTGTCAATACTGGTTTCTTTTCTTAGACCGAATACAGGCATATTTTCCTATCTCAACCAAAGGAGATTGTGTCACTCCTTTCGTTCTTTTATATCTTGCCTGCCCAACTGCAAAATGTAGCTTTTTATAGAAGGCTAACTGGGAATAACCTTACATACTAACTGGGAATAACCTTACATACTGCAAATCCAGGTTTCCTATATTTTCTACTAAAGCAATGATTCACTTTTGATTTCATAAATAAATTAAACAGACTATAGTCATTAATAGAATCAGAACACTTCCAATTAACACTTACTTGCCTATTGTGGCAAATAGAGAACCTCATTTTCACATAGAAACAGTAAAATTGGTATTTTGTCAAAGGATCTTATTATGTTTAAAGTATATGTTGTGGCTTTAGAAAGGTTTATTTGTTGCTCCCATGCTCTCCAACTGGTTTTGAGGAGTCATTTGAGACGCAGAAAGATTAATTTCTGCCCCCCTAAATCTATTTCAGGAACTATTTACTTTTATAGAATTATGGATTTGGAAGAATGCACAATTCTGATTCTTCGATCATTCGGTAGTTCCTTCCAGCCACCACCATCCTTTCCCTGGTGTGCTTGTGTGTGGTTCTAAACCTCCTTCGTAGCAATCTCTGAACTTCAGGCTGCTGGACATCACACCCTGTCACCTTCTGTAATCTGAATCCAGTGTTATCTAGCCCCTTAAGAACTTCCAAATACAGCCTAAATTTTACGTTCTCCAGCTGATGAACTTGCTAGTTTGACTATTCTTTACCTGTTTTGAAGCAACTCTGCTGCATTAGCTTGTTTTATCTATTTACCATTTTCTATTCAATAAAGTTCTTTCATGATATTCACTATTCTCCAGTGCAATCTCTCTCTCTCTCTCTCTCTCTCTCTCTCTCTCTCTCTCTCTCTCTATATATATATATATATAGTGTGTACGTTCAATAATGTCCCATTTTGATAGCTCCATGTAGATGTGGGTTATTGATTCTAATCTGCTGAACATGCACTAAAGTCAATTTTAAAAGATCCCTTGCAAGGTTGTATACTCAAACAGATTCTGAGCAGAATGTATTTGAATTCATACAGGCACTCAGAGAACAGTATACATACTGTAAATTTTACTACAATACATAAAAAGGTATATATTTTTGAGGATAGTATAACACATGTTGGTAACTTAACAGAACTGATGTGAAATAAATAAAAAAAATCACCTGTGCTTGTTCTGGAGTTTCTCCTGCAAAGTAAAAGATGTAATGTTCTTCACTAAAGTGCTGAACTACTATTTGAAAACAGTTTGGCCTATATGAAGGGAAAAAACAGAAACAAAAATAAAATACTACCAATAAAAGAGCAAATGCAAATAGAAGAGTTGCTAGAGTGAGCAGAAGAGTCTTGTTTCCTTCAAACTCTCTTGACATAAACTAGGCTTTTGGACTCTTGAAGCTTAGTTCATGCTAACAAAGCTTGAAAGAAGCATGCATCCCATCTGTTCTCTCCACTGTGGTGGGGAAACTAAGAAGCTAATGGAAAGAGCACAGGGGCAGCTGTTGCTTCCTTTGGGTTCTCTTGGCATGGAATAAGGTCGCAGGCTGTCACAGCTTAGTATATACTAAGAGAGCCTGAAGGAAGCACCCATTCTTTATGCTGCAGCTAGGAAGCCCTAAAAGAGTCACTGCTGCTGCCACCACCATTTTTGAACATGCATTAAGGTTCCACTATGGCTGATAGTGGTACTATCCCGATGGATGTTTAAGTCAACCCAGGTTTTGGGGGTCAACTTATACAAAAGTATATACAGTACATCATACAAAATATTTTATCAAGAATTCTTCAAGGCATGATATATTGATTGGTTAGCGAATTTATTATTTACACTAACCTACAACTTATCTCAGAACAGGAGTGAAGAATCTTTGCCATTCCCAGAGACTGTCAGATATCTAACTCCTATTAGCCCAGTCAACATAGCCTATGGCGAAGGAAACCGGTACTGGTACCCAACATTATCCAAAGGAACACAGATTTACTATCTTTTCTTTATATATTACTAGCAGAAATACTTAAGTATTGTCTAGCTTCTTTCAACATCCATCATATTGTCAATGCAGCTATACCTTGTTTCTTTCCTCTACTCTTTTTTTCCATTGTTAGTCCCTTCTTCCATCAAAGTATTCATTTACCATGTCCCAACTCTTCATGGGTTAGAAACTAGTTCCTTCTCAAGCTGTCTCTTATCTTTTCCTATACTCCTTTTTTCTTCTCTACTTTTGAGAACTCTTCTTTTTCATGGAGTTGCAATGTACTGTATCTCAAAAGTCATCTAGTAAAATCCATGCTACAGAATCCGATAGGTGGCAGCAAACCTGTAATCAAGATGGATCTCTCTCTTTGCACTGTGAGTTTATTCAGAATATCAGAACAACCTTTTAAATCCAGAACTGAATTTCCAATCTTGTAATGCAAACTACTATTATGAGAAAATAAACTTGTTCCATCATCTATGTGAAAACCCCTCAAATATTTGAAAATGCCTATTGTCAATTATACCAAGCTGAAATAGTACTTATGGTCTTACCTGCCAAACAGACTATCATGAACACCATACACAGAACACACACTAAGGTCTATCAATCCTTTGGGTTTAGTGGCTCGCTTTTCACTTTCAAAATAAATAAGTTGAGCATCATTCCCTTCTAAAATAAAATACAAGTTCTTCCATCGCTTTCCTTTACCTGTAAAGCAACCAAACAGAGTTGAAGAAAGATGGACAAAATTATTTTTCAAATCAATGGTTATGTAAGTTTGATTGCACGGTGTTAGATGAATTTCTACATGTTACTTGGTTTTGACACACACTCACTGCTACATTATTCACCCCAAAGCAGATGAGTACAATTCATAACATAGCATATGAAACTGATAATGCATATTCATATTACCAAGTTCTGTCCCTATCTGCTTAGGTTAAAATATAAAAATAAACATAAAAAATCAACTTAAACAATTTAGAAGCACTACAACTACAGCATGTATTCATTAAAAATACAGTTATAGGGAGGCTTCTCCTACCCCCATTTTGATTAGTTTTGGGGAGGTGGGGTTATCCTTCTGAACCTTTTCTGGCTTTATCTAAAGATTCAGGCTTTATGTTTCATCAACCAGAAGAGAATAGATATGGTAGGAGAAGAACATTGTAATGATATTTGTTTATACATATAAAAAGTGTGTACACGTAGAACTGAGAGAGTATGCACCCATGAAACTGAGAGTATTCCTTGAAAAAAATGGGAAAACCCCAGAAATTGTGAGCACCCCTAGGATGTAATGTAGTGCAGCAGTCTTACTCTTTTTCAGGAGATAGCCTTTTTTGACAATGTTCTTATAGAATGCATCCTTTGTTTTACGACGAATTGTATTGTAGATTTCTTTCCCATCTACTGTGTCATTAAGTACTTGTCCTTGATGCTAAGAGAGAAAACAAGAAGACAGTAGTTTTTTTCCATTTGAAACACATGGATTCTAGATGTTGAGGAACATTCCAAGTGAAGTAAAAATGCATTTAGTTTAAGACAGCTCACTATTTATTTATCTGTTTATTTACCTTATTTATACCCTGCCTTTCTCAACCTTGTAGGGGAATTCAAGGCAGTTTGCATATATATGCAACAATCCAATGCCATGTAACACATACATATATAATAAAATAAACATATATTACAATAGTTCTGTTTTATAGTAACAAAATTAATTAATAAACAGGTGCCATAACAACAACATTAACAACAACTTTATTCTTGAACACCCCCCCCCCCCATCCCCCAGAAGGGACTTGGGCAGTTTATTTCTAGCAGTTTACATATGGCACAAGGTGCCTAAAACATAAAAGAAGCACACAATAGGACATACCTACATGATATTCTTTTTTTTTTTAAAAAAAATCAATCATCCACTCTTATACCTGAGGCCTCATTCACACAAAAAGTAGAACAAACGACCTTGAGATCTGAACCAAATACTTTGAAATGATCAAATTTCAAGGCCTTTCTGTGGATTCTAGGGTATCAGATATGAGCCAGATGATAACTTGAGATACCTGCCAAGATTCACCTAAGTAGTAATGCTATTATCACAGCAGTGCCAGATAAATATCTCTTCTCTATTATCTTCTCCTAGACACTCTTTCAACAAAAGATTTACAATTTCCAGTGGCTCTCATTGGACTAGCAATAAACAATTAAGTGTATAGTTTCTATTAAGCCTAGAACAAACCCCAAACTACGTCATTGGCTTGCTGTGGAAGAGAAAAACAAGAAAGCATTCTTGATTCACTCACCACAAAAAGAAAAATGTCTCATGGTGTATTTAACCACTTCTGCTCCAAATAGGAACAAGTACCCAGCACGTACTGGCTTACTCTTGATAAAGCAAAAGTCACTTGACTTCCACTCTTTATTTTCTATATTCAATAACATATGATTTCTTGTTAAGATTAGGTTTACACAATTGCTTACCTGCATTGGAACAGGATCTTTCAAGTAGTAGCCTTCAACAATTTGTTCCTTTCTATAGTGCTCAATAATGTCAGCAATACTGTTAAACAAAGCAAAGCAAAACAAAAACAAGAGAAGGGAAATATGAATTAACTGACCTTTTAAATGTATGAATATAAAATAAACTTGCAGTTTTCTATGCACATTGTTAGAAATGTGTTTTATTAAAAATCACTGGAAGTTGCTTCTCTTTAGTATTATCTTTCTGACAGAGATACAAGTAAATACAAGATTCATCTCCAAAAAGTAAAAATTATCAAATTCTGACCAGCGCATTGGTCAGTTTTCAATAACTGTACCAGAAGACAAATGAACCAAACAACCAATCACTTACCAGTAATGCATACAGTTCTAAAACCTAATAGTTCTAAAACCTAACAGTCTCTCTCTCGGCACTACTTCGCGAACGAAGATTCTTAGGAAGAATCTAACAGTAGCATGCTTTCAATTGGTTTAAGTATGGCTGTTGTACATAAAAAAGCAGAATCTGGAAGATGGTTGGAAACAGATTTAGACATGATTTGATCATACTGACCAAGGTCAATATGACTTGTTAGGCATCACCGATGTATGTCCAATTGATTCTAATATCTGCTCTTCAGAATGACTAAGTTTGATTCCATCACATTATCAACACTGTAAAATTTAACTGTTTGCTGTGGAACAACAAAAGTTGTAGTTTTACATGGTTTTCTAGCCCTCTCTGCCAAAATGTGCTAATATCTCTACAAACTACAAATCTCAGGATTTCACAGCATCGGCCATGGCAGTTGAAGTGATGTCGAAGTACATCAATTCTACAGTGCAGATGGAAACTATGACACTGAAGACCAGAGTTCAAATCTATGCTCAGCCATGGAAATCTACTGAGTGACATTGAGCAAGTGACACTCCCTCAGCCTCATGGGAAGGCAAAGGCAAATCTCTCTAAGAAACAACTCTTGCCAAGAATTCAATGATAGGCTTTCCTTAGAGTCATCATGAGGCACAAAACAACAAAACAATTGGAGAAGTCACTATAGCACTGGAAGCTATAGTAATTGTACAGCCAATATCTTGAAATCACAAATATATCAAGTTAAATTGAAGAACTCAGTGGAGATAATTTATACAAAAATTTGCATTCTAATTACCACATGGGGACAGGTGAAAATTAAAATCTTTAATGAAAGCACTGGAAGACTTATAAAAGAAACCCAACATACCATATGTTATATTCATAGGAACACAAATCTTTTTTGTGCACATTTTACTTTTTACTCATCTCTGAGTAAAAAAAATTAACCCCAAAAGCCTTGGTCAACCTATCAACAGGAACCCTCCTCTTCTCTGAATAGACTAGCAAAAGGCAAGAGTTTAGTTTATTTATTTATTGCATTTCTATACCACCATTCTCAGCCCAAGGGCGACTCATGGCAGCTTACAAGCGGCACTGTTCAATATAAAAACACATGAAACAATCAACATCGTTAAAAAATTCACATACATATAAAACATCAATAAAAACATAATAAAAACATATCTCTCTCTCTGTAGTACTCTGCATTACTTTGCGAACGAAGATTCTTAGGAAGGACTCATCCCACGTTTTTTACAAGTGCGTTGATGACTGAGATAGGCAAATTCGGCACAGCAGAAAGTTTCCTTGGGTGATGTCGTTTCCAAGTTGCGGTTCTCTCTGCGTAGTCGTTTCTCTTCGAGACTCGTTCGGCGTGTCTTCTCGAAAGAGGCCGCAGCATTGTGGATCATGCATCTCCATGCCTCCCGATGTGAGGCCAGGGTGGACCATTGTTGGTGATCAATCTGGCCGAGCCTGAGATGTTGTTTCAAGGAGTCCTTATATCTCTTTTTGGGGGTGCCTCTCTTGCGCTGACCCGTGGCGAGTTCACCATAGAGTAGTATCTTTGGGAGGCGGTGGTCCTCCATCCTACAGACGTGCCCTGCCCAGCGCAGCTGTGTTTTTAATAGCATGGCCTCAATTGGTGGTGATCCCTGCTTGCTCAAGGACAGCAACATTCGTCCCTCACTGATCCATCATTTGGAACTAAACCAGTGTTTTTTTATATTCAATACCTAAACTAAGATCAATTACAGGGAAAATAGGTTTTAATTTTCAATTTCATAATGACCAATGAGAAAACCTTCGGATTCATTAATGCAGGCATCCTCAAAATGCAGCCCTCCAGTTTTCTAGGCCTCCAACTCCCAGAAGCCCAAGCTAGTTTATTCAATGGTCAGAAATGTTGAGAGTTGATGCCCAAACAGGGCCGCAGTTTGAGGATGCCTGCATCAATAATTTAAGCATACCTAAAATCTATACTGCACCATTCAAGACACCTCCAGCTGAGAAAATTGTAGTCAAAGACACATATATACAAATTTCTTTTCTCAGTATGTTAAGTCGCATAAATCCAACTATAAGGAGATGGTTTCACTTACTGAATAGAGCAAACTTTGGAATCCGGATCCATTTTTGTCAAAGTTTTCAAATGGGAGGTTTCTATGGCATACCCTAATAAACTAGACAACTAGAAAAGATAGTTTACCTTCACAAAAGCTGAAACTGCTTCTAGCTGATTTGCAATGAGGATGTCTGGAAGCCAGACAGATTTAATGAAGAACGTACTCAAGTTGGTTGTACGTGGGATACGCAAAAGGGTCCAATTGCTTAGCCTCATACCATCTTCCACTTGAAGTCCTATGGCAGTCCAATGACTTTTCAACTAGAAGAATTTGATATTTTCTCCGTCACACCAGTTGCACAGTCTCTAACCACTCAGAAGCCAAGCTGAAAGTGAGAGAAATTCTCGGTCGGGATGGACTTCAACTCCCTGGTTCAGGTTTGGAAACTTCCATCATCAGTGGGTTAGTGCACCAATCATCTCTTTGAGAGCTAAACTCACCACTACTAAGAAGAGGTGTTCAAATATATTACTGTCTATTGACTGTCATGTCAAGTCTTTTAGAACCTGAAAATAAAATTTATTTAAAGGTAGGGATATATCAGTTGAAAACACTTTCCAGTCCTAACATTCCTTTCACATTAATAGTAAACGATATAGTCAAATAGCAAACACGTTATGCAGGAAGGAGAATTTAATCCTTTTTAAACTGGGCCATTTTCTTTATGGCTTATCTCTAAGGATCTCAGATACATTATTCGTATTTCACCTGTTCCGTATTTGCTGGATTCTGGAATCAGTTGATCCATGACTAAGAACCATTTATAAATGCAATGTTTGAATTACAAAGAAAAATTATACGTGAAAAACAAGTGGCAACACACATAACAATATAAGAACTTGTAGAATACTGGTGTCTATTTACAACATACCTGTTATAGTACCGTCCCCCCATCATAAACTGGTTGTTTGGCGTTGGACATATTTTAAAGCGCTGTATGTTTTCACTGGTACGGAAATACAGAGAGTAATCTCCTGGTGTGTTGTCAGAAGGTCGCACAAGAAAACCTGACACCTGACCAACTAATTGCAAAAAAAAATAAAGGGTGATTAGTGCCCTTCCAATAATCTAATTTCTCTTTTTATTTAACTCACATAGGATATGACATGCATTGTGAAAATGGAGCCAATTGCAA
This sequence comes from Anolis apletophallus, assembly GCA_030556195.1. Taxonomy (NCBI): domain Eukaryota; kingdom Metazoa; phylum Chordata; class Lepidosauria; order Squamata; family Anolidae; genus Anolis; species Anolis apletophallus. Next base: position 52,896,894 of record JARBWK010000006.1, on the reverse strand, counting down.
ATAAGATAGTTTGGTATGTTCTCGCAGAATTCTGTTAGTTATTAAATGACCACAGCATAAGGCCTTCTGAAAAGAAGTGAGGCCTATATGACCTATGGCAACAGTCAACCATTATCTGTGACCGGTTAGCAGATTATTCCAAAAATATAACATTAAAGGTTGCCATATTTCCAGTTGCAGCCCAAAAAATCTGAGCTACATTTGTAAAGTACACAGCAGAGGCTAAAAATGGAAGCAATTTGGGATAATACAACTCAGATTTTGTTATTATCATCATGCCTATGTGGATTGTCTCTGCTACTGTAATTTGAAAGAGCTAGTTTATAGAATAAGTTTTAATGTTTATATTGGAAAGTGTTTACTTTCCAGAGTTGTGTATTATTTGATGTCATGGTCTATGACTAGCACAATAAACAACTCATTCATATGACCTATGCGACAAATGACCCAATTCATTTTGAAATGTTTGCAAATTAGAAACCTTACTTTACTTTCACAGACCACCTAAGCCTAATACTGAAACAAGTGAATCTTATATCTGCATTAGTTGGTTTTCCTTTATACCGCTTTACAGGAACTCTGTTTAAACAGTGTATTGACAATAGCTATTACATTAATAACATTTACACAAAGTATGTACCTGTCATTAGTAAGCTATATGCCTCTTGCTTGGAGATCTTACCATGGAACCATCTGAAAGAACAGAAAAAGAAGATGAAAATACAAGATCACTTACTCTGTTCTAAAGATTATTACAAATGAACAGCCAATTGAATAGAAAAAACCCAGAGATGAGTCATTTATATTCTGATAGAATTTATTATTATTGTTTAAAAAGTGAATAACACATATCCATAAACTTTTTCTTTAAAACAGTTTGTAGTAAAATCTGGTCAGCAACAACTCAAAAGTAATAACATTTTATTTTAATGATGACTTTATGTTTCTAACTATATTGCAATCATTTCATTAGAAAGTCACCTTCAATCCCAATCTTGGGGGAATAAATAGGGGATAACATACTTATCCCCTATTTTCCCCCTAAGATTAGAATTGAAGGTGACTTTCCCTCAAGATTGTAGCAACCATAAATCCTTTCACTATGTCCATATCCATTTTAAATTAAACAAAGCAACACAGATAATATTTACCAGTCTATATTAAAATAAAATGTTTTCTTCAGGAAGCAATTCTCTTTGTACCCTAAGATAGCACTGACTTTATCTGACCACAGTTACATATATCTCAATGTACTCTGCTCCTTAAAATTGCGCACTTAGGGGGTTTTTTTACAAAAAAAAAACCAAAATAAAGATTGAGTGCTAATATAGCATTTATTGAAAAATTGTAGGCCACAGGCTTATTCTAAAAAACATACTTACATTTTTCCTTCATGTGGATCTTCCTCTCGGCTCTATTGTAAATACATCACAAAAAGATACAATGACAGTAAAGCAATACAAGCAACCAACTGTAGATAAAGTATTCAGTAAGTTCTGAAATGCTAGTTTTCAGCATAAAGAAAATTTGAAATTTGGAGCAACGAGGTCAAACAAATTAACACTGCACTCTTATCCACATCTAGTTCACATTCAATTACAAAGTGCGAAATCAACATTCATCCCAAGAAAGCTTATATAGTGCAACACTAACAAAACAAACCATGCACCTTTAAAAAAGACTTGTAAACATACTTTAAAGATCAAAGTGGGTAAAATGTGGCTCACAGCCTACAGGAAGTACCCAAGGCACCGAAAAGCCCTCCAGGAGGGCTACCAAATTTACAGGTCTTCTCAGACCTCATGTGGGTCTACAATGGGTCTACAAAGGCCTAGAAATGCCACAACCCATGTCCCATAGAGGACATTTACAACATTTTAAGGGAGAAAACATACAATCCTCCAAGGTCTACCGAGGGGCTAATGCAGTCTCCTAACCTTTCACACTTACCCATTTTAGATAGATTACATCCTAACTTTTACAGGCCCAGTAATGGCTTGCCAAGACCACAACATTCATCTGTAACTCCTCTCCCTAAACCATAACAAATAAACCATAACCCAAATGCCAAAGATGAGAACCCTTACCTAAAGTGTTTCAAAAATTTTGTCTCTTACAGCTGCAATGGAACATTACTTTACAAAAAGTACAGTGGCAATCCAAACTTTAGCTCTTCTTTTGGTAACTCTCATTTGGTTCATGGGATCAGTTCATATACAACGTCAAATCACAATCAGAACTATAAGAATGTGCCCTGGTGTTGCATGCACTATTTCAAATATGTTCCTTCCTGGCTTCCAGGAAACAGACTACCATTCTTGGACTTGCCAAACTATGGTCGTCCTTTCTATTGCTATCTGGGTTTACTTTATAGATGCACAGCAAATAGACAGCATAATTTGCTGCTTTAAATGCTGACCTGGAAGGAATGTATTTCTTATTTATTTCTTATTTATTTCCCATAAATAAGAAATACATTACAATTTGAACAGTGTTTTCCACAGTAACTCAAAGTAATAAGCAGCTGAAAACTACCAACTAGGTCAGTGCTGTCCAACTTCTAACCGGCCAAGGGCCGGACTTGAGGTCACTGATGACCTGGGGGGCCGTTCGGCCCCGCCCCCGGCCCCTCCCCCAGCCCCGCCCCTGCCCCACCCCCTGGGCGCGCAGGGAAGGGAGAGAGAGATGCCAGTCAGCTGACTGGCTCTCTCTCTCTCTCCCCTCCCAGCGTGCGCCCGACGCCTGGGCGCGCAGGGAGAGAGAGAGAGAGAGATGCCAGTCAGCTGACTGGCTTCTCTCTCTCTCTCCCTCCCGCGCACAAGACGCCCGACACCTGGGCGCGCAGGGAGAGAGAGAGAGAGAGATGCCAGTGAGCTGACTGGCTTCTCTCTCTCTCCTCCTTCCCTGCGCGGCGCCGGCGCCTGGGCGCGAGAGAGAGAGAGAGAGAGAGAGAGAGAGATGCCAGTCAGCTGACTGGCTTCTCTCTCTCTCCCTCCCAGCAGCGCGCCGACGCCTGGGCGCGGGGAGAGAGAGAGAGATGCCAGTCAGCTGACTGGATTCTCTCTCTCTCCCTCCGTCTTGCGCGCCCGACGCCTGGGCGCGCAGGGGGAGAGAGAGAGAGAGAGAGAGATGCCAGTCAGCTGACTGGCTTCTCTCTCTCTCTCTCCTCTCCCGCGTGCGCGCCCGGCCTGGGCGCGCAGGGAGAGAGAGAGAGAGAGAGATGCCAGTCAGCTGACTGGCTTCTCTCTCTCTCTCTCCCTCCCGTCGTGCGCGCCCGACGCCTGGGCGCAGGGAGAGAGAGAGAGAGAGATGCCAGTCAGCTGACTGGCTTCTCTCTCTCTCTCCCTCCCCGCCGCCGCCTGGGCGCGCAGGGAGAGAGAGAGAGATTCCAGTCAGCTGACTGGCTTCTCTCTCTCTCTCTCCCCTCCCGCCGGCGCCTGGGCGGGAGAGAGAGAGAGAGAGATGCCAGTCAGCTGACTGGCTTCTCTCTCTCTCTCTCCCTCCCCAGCGCGCCCGGCGCCTGGGCGCAGGGAGAGAGAGAGAGAGAGATGCCAGTCAGCTGACTGGCTTCTCTCTCTCTCTCTCCCTCCCCGCGCGCGCCGACGCCTGGGATCCCTGCGCGCGCGGGGAAAGAGAGAGAGAGGAGAAGCCAGTCAGCGGACTGGCTTCTCCGTTCCCTCTTTCCCGCGTGCGCCCTGCCCCGATCCCGAGCACCGGTGCGGGGAGGAAGGAGGGGCGAAGGAGGAAGAAAGCAGCCAGCTGACTTCCTCCTCCTTCGCCCCCTCCTCCTCCCTCGGACGCGCCGCGGCTCCAATCGTGAGCCGCGGTGCAGGGAGGGGAAGGAGGAAGGGTGAAGGAGGAGGAGCCAGCTCTCTTCCTCCTCCCTGCCCCGCCTCCCCCTCCTCCCCCGGCCACCATTTTTTAAAAAAAAAATCGATTTTTTTTAAAAAAATTCAAAATGGCGGCTGAGGGCATAGGTGGGGCCGTGTCCAACAGGCTACGGGGCCGGATTCGGCCCCGGGGCCGCCAGTTGGACAGCCCTGAACTAGGTAGTACTCATTTTATACTTTCACTTTAAATCTTTAAATATGTAATCACAGTATGTTATAGTATACAATAACTTACCACTTCCTCCACTAGGTCTTCTACTATAAGGCCTTGTTCATCTGTACGCAGATTTGTAACCCACATCCATCCATCTTCTAATTCATTGTGGACAATAAACATATCTCCTTTAAGAAAGCTATAATTATGAAACAAACTTCTGTTATAATCAATCAAATTTAGATATACTTATGCTAAGTTATGTTATTGTATACTTCATCATAAGCTTATGTGTTTCTGGAAATTAAATACACCCCTTAAAATTTGCCCATCCCAAATGCTGGGAAAAGTTGGATTATTTATTTATATTGTTTGGTTTGTTTTTCTTAATTAGGCTAATTTGGTAGTATTTCTATCTTAGAAGACAGAAAAATATATAAATGCATGTAGCAAAAGCATACATTATAGAACCATATCAACGTATCATTTTAAGGAAGGAATCAAAGAGAAGTCAAAGTGATGTTAGAATGCTAAAAAATGTACGGTTGATTAAGCTTTTATGAATTGATGTCCTTTCCTCAAATACATTGGATGTTATCATCCATAAGCATAGAAGCCTAAATAGGAGGAATTACTGAGGTGTAACAATAGGTCTACCATAGTTATATATAAATATAAAATGCCAAATGCATCTTAGCTTCCATAAATCTGAAATCACTGTATATATTCTAGTTTTTAGCCCCCTTTTTAGGCTGAAAAAGCTACCTTTGGTGTATACTCGAGTCAAGGTTATTTATTATTTTACTCTATTATTATTATTATTACATTATTTTACTCTATTATTTTTATTACATTTATTATTTTACTCTATTATTATTGAAGGATACGTAAGCACATTTACATTGAAGAAGGTTAGAATAATGGTTTAATCAGAGTTGTAGTTTTATGTAAATCTTCAAAAACATTCAATCTACTGATGCCTAAATTAATGTAATATTATTGGTATCTATTTTTATTTTTGAAATTTACCAGTAGCTGCTGCATTTCCCAACCTTGGCTTATACTCGAGTCAGTAAGTTTTCCCAGGTTTTTTGTGGTTAAATTAGATGACTTGGTTTATATTTGGGTCGGCGTATACTCAAGTATATATGGTACATAAAAACATGACTTCTTCCTACTTTCCCATTTTGTGACTATTTGGACCACTGCTTATGAATGTCTTTCTTATGTAACCATATGTATGTCTGTGTGTGCACATACAAACTTACAAGGATGTCTTGTATCTATAAAGTCCACTACAGATTATACAAGTCACTTTTAAACTACTATTTTTTGATATTATGACCTCTTCATAACTGGAAAACGCAATACCAGGAGGCACTATGTTATCAATGGGAGTATCTTCCTCCATTTCCATCTCTTGAGACCCTAATGTGAAGATCTGAAGCCATTCTATTAACAACTCATTAAATGAGGTGGAATGGATAGCAACATGACAGGTGGCCTTCTAGACTGCCTTTCCTAGTGAGGCTCATCAAGAACCAATATTGATGCATTCAGCACCAGCCAGGCTTTTAAAATTTTCCAATAATTTTAAGAACATTAGCCCTTCACACTCTTATTTTGCAATATTTTAGTTTGTTTATATGCTGCTATGTCCTTTGTTCTTTCTCTATATATTTTATCTTGATAACACACTACTATGTTTTCCCCCCAGTCACATCATCAATCTACATTACTGGGTGTTGCTAAGTGCCATTACGATAAAAAGTAGTGTTCTTTCATTGTTTACAGATCAATACATTTGATAAGCTTTTATCATGTAACTCCTTTTTTCTGAATCTAAATACAGAATTTTATTTCTAGATGTAACCCAATACTCTTTAGAAAATCCACCAAGTTGTTAGGAAACCCTTTATTTCCTTAAAGAAATCAGCCCATTTAACAACTTTGAGAAATTAACATTATAACACAATATCAATATCAAGACACATATCCAGTAGAGAAAATACATATCTGTGCAGAAGATCTGAGACACAACCTCCCAAAGACTGTTTTTGAAGATATTACAATGGCTAAAAGTACTATCTTCTAAGGGTCTACTCATTAAATTCTACTGAGCTGAACAGGGCTTATAAAGCTATAAAACCCACATTCAAAGAACCCAGTATGCTTCTTCAACTTGCAATCTTCCAGGTATATGGGACACCAACTCCCAGAAGCCCCAGCCAGCTTGTTCAATGGTCAGGAATTCTAGGAGTTTGCAGGTTGAAGAGGACTGCTTAAATACAATCCTGAATATATGTGTACATTTCTTCAAGCTTATATTGGAATCAACATTATACTCTACTGTACATTTCCACAAATAGGCTGTTCTTCGCTTAATGATGATTATTTTAACAAATTTGGATTATTAAATCCTAAGGCTTTTCTCTCTAAAAAGGCATCTATTACACTGGGGGAGGGGGGGGAGGATCATCATTGACTTGCATAAATATTAAAACATGTGACCACAAACTCAAACGTAATTTACCATTGTGCTAAGAATTCTTTCAAACTATACCTTATTTCATCTGTTTCTGGCACTTTAGTGTATGGCAGAATGGCTCGGACTCGCCTGCGGTCCTCCACTGGCTACAAAAACAAAGGTATTCTGCTATGAAGTAATCGTTTTCAAGATAAAAGATCCAATTCACTAAGTATATTCTAAATCCATAATATCAGTTTTCTACCTAACAGGTGTTTCCTATCTTTAATTTAAAAATTGCACCTTTACAAAACATAAAAGTCATAACTTTGCGTCAATGACCAAAATGCTCAGGATCCAACAGTCAGAATCAACAAGGACAAGTGTTCATAAATCAAATCACTCATGTTAAAACCATGTAAAACCCAAATGTGCCATTAAAACTGAATAAGTATCAAACCAAATTCATAAATGGGAAACAGTGTATGAAATTATTTGTGAGTGTCCTTCTTGATCCATGGGTGTTCCTTCGCAATGCATAGGTGTTTCTTAAAGATGAGATGTTCAAATTCAAACAGTGGAATGCTTCTATAGAAACAAAGGTAGATGTAGAAAGATCTTGAAGATGAATGGAAATTTAAAATATATGTTAAGAAATGAAAGAAGAGGGAAGTCATATTTCAGGAGTGCTAGAATTGTGTATTCCTGCACGACAGGGGGTGGATTAGCTGGCCCTTGCAGCTCCTTTCAACTCTAAGATTACAAGAGTCTATGAAGCATAATAAAATATATAGGTTTACATTCTATTCTAATCTACAATATTTATTTATCTGCGACATTTCTATCCTGGCTTTCTCAAGCCCGGAGGGGACTCAAGATGGCTTTACACACAGACAACTACTTGATGCTTTATAACAATGTCTCTTGTCCCCACCAGTCACGCCTGCAAAGGAGGCGGGACCAACAGTAGGGCCTCCCCAGATGATCTTAAACTTCAAGATGGTTCATAGGGGGAAATCTGTTTGGACAGGTAAACTGGGCTGGAACTGTTTAGGGCTTTATAGGCTAAAGCCAGCACTTTGAATTGTGCTTGGCAGCAGACTGGCAGCCAGTGGAACTGACGAAACAGGGGGGTTGTATGCTCCCTGTATGTCGCTCCAGTGAGCAATCTGGCTGCCACCCATTGGGACCATCTGAAGCTTCCACAGTCTTCAAAGGCAACCCCACATAGAGCACGTTGCAGTACTCTATTTGGGTTGTTTTAACAAACTATTGTGGCCAAGTACATTTACAAAATCATAAAACAGACTCATGATCTCATAATTTTTCAATGAAAATACACAGGACATTTGTGTACTTTCATTGTATTCATAGATATCTGTGTAATTAGAGACTTGTAATTTTTCAGTCATATTTGCATTTGTCAAAAACTAAGCATAATCTCCAAAAGCTAGTTTTTAAATGAGGCAGCACACCTATTGAAGGATTTCCAAGGCAATCTCCTGGTCATGTGGTTTGTTCACCTTAAGGATCTCTTCAGCTGTCTACTGGAACATGCTACAGAGAGCACTGCAGTCACATTTCTCAAGGTCACACTCTGAGGTACCTTAAAACCCATTCAGTAGGGAAGATGATTGTCTTAAGTAGTAGATTTTATAGATGCAGTATCAACAGAAATATTTTTAAAAAATGAAACAACCTCTACTATCATAGCTATGTCTGCCAATGCAAGATCTTGGTCAATGTATATAAGTAAAGAGATATACTAGGCAGTTTATCTTCCCAAACGATATTCTTATAAAAACTGCATATACTGTCATACTTGACAATATACAGGAAGGCCCAAAGTTATGAAGAAGATAGGTTCTGCATGTTTGTTCCTAAGTTGAATTTGTTTGTAAGTCAAAACAGGTACATTATAAAGCGTAATTCCAGCCTGCCTCCACCCCCCCCCCTTTTATATAGATATGCATAGCACAGTGAAGGTTTAACACCCCTGTTGTGTTTGTTTTGCTGCCTGTGCCCCTGTTCAGAAGATCCCCCCTCAATTTCTGTCCCTGTGATAATTGGATTTTGAAAAATTTGGCTTGTTGCGGAAGTTAGGATTACTCAAAAAGCTTCAGTGGAGAGACTTTTCCCCCCATGATAACCCTTTCAAAATGAATTTCCTTTCCAAGGGGTTGATCTCTCTCATTTCTTGTTGTTTTACCCCCATTTGTAACTATGAGTCATTTGTAAGTCAAGGGACTGCCTGTACACAGTTTGGAATCTCTGTGGAGATGGTTTGACATTTATTCAGTTTTAAAAGCATGCCTTTTATCATTGAAGTCATCAAACATTTTTATAAATGGTGTCCAATTAGTTGCTAATATATACAAATTACTACATATTGTAAAATCAATGCATTTTTAAAATATTGTAAGTTAACATGAGAATTAATTTTTTCTTTTAAAAAATCAAATTACCTCTGGAGGTGCCACAGGAAACAACAATTTTTCTCCCTTAAGCAAACAAGACACATGGCTGTAATAGCCTATTAGGTCTGAAAGTGAAGAAAATCGCCGTCCACCAATGTAATAGTCACCACACATTGCAATAATTCTGTGAGGGGAAAAAAGGATCAAGATTAGTAGGATTAATAAATAATAATTCAATATATTCTCAATTATGTAGAAGTGCAAATTTAAAACCATATTTTAAAGTGTTAAGAACTGCATACATATTCACACTAAACAATATAGCATGTTGTTTAATAGTTCCAAAAATAAAAAAAGGAAAGACGTCTACTATGAAATCATAGGCTAATGCTCTGAACGTCAAAAAAAATCTTTGTTTTAGCAACTTCTGAAAAGTGGTATCTTCTCTCAAACACAGGCAACTGTTTTTAGTGAGAAATTACCTTTTAAACAACACCAACAACAACAACAAAAACCTAACATAGACCAGCAGAAAATAATGGTCTGATTTTCATACATGAAAAAATGTTTGGACTAAAGGATACAAAAACAACCTGGGTTCCATGTACCCATGGCAACTTTTTAATGTACCCATGGCAACTTTTCTAGTCCTTCTTTCTATATGGTTTTGAAAGATTAAAAAGCATATTAATCAGGGTAAGGGAACAGAACCCTAGCAAATCAAACAAGGTTACCAACCCTGCAATTTCATCTAAGTACTGATGTGTTTTCCTTTCAGAGTGCAAATGAGGGCCTATGAAGATAACTAGTATTTGTAATAACTGAACATGTACCTAAAACAGTACTACCTATTCAAAGAGGTGAATCATGGACCAGTGTAAATCACTGGCTACTGGTTCCTCCTAAAAGTAGAAATAATTCTAGTTCACTGGCATAAATATAGTTTTTTCAAAGAAGACCCATTGAAGAGCACTTTAACTGAACTCAGATCACTGTTCCTCCTGTTTGCTTTCCAGTATTGCATCCAATGTGCTCACTTCCTCCCAATCCTAGTTATTTCTACTGCTAATGTTCTTCTTTAACATTTAGGGTGAGGAAAACAAGTTTCTCAATCATAAATAAAAGCAACCTAAAATTCAAATTTCATGTTTTAAAACAGTATTTCTATAAAGAGTCAACTACTTCAAAAACTTAAATCAAACACTCACCTAAAGTGATTAACAACACTGGTTTTGCTAAGGAATGAGAGGACAAATGATCCAGGCCTTCTATCACTCTCTCGAATAAGGTAACTTCCAGGTTTCCCCGCTTGCCGAAGGCGTTCTTCTGCAATTGTTCTGTCAAGCTTCCCATGATACCACCTAGAAAGCAAACCAGGAAGAAAACAATCTATTACCATATGATAGATGGAAATGCATATTGAAATGTCCAGGAATCACAAAGTATCACAAGTCACAAGAAATTAAAATGAATAATAAAGGGAGACTCAAATTTTAATAACCACTACATAAGGAAAAAACTATTAAATGTGTGAAATAAATATAAGAAAAGATATTACAGCAGAAGTCATTGTGCTCTCCACATGAAGCTCTGTTTAGAAGGGAAACTTTCTTGAAAGAGAAATAGTTGACTATAAAGGCTTGCTGGCGTTGGATAATTATCAGTAGAACATAAAGATGAGAGACAAACTACACTCTGAAAACTTCCCAATACAATGGTTTCCCTATAGACAATTTGTAGAACTAAAATTGATATAAACTTATTTGGATTTCTGAGCTGTATGGCTGTGTTTTAGCAGCATTTTCTCCTGACGTTTCGCCTGCATATGTGGCTGGCATCTTCAGAGGATCTGTATCTTGGAATAATTTCTCCCCTTAGAGATGTTCAATGTATTGTCAAAGGCTTTCACAGCTAGAATCACTGGAATTATGTGGTTTCTGGGCTGTATGTCCATGTTCTAGCAGGATTTTCTCCTGATGTTGCCCTGGATCCCTTTCAATCCGGCTTCCGCCCTGGCCATGGGACAGAGACAGTGCTGGTCGCCATTGCTGACAACCTTTGCCGCCAGCTTAACGGGGTCGGCGCTGCTAGTACTCCACGATCTCACAGCAGCATTTGACACTGTGGACTATGGTCTACTGATCCACCGTCTCACCATATCTAGAATCCGCAGCCTGGCCCTTAAATGGCTTGACTTATTCCTCGGAAATCGGAAACAACATGTGGAGTATTTGGACCAAGCTTCTGAAAGCTCCTCCCTTGTGTGTGGAGTTCCTCAGGGTGCAATTCTTTCACCCTACTTTTTAACATCTACGTTCGACTGCGGCCAATCGGATAAGAAGTTTTGGGCTAGAATGCTACCAGTACACCGATGACACCCAGTTACTTCTGTGCCTGGGGTCTCTGAAATACCATATAACTTCATCTTATGTCTAGAAGCTGTGACGAAATGGTTGCGCACTAGCAGGCTTAATGTAAATCCAGCAAAGACCGAGATCTTGTGACCGGGCCGCCCGACAGGAGTAATGTACCCTCTGCCCTCCCTTGACGGCAAACCCCTATCTCCATCTACCTCAGTCAAGAGCCTGGGCATTGTTCTAGACTCATCCCTGTCAATGGAGACCCAGGTTGCCACTGTTAGCAAACAGGCCTTCTTTTCATCTCCGCCAGGCGAAGCAGCTAGCACCATACCTCACAAGGGAGGCCTTGGCAACAGTCATACATGCCACAGTGACATCTAGACTGGACTATTGCAATGCATTATACACTGACCTTCCCAGGTCTGTGACTCGGAAGATCCGCATTTTCCAGAATGCAGCAGCTAGGCTGCTTACACTAACACCCTTGAAATGCCGTATAGCGCCAGCTCTTCAACAATTGCATTGGCTGCCAATAGAATATCAGAGTCTTTATAAGACACTGGTCCTGATGTTTAAGGCCCTGTATGGCCAGGATCCAATATGTCTCAGAGACCGCCTTTCCTCTTATGCCATCAGTGGTCACTTAGACCCTCCCAATGCAATCTGCTTTACATTCCAGGCCCAAGAGAAGTATGTCTTACTAATCTGAGGCATAGGGCCTTTTCTATCTCTGCCCCAGCACTGTGGAACTCATTGCCTCCGTATATGAGAGTGATGCGTGATTTGCGCCCTTTCACCCAGGCTCTCAAGACCTGGCTCTTCAGAAAAGCATTTGATATGTAACTTTAACTTTTATTTTCATGACCCATGTATGTTATATCTGGTTTTACTGTTTATGTGTAAATCGCCTAGAGCATCTTGATGAAGGGCGATTAATAAGAAATAAATTGATGATGATGTTTTGCCTGCAGCTGTGGCTGGCATCTTCAGAGGAAGACTAAAGCAGTTCTTTAAAATGTTTTTAGAGTAAGTGAATTAAAACATATTTAAGAATCAAAAGCCACATGAAGCACAGGTTTAGCTGCTTGCCAGAAACTCAACTTCACTTGAGAGGGAGTTGAATTGATGGACTTTTACCAAAAAAAAGTCTGTCATGTGAACACTGCCTTGCAGAATAGCAGGAAATGCAAGAGAGGTTCCAGATCATATTTAAGTAAGAGGTATTTCAGATATCCAAGCTGTTTAGGGCTTTTTACATCAAAAGCAGCATCTTCTATTAAGCTTGGAAACAAATAGTAAGCCACAGCTCTTACAAAAGTTAGTAATATATAGATGGCCTCTATACCACACAACATATCAATCTGGCTACTGCATTTTGCATTAGCTCTAGCTTCCAAAACATTTGTCAAGGAAAGTCCTACATAGAAAGTATTACAACAATCTCACTGGTAAGATTGTAATTAAGGAATAAAACACTGTGACGAAACCTGCCCTCCCTAGGAAATGTCAGTCAGAATCACCAATCCAAAGCTGAGATGAAAACTTAGGCACAATAGCTACATGAATTAGAATTACTGTAGATTTAAAAGGACCCCAAATATATTATCCTGATCATTCAGAGGGAATGCAATCCCACCCGCAATAGGCTGTAATCTCAACCCTCAAATAATTATTTTTATGAAAAGAACACCCATCTTGTTTGGATTAATTCACACACATCCAACCCTCACTGCATCCAGACAATGATGCAAGACTTTCATAGCTTGTTTGATGCCATATTGATAATTCTTGACCCCAATATTCTGGGTGACCTACTACGGATTCATGTAGATATCAAAAGGTATGCAGCTCTTTGTGGCCCCATAGGCTAACAAGCTAGTTAAATCAGCGTTAGCAGACATATATCAGGCAAGTCGATCTCACTTCTCCAATTCATTCACATTATCATGTTGAACACAAGTGAATCTCATTCAAAAAAAGGAATAAAGTACATGGTTCAATTATTTATTTATTTATTTATTATTTGGTTTTGTATTCCGCTCCTCCCTGCAGGCTCGGGGCGGGTCACAACATATAAGATCGGCAGCATGTAGTGGCCATGCAGCCGTACAATAAAACAGTAAGATATTAAAACATTAAAACAATACGAATCACATCACGAGGTGGTAAAAACGCGTACATTTCCAAAGGCCCGAAACGCCAGTGTATTGGACAGCTGTAAGTCAGTCGTCCAATCCGGTTGTCTAGTCAAAGGCCAATTTGAACAGCACGGTCTTAACCGCCCTCCGAAAGGGAATTAGGTCTTGTATAGTCCGGATGTCACTTGGCAGGGAGTTCCATAGCACCGGAGCTGCTACGGAGAACGCTCTCTGCCTAGTTGTGGACAGATGGCAGGAGCGGATTGTTGGCACCAACAACAGATTTTGTTCCTCTGAACGTAGTGATCTCGGGGGAATGTATGGGGCAAGGCAGTCCCTCAGGTACGCAGGCCCTAAGCCGTACAGGGCCTTAAAGGTTAACACCAACACCTTGAAGACAATTCGGTGCTCCATTGGGAGCCAGTGCAGTTGCCGAAAGGTGGGCGTAATGTGCTCCCTTGCCGGCCGTTCCCGCCAGCAAGCGAGCAGCGGCATTCTGCACTAGCTTGAGCTTCCGGATTGTCGCCAAGGGAAGACCTACGTAGAGGGCGTTACAGTAGTCCAGCCTCAAGATGACCGTCGCTTGGATCACCGTGGCCAGATCATGCCTGGACAGGTAGGGTGCCAGTCGCCTAGCCTGTCGTAGGTGGAAGAACGCCGTCCTGCTGACCACTGAGACCTGAGTCTCCATGGTCAGCAAGGGGTCCAATTGAACACCTAAGCTCTTAACCAAGGATGACGGGCTAAGCCGCTCGCCATCCAGGGTAGGCAACCGGCACTCATCCAGCCCAGGGCGACCGGGCCACAAGATCTCCGTCTTTGACGGGTTCACCTTCAGCCGGCTGGCACGCAGCCAACCAGTCACGGCTTCTAGGCAGCGATCTCACTTCTCCAGAGTCCAATTACCTCTCCAGAGTCCATGTTCAATATGGAAACAAACCCAATGTCACCTTTCCCTGAACAAATGTAAGAACTGTGGGTTTTTCCTAACAATAGGAATGTAAGTGGAAAAGTTGCATGTCATTCCCAATCACTGCTGCCTCCCTTAATTTTAGGTTTCTTTTGAAAAGCAAAATATGACAATTCCTTTGAGGAGCAGTGGCAAAAATGTGTTGGCCCATACATTCATTTTAAGGAGGGAAAATATCAGCAAATTAATTTTTCTAAGTTCATTATGTAGGAAATATAGAGTTTAATAGCTTAGTGGAAGACAATCATGCATATTTATATATTGTATTAGTAATATGTCACTGTTCTTTATTTCTTAATATTGCTTGTGTTACCGAGCAATTTACTGCATATATCCTAGGTTTACATTCTTTGTACTCCTCCACCTCCAGGGAACATGCCAGTTGCCTATTTCTACCCTTTGAATGAATGAGCACAAGCTCTTCAAAGCCCTGTTGTAGTGCTACTGTTCTTTAATTCCAAAGCTGGAAGCAGGCTGCTGGCATGCACCTTGGATATGGAGTCCAAGGAACGCATATCTTGATTGCCACCACTTTTGATGCTATTGATTTATTTACAGTATTTATATACCACTTTTCTCACCCCTGGGAGGACTGCTACCCTATGCCATATTATTTATAGAGACTCTGTCAATCACATTTTTTGTTTTCCATATGGAGTCCTGAATCCAAGTCCTATACATACCAAGCACCCACTAAACCTTGGAACATTCCCCCTCCCAAAATCAATATACTTCCCTTTTTAACTTCAAAACAGGTATATAATGGCATACAAAGAAACATTCTGAATCCAAAAAAGAGTAAGAAATATTCAACTCACTTTTTTAAAAAGACATTTTAGAAATGTGGTAGTTGAATAAAAACAATCATAACAATACAAATACAATCATAACATAACATGAACATAAACTTTTAAGAGGTTCTAGTTATGTGAACACTCACAATGAGAATAATAAAGGATATATTGTATGAATGACAAAATTATACTTAGCACATAAGATCATGTACAATCAACATGAAAATAAACCTGCTACAAATAGCAGTGGCGGGGGAACGATCCCCTGGCGCGTACTCACGCGGCAAAAGTCCCATGTGTTGGAAATCCGAATTGGATAAGGTTTAAATAAACATAGTCCGCAGCGATGAACGATTTGGAGAGACGGGGGACACCAAGCGCCCCAATTCAAACAAGCATGTATATATATTTGGATATCTTGCTCTTTCTACTCCCGTTGTTTAAAGGAGCCGCCACTCCTTATCTAGTTATGTGAAGACATGCTAGATTAGATGTCGAATTATTTCGGGAATTTAACGGATGTCCAAAATAGTTTTCGGAAAACTCAAAAAGACTTGTTCAAGGTGATGAACCATCCCAAAAGATAGATTCTCAACACAAAAGCAGAAAACCTAACCATTTCAGACACATCTGTAGATTTTAGGCATGGGGAAGCAATGGAACACAATGGAACACGCTATTATTTTATATTTATTTATTAATTATTTATTTGCTATATTTGTATACCGCCATTCTCGGCCCAAAGGCTGATCTTGCTATATTAGCTATATAATCTATTCCTTATTATAGGAATTCATATACAAACAGCATGGAGTGGTGGTTTGAATGCTGGCTTCTGACTTTGAAGCCTGAAGTTTGAATCCTGCTCAGCTATGATAACTGACAGTGTTCTTGGGCAAGTCACACCCTCAGCCTCAGAAGAAGGGAACTCCTTCTAAAAAAATCTTATTGAGCTACCCTGTGACAGGTTTACTACAAGTTGAAACTACTTGAAACAACATCAACAATGTATATCCTAGGTTTACATTTAGAAAATGCATTACAAATACCACATGCATTACAAATTATGGTCTCAAAAAGTATTTTTTCTGAATCTGCCTCCAGTAGCACAGTAGAGAGTTTTGATCATGCACATTCTTTCACCATATCTATAGCAATAGTACAAAGCAATCCAGTGTACCTAATATGTACACGGGGACGGGGGGATGGAGTCCAAAATTAATCTACGCATAACTTTGGATAGGATTTGTGAGAGAAAATGGAGATTACTATTAATCTTTTAAACTTGAATTACCACAATTCACACAAGCAGACCAAGTTTGCTTGAAATGGGGTATAGCAACGACTAAATGAAACTTCCTCTGCTGTGCACCAACTTCAAAACATTGGTAACATGTTATTGACAGGATTCAGTGCTTAGCTGAATTACAATAAAGAGGAATGTTAATTACATTACTTAAACACTTTTAAACTCCTGTAACAAGTTTAGGTTACCCACACAGATCTGTGCATATGTAAGCTTCCTGTGGAAAGAAATGACATTTTAGAAACAATCTTTTTATGTTCGAAACCAAGTTATGTCACATCAATCTTTAATACAGTTCCTGTCACTGTCACTTTTCCTATGCTAAATCATACGTAAATAAATTGTATCTAAATAAAGATTCACATTTCAAAACATCTTTCAAAATGCAAACAGATTGTCATGCAAAAAACAATTCAGGGAAATGCAATAAAATCACAACACAAATTTGCAACCTTATTATGAACTTAATACTAGTACCAGAAGTAAAGCTCCTAGATTTTTCCTAATCTGGGCTCAGGCCGTGATTTCAGTGTCTTCATCAGAGCAGGAAATTTGATAACACAAAGAAAATATCATGCTGTACCATACTATAGTTATAAGTAAAATATGGAAAACTGAGGAAAATCTACACTGGGAAGGTAGGAAGCTTGTAAAATTGTCCCCAGTTCCATTCACACAGTTCGATAAACATTACTACACAATGACTAAATGGCATACACATATTTTCAAAAACTGAACCATTCCATCCATATACACATACATATACTCTATGGGTGAAAAAATCAAGATCTCATTTGTAAGCAGGAATCTGTGAGGCAACCTTAGAAGATCAATGGGAGCATTAAATGTCAATACCATGTCTCAAATGACTATTGCTTTAAATTCAGCATGGTGCTAGTGTTACCATACCAATTCAAGTCCTTTTTCCTTCTCTCGACTGCAGGCCTTTGAGCTGCCCAAGCACAGGCTCAGTAAGTAAAGTTTTCCTGTCCTTCACAGTAATTTTTGTGTGTAATGGTAAAGGAAGATACATGCTGGTTTCTAACAGGTATCAAGTTCCATTGTTCTAAACAGTGGAATTCCAATACTGAATTCTGCCCTTTGCCTTTATGTGATGAGAATCACTGTAAGAGCATCTGCATCCATTTTTTATTGAATTTATGCCCCATCCTTTTCCCAATCAAAAGCTTTGACAGTTTTGTCTGACAAAAATGTTATGTTGTGGAAAAATATAATTATTTCATATTGTATCAGAATGTATATACTTGTCCACCACTGCGTTTCTTTTTTGTAATGCTTCATGGTGCACATATATTTTACATAACACACACGTCCCCTGCTTTTGAGGGAATACAAGACAGCAAGCAGTTTCGCCTTCAAGTGACAATTTCTGTTGTGATTCTTAACCTATTTATAGCCAATGGGTGGCAAAAGCTACAGGGAGAAGATCATAAGGTTTTATATTTTACACATTCTTATCCTGACATTCCTAAAGTAGCAAATTTCTTTCACATTAGATTTAAATATTTGCCCATGTTGATTGAACTTTAAAAAAAAACCCAGAACAATTAAGTTAACATTTATTCAGAAAAATTACACACAGTATTTGAGTATTCGGTTCCTGCCAAGAAGTCATCCATCTTTATCCATTAAGGTGTGTCTGAGATCACTGTGAGCAATAACAGTATCTAGTGGTGAGGAAAGGACATTTAAATAAAGTTAAAACAGGGATGTCTCTGAAATAGGTGTTCCGTCTTTTCTAGTCATCTCTTGATTATTTTACTAGTATATTTTATTTTAGCCTCATGCTGAGCATACTTGGAATCTGCAAAGGGAAAATGGGAATACACAAATCAATGCCTTAACTTATTGGCTTGATGCAAGGTTAAATCTGTCATGGCCTCAAAAAGTAGCAAGCTATGTTTTACCATAACCCAGTGAGAAAATCAGCACAAAGGCCAAAGACCCAGATCAAAATGTCAACCAGGTTGAACTGTTATGTATCTACACAGTATACTTCACATAACTATGTGAGAAACAAGGGCAGGGGTGTTGCTATTGCTTCCTTCAACATCAGTGCATTGTCAATGTGTTTCATATAAATTTATTGCAATCTGCTTTACAATACTTTTTTTAAACTTCTGGACTGCTCTGATTGAAGATCACATCTCATCTACAGTGTACTTTTCACAATGGCATCTTACTAACAGGTGCCACTAGCAAGAAGTGAAGCCACTTTAGAACTGATTCATCCCACAGAGAGGGAGGGGGGGAATGCGACATGCATACTCATGTTATAACAGATCGCTTTATGGCTGTACTGCTAAAATGTGTAAACTGTATGTCTGCATTTTACATATTTCATGGGGGTTGTTCAGTTTGTCTTTAAGCAAACAGTGATAGGTAAGTTTGGAGGGATGATTAGAACCACAACTCACAGCCCTGATTTTTTAAAAAACCACTTATTCCAAAAAGAAGTTATTCCCAAGAAACAACCTATTAAAAGAATCACAGGGTCAAAGCAGACAAAACAAAATTGTTCACCAGCACATAACCCAAACATGATAAAATAGACCTTTAATACACTGCAAAAACAAAAGATTAATTGTCCAATTCTTATATATATTGGGTGTGTATGTACATCCTGGAAAATATGTTGTGTTTAGTTTATTGCACTACATACATCAAAACTTGTTTAAATCTTTTGTTAGTTCAGCTCACGATTTTCAATGAAGAACATATTTATCCATAAACAAAAACTATTGATCCAGCATGCAATATGGCAAGACTAACATTGATAAACTGCAGCAAAAGTTTAACAAAAGACATTGCTTGTACTGAAACTGGCCTTTCCCAATTTATAAACATGAAGTTATGTAAGAAACTATCATAGAAGCTGAAAATTATGGAAATACAAAGGAGTTCCTGTAACTGACTATATTTAGTCATGACAGTGCTATGATGTATCTCCTTGAAAAAGAAAACTCAGACTTAATATATCTCCTAAGTTGCACTCATAAATCAAGGAATTTAAAACAAGGTAGCTGAGACATTTCTCTTATGATGAACTTACAAACCAATATACATAAAACATTGTACTCATTTTTTAAAGAAAACTGGCAAGAACATAAATTGAAACTTATGTTCATCATGACAATTGTGGTGTTTCCCTCTGGTAAGCTCTACAAGCCACCAGTCCTTTTTCCAACTTTGAATCCACAGAGATGGGTGCAGTAGGTGAGTACTGATCCTTATCTGTTTTGAGTTTGGGAGCTAGAGTGAGAGTGAGTTGACAAAACCATAGTTAACCTTAAAATGCAGACCAAGACCTCAATTCCAAATTTTATTGCTGCAGAGCAAGCAAGTGTGGGAGGCTTTTCAAATACTGTTCAACAGCACCTGAAATGTTATATACGGCTGAAGCCAGCACTCTTCTACCACCCTCTCCCACAAAAGCAAAAAGTAGTTGGTCTTCAAGCACATCTTGATCAGCAATGGCTGATAGAAGTGTTTTCTTTGCATTAACCTCCCATAGGAAAAATAGGTGCAGCTGTCTCTTCTCCTGGGTATCAAAAGAGTAGAGAAAGGGAAATAGCTTGGCAACTGGAACTGTCGGACCAATAGTAAGGACACTCCCAAACTGTATATCCTCCTCTCCAAATAGATTTTTTTCCCTTAAAACCTTCCTGGGAAAAAAAATCTATAAAGTATGATTTCTCTGGATTAAGCATTCTGTGCCAAGGAAAAATGGACAGCAATGGCTCCCAAAGTGACCCATTTAAGGTGGAATCAGGTATCAAACAGGGATGTGTTATTGCCCCAAGCTTATTCTCCATCTTCATCTTGTTGATGGGAAGCTTCCCACAGGAGTGGAAATCATCTATCAGACAGGTAGCAAGCTATTTAAACTTAGTGGACTGAAAGCCAAAACCAAGGTCACAACACCTGTTATAGAACTCCAATAGGCCGATAACACAGTGCGCATTCAGAAGAAGACCTACAAGCCACTCTAAACACCTTTGCAGAAGCATATGAGAAGCTTGGCCTGTCACTGAACATCGAGAAAACCAAAGTGCTCTTCCAGCAGGCACCAGCCAATCCCTCTCCAATGCCAGAAATACAGCTTAATGGTGTAATGTTAGAAAATGCTGACCATTTCCTCTACCTTGGCAGCCACCACAAAAGTCAGCATTGACACTGAAATACCACACCGCCTGAGCTCTGCGAGTGCAGAATTTTTCCTAATGAAGCAGAGTGTGTTTAAGGACCGAGACATCCGTAGGGATACTAAGGTGCTTGTTTATAAAGCTATTGTCCTCCCAACCCTGCTATATGCCTGTGAGACATGGACTGTCTACAGACATCACACTCAACTTCTGGAACAATTCCATCAGTGTCACCTCCAAAAAAATCCTGCAAACCCTGTATACAGGGCAAATGTCAGCGTGCTGGAAGAAGCAATGACCATCAGTACTGAAGCGATGCTACTACGCCATCAACTCCGCTGGACTGGCCACGTTGTCCAAATGCCAGATCACCGTCCCCTAAAGCAATTACTCTACTCCCAACTCAAAAACAAATGTAATATTGATAGACAGGAGAAGACATTTAAAGATGAGCTTAAAGCTAATCTTTAAAACTGTGGCACAGACACCAAGAACTGGGAAGCCCTGGCCCTTAAGTGCTCTAGCTGGGGGGTCAGCTGTGAAAAGCAGTGCTGTGGAATTCAAAGAGGCACAAATGGAGAGTGAAAGGATGAAACGTGCCAAGAGGAAGGTGCGTCAAGCCAACTCTGATCGGAACTGCCTTCCACTGGGAAACAGATGTCCTCACTGTGGAAGAACATGTGGGTCAAGAATAGGGCTCTACAGTCACCTACGAATCCACCGCCAAGATCCTACCCTTGGAAGACCATCATACTCGGACAACGAGGGATCGCCTAAATACTACATACAAGGGGGAAAAAACATCCCATTATCCCTACTCGTTGTGCTGAAATATTTTGATAGCTCTAGTTTGTGGTTTGGTTTATTGTGGCTGGCAGCACTCTGGGCTTCCTTTCTTTCTGGCATCCGACCCAACTAGCCTCACCTGTCAAAATTCTCTTTGGCTTAACTAAATGCAGCTCTGAGCAGCAGGGCACATTGTTTTCAGAAAGTCAGACTCATTTCCTGGAGGAGAGGTAGCCCAAGTCTGTGTTACACACAGGCAGTGATGGAGTCAGCTCAAAGCCTAGATGGTTTTTTTTTTTTTTAAAGTATACCTTATACTGCACATTACAATTAAAGATGGGCCTCAATGCAAAGGAATTGAAGGCCATCAGGCTACAAGAATCAGTAATACCATTGGAGGAAGGTGATAAGCAAATGGAAAGGAGGATTCTAGACCCTTTTGGCAGATGCTAAAGAGAGCTTCCCAATTTACTCCTTTGCTTTGATGGAAATAACAAGGGGAAGGGACTAAATTGAGTACCACCCAATCCCACCAAGCAAGAAGGCAGTTATTTAACCATTTAATATTTTTCGTAACAAGATTCGGCTGAAGAAAGAGGCAAACAAAATTTGAAGGAGTTGCCTAGAGTTTGATACAGGCTTGTTCATTTATTTATATATAAATGTGTTTATTAAACACTTTCGTGTGTGTTATACATACACACACACATATTGAGATAGCATATTTATACACATATATTCATATACACACATACTTAACAGTGTATATAAATACTTTATGTTTGTGCTTGTGTGCATATATACATACATACTTAACACATGTGAGTGTATATATATGTGTGTGTATATACACACATATGGGCCTCCTGGTGGCGCAGCAGGTTAAACCGCTGAACTGTTGAACTTGCCCACTAAAAGATTGACAGTTCGAATCCGGGGAGTGGGGTGAGTTCCTGCTGTTAGTCTCAGCTTCTGTCAACCTAGTAGTTTGAAAACATGCAGATGTGAGTAGATCAAATAAGTACTGCTTTGGTGGGAAGGTAACGGGGCTTCATGCAGTCATGCCAACCACATGACCAAGGAGGCATCTATGGACAACACCAGCTCTTCGGCTTAGAAATGGAGATGAGCACCAGCCTCCAGAATTGTACACAACTAGACTTAATCTCAGGGGAAACCTTTACCTTTACTATACACACATATATGTTTACACACACACACACACTTAACATGCATGTATATGTGCATATGTGTGTGTATATATATCCACAAATACATATAGACACAATTAACTCTGAGTGGGAATGTGAGAATGTGCATGTGTATATATATCACACTCATACATATAAACTTATACATCTTTAAAACACGTACACATATATGTCAATCAATCAAACTTTACTTATATCTTGTCCCATCTCCCCTTGGGGACCCAAGACGGCTTACAACATAGATGGCAACCATTCGATACCACACAAATACATAATAAAAATACAAATACATAATAAATTAAAAAATACATATATAAACAATTTACAGTATCTTAACTAAACATATTTAACACACGAAGAAAATGTATGTGTGTGTATATATATATTCATTATCTACACACTCAACACACATATTTATACTTACATTATATGAACATCTGTGTGTATTTATTATTTACTAGCTGTCCCTGCCACGGTTTGTTGTGGCCCAGTCTGTGTATATATTTGTGTATTTATTTATTTATTTACAATATTTATATGCCGCCCATCTCACCCCCCAAAGTGGACTCATATGTATATGTGCATTTGCATATATGTGTGGTTTTGCGCATGTGTTGTAATGTTGTTGGGGTTTTTTTTTCGCTTTTAAGTCCCTTCCGCTGTGTTTTTTAGCGTTTTTATGAGTTACAGTCACTGGCCTGGTAGGTGCACTGTGTCCAAATTTGGTGTCAATTCATCCAGTGGTTTTTGAGTTATGTTAATTCCAAAAATGAACACTACATTTTTATTTATATAGATTTTTTAATGTATATCTGTACCCGGCTCCATGTCACCCTGGGAGGGAATTCAGAGTGGCTTCCAGTTTTGGCAAATATTCAGTGCCAGATAGAAAGGCAAAAAGCATACACATACATAACACTTTAAAACCAAAACACAGTAAATACAGTGAAACAACGGTTAAAAACATAGCACCTGATCCCACATACAGACAGACGCTCCTATAAGTGTGTGTGTGTACACAGAGAGAGATACATGTGTGTGTGTGTGTGTTTGTGTGTGTGTATGTATGTGTATATACACACACACTCACGCTCACACACACTCACAGGGCCCTTCCACAAAACCCTATATCCCTGAATATCAAGGCAGAGAATGTCCCAATATCTGCTTTGAACTGGGTTATCTGAGTCCACACTCAGATAATGTGGGATTCCCTGCCTTGATATTCTGGGAGAGAAGGCTGTGTGGAAGGGCCAAGAGATATGCAAAGACAGAGAGACAACCACAGGCACACTTGCTCTTCCCTCTGGGCGCGGCGCTGGCCCTGAGCCTCCCCTCGAAGGCGCGAGCCTTGAGCCAGGCATGGGCCAACTCCGGCCCTCCAGGTGCTTTGGACTACAATTCCCACAATTCCTTTCAGGGCCCGAGGCCGTTAGGAATGGTGGGCATTGAAGTCCAAAGCACCTGGAGGGCCGGCGTTCGCCCTGTTCGGGGGCCTGCTCCTCCCGAGTACTCACTGGTTGGTGGGGGGTGCGTTGAGCGGGATGGCGACCTCCTCCTCCTCGTACTCGGGCCCGTCCAGCGAGTCGCCCTCGTCCACGGTGCTCAGGCCCCCGGCCGGAAGCGGCGGCTGAGGCGGCGGCGGCAGCGGAGGGAAGCCCCCCGAAGCCGAGGCCACGCTTCCGCCGCTCTCGGGAAGCTGAAGCGGCAGCGCCGGCGAGGCCTTGGCCATCTCCTCAGGCCTCGGGTGGAGCACGGGTGAGGCGCTCGGAGGGCAGGTGTCGCCCGAGAGAACCAAAGCAGCGGTGGCGGCGGGAGGGGAGCCTTTGCCACGGGCGGCCGAGTTGGTGGCCGGAGGGCAGCCATGTCCCCCGGGCTCCCCGGCCGCTCCCGAGCCGCCTTCTTCGCCTCCAGCCTCGGCCGCCGCCATCATGCTGCTCCGGCAAAGCCCCGCCCCTAATGGCGCAGCGCGTGCCCGGTGGGAGGGGCCAAAGCGGAATCGGTGAACGAAGGATGAGGAGGGTTTTATGAACGAGGGAGTTGCGGCGGTTACGGCGAAAGGGGAGGAGCCGGAGAAACCACGCCCCCTCCGCCCTTTAGTGAGGCAGTGAATGGGAACAATGGGGAGCCGCTGTGCGCGTGCGTGCGTGTGTGTGTGCGCGCGCGCGCGCGTGCGGGGGGAGAGGAGCGGTTGGGAAGAGGTAAGAGGCATTCGCTGCGGACGCCCACTGCTTTCTCTTGCGTAGCCGCCGCCCTCGTCCTTTGTGCGCATGCGCTGGCAGCTTGGGAAGAGGCTGTTCCGAGAGTAGACGGAGGGGCGTGGCCTCAGCCGGACTAGAGCTGTTCTCTCAGGAGGACTGTCCTCCCTCCGAACTGGAGGCTCTTTTAGCTGCAAAGGGTTTTTCGTGGTTCCAGTAAAGGCTTAACAAAGACAGAACCGTGACTTTCTTATATATATATATGCATATATTTAAATATACCAGATTATGTGTGTGTGTGTGTGTGTGTATATGTATCTCTCTCTGTGTGTATGTGTGTGTGTGTATATATATATATATATACATATATATATATATATATATATCCATCAGAAAGAACCGCAACTTGGAAACAACATCACCCATGGAGACTTTCTGCTGTGCTTTCTGCAACCGAACTTGCTTATCTCAGATTGGCCTTTTTAGTCATCAACGCGCTTGTAAAAAGCGCGGGATGAGTCCTTCCTATAGAATCTTCATTCGCAAAGTAATGCCGAGAGAGAGAGAGATGCATATTTGGCTGACCAAGATGGCGTCTGCTGTGGAGCTCCCTACGGGTGAGCTCCAGCAGAGCCTCCTAAATTTCTTGGACACGACCGGTAGGTCTCACCGCTCCCCCTCCGGGGCAGCGGAGATTGACTACCAAACCCAGGGGGTCGTTTTGGGAGACCCACGGACACCGGGCAGCCAAATCTGGCTAGGAAAGGCAACCGGACCGCCTCGGACGCCCAAGATGGCCAAGGACGGATGGGTTGTTCGACCCGTGACGGCCTCTGGTGCCCGATTCCTGAGGATGCTCGAGAGAGGATCGCCAGGTAGAAGAGCGTCCCTGCAGACCCCCCAGTCAGGGGAGCATCCGACCAACTCGAGGCCCAGGGCTCCCAAGTCCCAGGAGCCACAAAGAAGCAGCTCCCCACGGAGGCCGCGGCCGCAGCAAGCGGCTCAGGACCCCGTCACCGGCCAACCCGGCCCCCGGGTACTTACTGAGCTACTCGAGGAGTATGCTAAACTTATGGACCACGTTAAAGAGTTTGGGGACAAATACGGCGCTCTACTGGGGCTAATGGGGATCCCCACGGTACAGCCCCCGGCATGGAAGCAGGATCCCACCACCTTGAAGGATCCCCCGCGGCCCTGCCCTGCTACCCAGGACTTCCTATGGGACCGGTCATGGGACTTCCCCACCAGCTCTGCGATGGCGGACCAAGTGAGGCCTGCCCCATTAGCTGAGGCCCGGTCAGCCCTCCCCAACGCTAACCCCGACCAGGATTACCACCGCTTCCCTCCCAATGAGAGTCGGGGGTCAGCCGGGGAGAATCAGGCAAAGACTAACCCCGACACCGAAGCCGGACTGAGAGGACAACATGCCCCGCGGCCCAGACCACCCTCCAGGTTGGCTCACCACCTTCCGTACAGGAACCGCCCGAGGACCCTGAGCATCGACTGCTGGGGCCCGAGGACCCCCCATCGCAGGTGGGCTCGGAGCTCGCCGAGCTGGACATTTCGGCCGTCCTGGCCCCTCCGCCGGAGGCCTGCCGCCGCCCCGCGAAGAGTTGGGGGAGCCTCCTGGAGGAGGCGAGACCCAACATGGCGGGCGGCCTTGGAGACGCTCAGCCAGCCCATGTGCCGAGGCTCCAAGAAGAACCATCACCCGGAAATGACCTTCAGCTGGAAGTCCCGCCTTTGGAGGACCCAACTCCTGGCACCGACCCGATCATGACTCAGCGAGGCCCCCGAAGAGGGCGCCCCGGCGGAAGACCAGCGCACAAGCTCCCCTCAGGCCCTAGACCGGAGACCGAGAGCACCCCCCGGCCCCAAAGAATGGAGTCTTCCCAGAACCAGCCCCCCGACCGCCTCGACTAATGGAGGACGGATTGTGCGGAGGTCGGTGCTGGCCCCGAGGACTTTCCCCACCAGGATATTCTGGAGCTCCTGCTATAAGCAGTTGAAGCTCCGAGAGTCTGGCCGGACGTCCACTTCAGACTCAAGGGACAAGGCGCAGTTGGGTCGGGACTCTCGTCCCAGGCCCCCATACGGGAATCTGCCCCTCAGCACCAGCAATCCCCTGGGTCACCCCCGCCTGCCTCTGTTCGATGGCAAGGCGAGACACTAGGGACATTGCTGCTGACACTCCCCCCCCCCTTCCTTGGTCCCTACTCTTCTGTTTTTTCCCTTGTCTACTCTGTACATGTTGTCTTGGTGTTGCCTTCGGGCACTCAAACTTCTGTAAACCGCTCCGAGCCTTCGGGGAGTGGTGGTATACAAGTTTGAAGTATAAATAAATAAATAAATATAGTGTAGGCATGGGCAACCTTTGGCCCTCTATTGGTTTTTGGACCGGCTGTTAGGAATTGTGGGAATTGAAGTCCAAAACGCCTGGAGGGCCAAAGTTGGCCCATGGCTGATATAGAGGGTTTCTTATAGGTCAGATTTCAAGAGCCTGCCTCTTTATCGTATCAAAAGTTGCATCTACACTGTTGAATAAATGCAATTTGACAACTTTTTTTTACCTGCCATGGCTTAATGCTATGTAATCATTGGAGTTGTAGTTTGCTGAGGCACATGCAGAAATGGTTAAAGGCCTTGTAAAACTACAAATCCCATGACTTCACAGCATTGAGCGGCAGTGAAAGCGCCTCAGTGAAATTTCTTACCCTTAGTGAAATTTAGCATCCCTTTCCATTATGGATGCCGGTGGGATTAACAGCACCTGTGTCTTTATCACACTGTGAAACAGTTGCAGACAGGCATGTAGCCGGGGGGGGGGGATTAAGGGGGCTTCAGCACCCCCCGAAATACTCAGGGTGGTCCGCGAGAAGGCCCTTACTGGTACATTATTTAAACTGTTATGTTTATTCATATCATGATCTGATCACCATGCTCATTATATCCCACATTCATGGGGTTATTGGGATAACAATACAAAAGGTTTGGTAGGGTAGTCCCTCTCTTACTCAGCCCCTCCCGAATCAAACTCAGCCCTCCCCGAATCAAAATCCTGGCTACAGCCCTGGTTGCAGATATCTCAAAATATCATGTACACTCATTGCTACTTCAAAATTATTTTAAATTTGCTAATAAGGTTATGTTTATTTACCAAATGTGGGGCAGATCATCCAAGCCATTGTGGTGCAAATAAACATACATACATAGAATTTTATATATGTAGAAGAAGAACATACTTGCATATTTGAGTATATTTATTTTTATGGATTTCTGGCAGCCAACACAATGCACAAGAGCAGAAGTGAAACTTTGGATGGAGGAATGTAAAGAGGCAAGTTAAGTGCAAAATAGTGGCAAGAGTGTGACTAACAATGACAATGTAATGAATCATGGCTGCTATCACACATTCTGGCACCAGGTAAGCAAAGGGGCACATGTAGTCTGGTGAGACACCGGCACTCTTTGGCAGAGAAAACTGAAGCCCTTGTAAAACTATGGATTCCTTATCACTGAGCATGGCATTTAAAGTAATTAAATTTAAAGATCGTATAAAACTACAACTCTCATGATTCCATAGCATTGAACCATCACATTTTAAGTAGTGGTAAATTGCATTAATTCTACAGTGTAGATCAGGCATGGGCAAACTTTGGCCCTCCAGGTGTTTTGGACTTCAACTCCCACAATTCCTAATAGCCGATAGTTTGCCCATGCCTGGTGTAGATGCATCTCATGTATTTAACTTAAAACCATCACTTGGGCCATTTGGGTTTGAGATACTTACTGCTTCTTTAGTTTTGGGAACATGATAGTACTATGGCTTCATACAATAACTTAAATATTGGTTTTGGTTATTTTGTGCCTGCTCATTCTGTTGGTTTTTGTGATTTTTATCTTTTTCTGCTATTACTGCTACTTTTACATTTTAATGTTACACCACTGAGGAAGACTATTGTGTTATATTACCACCACAAACCAAGTATGCTGAAAAGGAAGGCAAAGGGAAACCTCTGAACTAATATTTCCTTACCAAGAAACCCCTGTGATAGTGGTTGCCCTTAGGATCAAAGTAAGTGGGAAACAGTTTAAAAGCACACAACAACAAATGCCAAAAGAGGATGAGACATATACTTTGAAAATTGATTGTATGATTGTAGATAGACTGATATCTGCTGTATAACCTCTGCATCAATATAGCCATAGGTTGAGGATCCAAGCATTTTTCACATTCTTGATAAGGAAGAACTTGCAGGGTTTTTTCCCCCATAATAGCTGCCTTACACGTTGGAGCATATGGATTGTAGCCCAGCACTAGTAAATGAACTTCTGGCTGCTGGTCCATAGCAAGTTATCTAAATGAATATGAATGTGAAGATATTGATTGTGCATCACTTTTATATTCTTGGATAAATGCCAAATATATTGTTATTGTTATTGTTATTCACACTATAGATAAGGAAGCTCAAGACTATATTCACCAACATGAACTTTGAGCTTTAACATATTTTAACTGTATTTTATTAGATACAGTTCTCAACTGTTTTAATACTGTGAATAATTTAACTCTTATTGAATGTCCATTTTTGGTGTGCTTTACCTTCATTGTAAAAAAAATGGGTTCTGCTCTGAGTCCAAATTTTGGAGAAAGGATAGATTATAAATAATTATAATTGTTTGTTAGGTTCAATGCAAACACAATAATATGATGTTTTCCCTGCTTCTCATTGTTATATCATCAGCATTATCTGACCTAAATAGTGTTGGATTTTATGGTAAATGTCAGGATTGATTAATTTGTGCCCTGCTTAATCAGCAAAGTCATTCCCGATTTGCAAGAGCAAAAGTGAATTTTGAAGGGGAGGGGGAGCTGAACAAAACACATAGGAAGATTAACTGTAAATTATTCTAGTATTATGATTACATTGCAATAATCATGTATCAGAAAAAGACTTTTTGTATGTTTTTTAAATTGCCATCATAAACATCCATTATTGTTTTACCTGACATTTAAGTGATCCATATTTGGGTCTATGAGGGGACAATTGTGTGTCATCTTTCTGTATGATAACTAACTATCCATAGGATGCTGTGGATTTCTCTGTATCAGGATAGAAAATATAGCTGCATATACTAAGCATATTTCATTTATTGGTTTCTTTGAGGCAAATAAACAATTACCTTAGCAATTTTCTATGATTGAGAGAGAGATGCCTGAACTAACATGCAGGCTATTTATACTCAATTTCACATATTTTTCTTAGAGCAATTGAAAATAAATCAGAAAGATATATATTTGTTTCTATCCAGCAGCTATAGCAAAATTCAACAGTGTAAACAATAACTTTGCGGCGTTGTTGTAGGTTTTTTCGGGCTATATGGCCATGTTCTAGAGGCATTCTCTCCTAACGTTTTGCCTGCATCTATGGCAAGCATCCTCAGAGGTTGTGAGGTCTGAGGATGCTTGCCATAGATCTCACAATCTCTGAGGATGCTTGCCATAGATGCAGGCAAAACATCAGGAGATAACGCCTCTAGAACATTTATTTATTTATTTATTTATTTATTATTTCAATTTGCTAAACCGCCCTCCCCGAGGCTCAGGGCGGTTTCCAGGCATATAAAAACATCAAGATAAAACATCCTAAAAACACCCTAAAATACCATGACATGGCCATATAGCCCGAAAAAACCCACAACAACGCAGTGATTCCAGCCATGAAACCCTTCAACAATAACTTTGCGTTCAAATAAAGGAGCAAGAAGGAGGTTCTGAAGGAATATTTATTAATGGTGATTGGAATGTATGTACATGTCGGCCTACAGTTGGTACAGCAATATTGGATAACCTTTGACCCTTCAAATATTTTGGCCTTGGTTCCTCACATAAAAACAGGCTAGATATAAATGTATTAATATTATAACCATCAACTTACATGTTGCGGAAAAGGTAAGAAATACATACATACATGTTACCATCATATCATCTACTCAATCCAGAGGACCATAGCTTTCCCACTCTAATTGAAACTTTTTCCCCAGAAATCCCATAACCAATACATAGCATTCTTCAAGGCTTTATATATTCATTGACCTTGAACATTGAATATTGCATTATACATTAATCTTTGAAAGAAATTTGAGGAAATCCAGAAACCTGTGATTTAATATAAACAGAAAAAATATAAGCTGTCAGCTGCAGTTTTTTCTGTAAAAGTTAGTGCACATATCTATTATATAAATGGGTTCACGTCATGTGATGTATACCTCAAACAAAGAAACCATACAACGCAGAAACACAATACTTGCCAACAGAAATCGGCCTCAAGCAAGGTACGTTTGTAGCAAAGAAACTTTCCCCCCCAAAACCTAAAAGGCCCCCAAAACAACGACTAAAAATAAAACTACATTTACCAGCATCCTCCGGGGCAGCCAAAGACTCACCCAGCCTCTACATTCTGAACAACATGATTGGCTGCCAATAAGGGCGGATTTGCATAACTGCTGCACTGGCCAGCCAACATGAAAATTCCGATCCATACTAAACTGCCAAAACAGAATAAGGAAAAGGCCTGAGCCAATCCCCAACACAAACACCCAATTCACTTCCCACAGAAAATTTACACCCCAAAAAATCACAGACCACGCCCAAAATTGTCAGTAAGGCTTCAATAACTTGATTTCCCTAACTAGCCCTCACTTACTGGGAAGCTGTTTATGCTCTGAATTGACAGTAAGGCTTCATTAACTTGATTTCCCGACTAGGCCTCAGCTCATTGGACATTGTGTATGGCCTGAATTGACAGTAAGGCTTCATTAACTTGCTGTTCCTAACTAAGCCTCAGCTCATGGGACATTGTGTATGGCCTGAATTTACAGTAACCTACCTTAGCACACAGAGCCCCGACCATGCATGATGGGACTTGAAGTACCACCATGGAAAATGGGATTTGTAGTACTTCAAAACCCATCATTCCCCACAGACCACTGTGGCCCAGAACCAAGACCAATAAAGACCCAACTTGGCACACCATGCCCCCCATGACCCACACTCCATCCAACTGCAGTTTAGAGGAGGGCACACCGTGGATGATTGGACTTTCTCGCATCTCCTAAAAAGGGCACAGCAACGCGTGCCGGGTACAGCTAGTATAAATATATGTGTGTGTGCACATGTACTTTCTCAAAGAATTTTTATGATCAATGTTTTCTCAGAGCTGTCTTTAGAATGTCTAAAATACTTTGAATTATCCATTAAACCATCTTTTAACACTTTAACCACTCAGATTTACAAAGAGGCATTCTTTGCCTTTAGCCTTTGATTTGGTTTCATATTTAATCATACCCCACTGTACTATTAAACATTTAAAGCACTGGACATGTGATAGATGTTATTAATTATGTTACAGTTATGATGTGCTCTATTTACCATTCTCTAGAGATCCAGAATGACTGTTTTTGCATGATTCTCCATGCATAATGCAGAGTATGCGAACATTCAATCAGGTGGTTCAAAAATACAGGATAACAAGGAATGAATTCTTCATGAGAAGCTATTTTAAGAAACAATATGTCGTGGCCTTCTAAAATTAATCTTGAAATTTCTACAGGCTGAGCTATAGAGAAGCAAGAATGTAATTAAAAAATATTAATAAAGCGACAGATGGGGCAATGCTGACAGGGTATAGGGAAAAGGCAGAACTACTTAATGCCTTATTTGCCTTAGTCTTCTCACAAAAAGAAAGTCATCCTCAACCTCAGCAAGAAGGAGTGGATGAGGGATTAGAGGACATGCAACCCCAAATTTGGAAACAAGTCGTCCAAGAATACCTGGCCGTTTTAAACGAGTTCAAGTCCCCAGAGCCAGATCAACTACACCCAAGAGTATTGAAGGAACTACTGACAATCATCCTTGAGAGGTCTTGGAGAATGGGAGAAGTCCCAGCAGATTGGAGGAGGTCAAATGTGGTCCCAATCTTCAAGAAGGGAAAAAAGGACAACCCAAATAATTACTGTCTGGTCAGCCTCCCGTTGATACCAGGCAAGATTCTGGAAAAGATTGTTAAGGAAGTGGTCTGCAAACACTTAGAAACAAATGCAATCATCACTAATAGTCAACACAGATTTAGTAAAAATGCCAGACTAAGCTGAACTCTCTTTTTTATATAGTTATAAGCTGAGTAGATGCAGGGAATGCCGTGGATGTAGCGTATCTGGATTTCAGTAAGGCCTTCGACAAGGTCCCCCATGGCCCTCTGACAAACTAGTCAAATGTGGGCTAGGCAAAACTACGGTTAGGTGGATCTGTAATCGGTTAAGTGAAAAACCGCGATATAGGGATA
This sequence comes from Anolis apletophallus, assembly GCA_030556195.1. Taxonomy (NCBI): domain Eukaryota; kingdom Metazoa; phylum Chordata; class Lepidosauria; order Squamata; family Anolidae; genus Anolis; species Anolis apletophallus. Next base: position 52,863,692 of record JARBWK010000006.1, on the reverse strand, counting down.
CTCTGTTTATTTTAATATTTATACATTATTTTAGTAGTTATACACTATTTTAAGTCTTTATAAACTTAAAATAAAGTGAAGGAAAGGAAGGAAAGGCCCTTCAAAGCTGGATTGAGGGAGGGAGGACTGAGGAAGGAAAGCACCTCGGAGAGCGGTGGCGGCAAAACCCCACAAAACAGCAAAAATACAATGATATGTATTTTAAATTAATATCGTTTGAAATCTGCAAAACAGCGAGTCCGCAATAAGCGAACCGTGAAGTAGTGAGAACACTGTACACCAGAAGAGAGGAGCAGAATTCAAAATCATCTGAACAGATTAGAGAGATAGACCAAGACTAACAAAGTTCAACAGGGACATATGCAAGATACTCCACTTAGGCAGAAAAATGAAATGCAAAGATACAGAATGGGGAACGCATGGCTTGAGAGCAGTATGTGTGAAAAAGGTCTTGGAGTCCTCATGGGCAACAAGTTAAACATGAGCCAACAATGTGATGCGGTGCCAAAACAACGGGATGTTGGCCAGCATCAATCGAAATATAGTGTCTAGTTCCAGGAGAGTCATGCTACCTATCTATCATGCCTTGGTTAGACCACATCTGGAATACTGTGTCCAATTCTGGGCACCACAGTTGAAGGGAGATGTTGACAAGCTGGAATTTGTCCTGAGGAGAGTGACTAAAATGATCAAGGGTCTAGAGAACAAGCCCTATGAGGAGCGGCTTAAAGAGCTGGGCATGTTTAGCCTGCAGAAGAGAAGGCTGAGAGGAGACATGATAGCCATGTATATGTCCGCGCGCCAGTGATGAAGCGAAGCCAGGTCTGAACTTAAAAAGTTCTTTTATTGATTAAGTGAGTAAAGTAAAGCATTCTCACACAGAGCAATTCAGCAGCCTGCATCTCACAGAGGAATCAGCATGGTGACTAACTCAAAAAGCTCAGCGTCTCCCTTATCAGTATGTTTACACAGCTGAAGGTCAAAACAGTGCTGGACACCACTTGTGCTGTTTTAACCCTGTACATGCCTGGTTACACAACACAGCATCTTCTACAGTGGTTGAATTGCTGAAACATTCCAAAATCACACTCTGACAATCCCCCTTTTGAATTTCAAATATTTCTGTCTATTCACAAATACTATCAATCCTAAACATACTCATTCTACATGTGGACATCCATCACCATATAAAGCATTCCTAAGCAAATATTAAATCTTTACACATTAATCACACACATATGAAAAACCTTAGGTACATAGCAACACATGTATTCCTCAAGCACTTAGGAATCTTCCCTTTTCTCTCTAATTAATGCTCTGTTAACTATCCCTTTATTTCTCTGTGCCAAACAAGGAATCACAAGAGCCTTTTGTTCTACTCCTCCTGCAATGACTGTTTCTACTATTACTTCTTCTTCTTCTGGCTCCTGTTTCACTCTCTTAATCACTTCTTTCTCCTTTGATGTGATGGATTCTTGTTTGTCCTGTTTTATTCTCCTAATCACCTCCTTTTGTTTTGGTGTGGTGGATTCTGGTTTATCTTGTTTTATTCTTCTAATCACTTCCTTTTGTTTTGGCCTTGCGCCTTCCTTTCCATACTGTTTATTGGGAGTTCTAGTTTCCCCTTTCACCACCTGTTCTTGTTGACTAACAGTACTGGATGCCCCCTCATCCCTTTCACTTACATTTTCTCTAACCTTTGGAAACACAGACAATTCTCCAAAGTTAAGGTGCAAACGCTTCCAATCTTTGGGTTTTTCAAAATATGCCAATCTTGAAAATCTAATTGTGTGTGGTGTTTCTAGAAACTGGTAACCTCCTCTCTGATACCCCAGTAGTATCAAACGCCTGAACTTAGACTCATTTTTCTTTCTCTCTTTTGTCGGTATCAGAACGTTGGCAAATTGCCCTATGATGCCCATATGTCGGTAACCGGGCATCCTGCCATACATTTTACGGAATGGTACATCATCAAGACCAACATCCCACAACCTATTTACTATGTAGTTACACATAGACAAAACTTCACCCCAAAGCTTGTCACACAATTGACCATCTTTTAAGACACAAGCTTCCATTTTTTGAAGTACTCTCATTCGTGTCTGTGCGATGCCCTCTTCTCCCTTGAGTTTTTCAGTCCTCACACATTCTATATCCCTTGAACTTAGAAGTTGTTCTACTTCTGAGGTACATGCTTCTACCCCCTCATCCACAAACAATGTGCTTATTTCCTTTTGATAGACCCCCTCAACCATGTCTAACCATCTCCTGGTCTTGTCCACTATTTCTGGTACATCTTTCAAAAAATAAGTGAACCCATACCTAGTAAATCTGTCAACAAAAAGTAAAGAATATTTGGAACTGCCCCAACTCTCTTCAAAAGGTCCAGCAACATACAGTACATATGTGCTTTCTCAAACAAATCATTTGTTCTTATTTTGGTTTTCTTGTGGACTTTGATGGGTATTCTCTTCACAGCTTCACAAACAGAACAATCCAATTCAATGTTACAGCTCTCTAACTGGAAATTAGGATCTAGATTAAATGTCTTCTTAAGAATTTCCATATCAGCATGACCCAAAATTCTGTGTAACTGGTGTGTACATCTGTCATGCTGTATCTGGCTACTTACACAACAAACTTCTACATTCTCATCTCTGTTTTCATTAACTTTTTCAAACATCTCATATAATTTGTTTCTTCTCACCCCCTTGCCAACCAATTTCCTTTCCGAATTATACACAAAACAGTAAATGCCTTTAAACACTACTTTGAAATCATGTTCCGTTAATGTGGCAACACTCAACAAATTGGTTTTGATCCCAGGTACAAACAAAACATCTTCCCAATTCACTTGCAAACAAGAAATAAAACAAATTCCATAATTTGAAAACTCTCTCGCTGATCCATCTGCAAGGTTCAAACTCGAACCCTGGGTTGATTGAACATTTTTCAACAAACCAATATCGTTCACAATGTGGTGGGTTGTGCCTGCGTCTAAACCCACTTTACTTTATTGTAACTACAAGTCTCTGCATCAGCAATCAGGATTCTGGGTGAGGTGGTTATAGTCCCATCAGCATGGCCTCTCCCACGATAACTTCCAGTTCCTCTGGCGCCCCCTCCGGGCTGTTGCCTTCTTACTGCTGTGCAGTCCCTTAACAGGTGCCCGACTCTGTTGTACCTGAAACACTGCCGCCGTGTTTTGACTATGTGTGCAGCAGCCAAGGTCGGTGCCTCATGGTAATCTTCCTCCTCCATCTCCTGTGGAAAACGTGCCACCTCAGGTTTGCAGCCTCTGCTTTGCTCCTTCTCAAAACGCCGTCTGTCCAACTCCTCCAGAACTCTGCTAGTAACCAAATCCAACGACAAATCCTGGGGTCTCACAGACTGTAGAGAATGTAGTAGAAAATCCCAACTTGATGGCATACTGAATATCATGATGTAGGCTCGATTCTCGTCAGTGATCTCCACACCTCTCACTCGACACTCCACAAATAGTTTCTTCATCATGTCTATGTGCTGCTTAACTTCTCCTTCCTCCGATAGTTTTGCACCATACAATCTCTTGCTCCAAATCATTTTGCTTAAGGTGCTCTCTCTTTGATGAACAGCCCGCAGTGCGTCCCAAACTTCTTTGGCTGTCTGCAATCCTTGGACATGAACCAGCTGGTCAGGAATCAGGCAAAGGATCAAAGTAGACTTGCCTCGTAAATTCTTTCCTGCATTAGCCTCCATCCCAAGTATCGTCTTCTGCAGCCCCTCCCGGGCTAGTAGATTCTCCATAAACACAGCCCATTCAGAGTAATTGGCATCATTTAACTTCTCAATCATACTAGTTGGGTTAATTCCAGCCATGCTGCTCTTCTTTCCTCTCCGCTCTGCCCCCTTCTTGGGTCAAACACTGGATACACAGGAACAACACAAAGTTCCAGAGGATTAATATGCACTTCCTTCTGTGTGACTCTCGGCCCCCGAGATTACGTCTAGCCACGTCTGTTTGGCTTTCTGACAGTCACTTTCAGGATTAAATGCAGCCTCCTTTGAAAAGAACCCGGGCAGAGCGTCTGTTTGCTTTTACTCACTTTTTATTCATCATCCTCTCTCAGGCTTGCTTCTCTGGCTTGCATTGATAAGCTTTGGCTACTCCGGCCATCCATCAATCTCTCACCTCCACACAGCTTTCCAGGCACTCTCCCATCAGCATTTCTTCGTTCCGTTACGGGCAGCAGTCCGAACACTAGTGCAGCGGAAGCGTGCTGGGCCATAACCCTCTTGTCCGCACGCCAGTGATGAAGCAAAGCCAGGTCTGAACTTAAAAAGTTCTTTTACTGATTAAGTGAGTAAAGTAAAGCATTCTCACACAGAGCAATTCAGCAGCCTGCATCTCAGAGGAATCAGCATGGTGACTAACTCAAAAAGCTCAGCGTCTCCCTTATCAGTATGTTTACACAGCTGAAGGTCAAAACAGTGCTGGACACCACTTGTGCTGTTTTAACCCTGTACATGCCTGGTTACACAACACAGCATCTTCTACAATGGTTGAATTGCTGAAACATTTGAAAATCACACTCTGACAGTATAAATATGTGAGAGGAAGTCACAGGGAGGAGGGAGCAAACCTGTTTTCTGCTGCCCTGGAGACTAGGACACAGAACAATGGCTTCAAAGTACAAGAAAGGAGATTCCATCTGAACATTAGGAAGAACTTCCTGACTGTGATTGCCGTTCAGCAGTGGAACTCTCCGCTCTGTAGTGTGGTGGAGGCTCCTTTGGAGGCTTTTAAACAGGTTGGATAGCCATCTGTCGGGGGGTACTTTGAATGTGATTTTCCTGCTTCTTGGCAGGGGGTTGGACTGGATGGCCTAAGAGGTCTCTTCCAACTCTATGATTCTATGACATTGCCATGAAGAAAATACAGTATATTTATAATGCCGGGCTGCTAGAGTTTTAAAAACTAAACAAAATGAAATGGCTCCCTGAAAGTTATGACTAATGTTTGCCTTTCCCGGCACAGCATTCACACAGAAATTTCATGGCCAAGATCCTAATAGTTTTTCTTTCTTTCTAATATCACTTTACTCATCCTGAAATCATCTATATATATTGGGCTGTAAGTCCCATTATCTTCAAAGCATGCTTGCTGGAGTTATCATTTGACAGAACATGACACATCTGAAGAATACCAGGTTAAGAAAAATGCCTTTGAAAGAAGTCACTGTGACACATGAGTTTTCAAAGCTTAAGAAATTCCCAGACCACCTTTCGTGCTCCACATTATGGCTCCACATTCACTGTTACTGTCTAAATGAATTTCAACAAGGAGAAATATAGGGTAATATACTTTGGGGGGGGGGGTGCACAGATGTAGGATGAGTGACACCTGGCTTGAAAACAATACATATGAAAATGATCTAGTAGCCTTTATAGGCCTCCAGGTGAACACGTGTGAACAGTATAGCAGCTAAAAAGCTGATGTGATTCTATGCTGCATCAATAGGAGTATAATATCTAGATCAAAGGAAGTTTTAGGACTGCTGAACTCTGCTTTGGTCAGTCCTCATCTGGAATAACATGTCTGGTTCTGGGCATCATAATTCAAGAGATACATTGACAAGCTGGAACATGTCCAGAGCAAGATGACTAAAATGATTAAAGGTCTGGAAATACGTCCTGCGAGGAGTGGCTTAAGGAACTGACTATGTTTATTTGAAAGTGCTTGGATTATGTGTTCCTGTATGCCATGGTGTTGGGCTGGATGGCACGTGGTCTCATCCACCTCTATGGTCTTATGAAACAATTTTAACACTACTTAGTGTCCTCTCTGTAGAAGTGAAAGTTTCTATTGACTGAGACAAAAATCAACATTCTGTGCAACACTGAGGGGGAGTAATTTTCTGTCTCCAGGGATGTCAGCTGAAGTCACTGAAGATAAATCATCTCTTACTTCTCTTCTTCCTCTTGCTGCCGTTGACTCATGTCAACTCAATGTTCTTCGCTCTTCTCAGAGTTCCAGACAAGTAATTCCAGAACATACTGTATCAGTTCACTACATTTCAAACTCCATTATCATTTTCTGAAGGTCTTCTTAAAAATTATATTGGAAAAATTCATGAAAAATGTGTTCTGTTTAAAAGGTTCTGTGATTCCTAAGTGTCCTAAACTAATTTTTGCCTATTAAACACAGGTGATCATTCAATTTTTCATCTGTGGCAGGCTAGACGGCTGGCCCCCTATCTATCTAGGGATGACCTAGCTATGGTGATCCAGGCTACTGTCATCTCAAGACTGGACTACTGTAATGCCCTCTACATGAGCCTACCTCTGTCCATGATCCGGAAGCTCAAGCTAGTACAGAATGTGGCTGCCCGACTTCTCGCTGGACTCCGGTGAGATGTCATATAACACCAATTTTGCAGCAGCTTCACTGGCTGCCGATCGAGCCCCAGATCACTTTCAAAGTGCTGGTTCTTACCTTTAAGGCCTTATATGGCCCAGGACCGGTGTATCTGAGGGACCACCTTACCCCCTACCAACCCCAGAGATCACTCCACTCAGAAGACGAAGATCTATTGGACGTTCCCAGCTTCAAGACCTTTCGCTTAATAGCAACTAGGCGCAGAGCTTTTGCAATTGTAGCGCCATCTCTCTGGAATGCTCTGCCATCAGAAGTTTGCGCCCTGCGGGACCTATCATCTTTTCGTAGGGCATGCAAGACTTACCTGTTTCTGCAGGCATTTGAATTTCATTAGCTAGTTTTTAACTTGGTTTTATTGTTTTCATTTGTATATTGTGAGCTGCTCCAAGCCCTTGGGGAGTGGCGGCATATACATTTGAATAATAAATAAATAAAATTGTGTTTAATTCATTGACACTTCATACAGGTGCTGCATTTTTTTGAAAGCAGCCAACTATCTTATATTTAAAATTAACATTATGTCTTGACTGACAGGCAGATTGCAGCTCTGTTTTGTATTTCATCTCTGATAAGGCTTAGCCAATCTAGGCTTGCTACCAACTTTTGTTCGTTTTCAGAATTTTGATTCACCAAAATATCTCTACAAATTATCAGCTCTCTTGAAATTATTAACACAGGGCTGCTAAATCTTTTATATCTTACATATATAAATAACAAAGATGGCACTGGAATAACATGAAGCAGCTCATTCTGCATTTGTAATTTGAAATAAAATCAAAGAGCAGAGATTGCCATGAATAGAGATGGAAGGAATATTAAAAAAAATACTTGAAAAAAAGATTGAAAAACACATTTTTTGAGTACCAAAAAGCACCTAATGGGCCATGTAGGAGATACAGACCTGACCTCAGGGAGGAATGGTGCAAGGCTGAAGAAACACTGCTGTGAGCTTCTACAATTGTCCCCAGGATGTGCTACCTACAGAGATTGCCTGATGGTAGGATCAGGAATTCCTGATGAAATATTTGTAAGATAACATTAAGCAAACACTGATGGTCCATTCAGCATTGAGGAATTCACGTATCGAACCATAGTTCTATTATTTATTTATTTATTTCATTTCTAACGCGCCCTTCTCTACCCCCGAAGGGGGGCTCAGGGCGGCTCACAAAAGGCAACAATTCAATGCCGCATACAAGAACAGAACAACAACATATAAAAAAATACAACAAAGCAGATTAAAAACAGTTAAATATCAAATCCCCCATAACCCCCGTTCCATATTCGTAGGCTGTCAGCCAATCTACAGTCTGCCAACACAACCCTATCCTACTCAGATTGTCCTTCCACTGCTCCACATCAACCAAACGCCCGGTCCCACAGCCACGTCTTTAGCTTTTTTCTAAAGGAAAGGAGGGGAGTAGTTGATCTTATTTCGTGGGGGAACGAGTTCCACAGGCGAGGGGCCACTACCAAGAAGGCCTTGTCTCTCACCCCCAACAAACGTATTTGTGATGGAGGTGGGATCGAGAGCAAGGCCTCCGCGGAAGATCGCAAATTTCGAGGTGGGACATGAGGGGATATACGTTCGGACAAGTAAGCTGGGCCAGAACCATAAAGGACTTTAAAGGTCAAAACCAGCACTTTGACTTGTGCTCGGAATTGGACAGGCAACCAGTGGACCTGGCACAACAGAGGAGTGGTATGCTCCCTGTATGTTGCTCCAGTTAGTAACCTGGCTGCTGACTGCTGGACTAGTTGAAGTTTCCGAACAGTCTTCAAAGGCAGCCCCATGTAGAGTGTGTTGCAGTAATCTATTCGTGATGTAACAAGAGCATGGGCCACCATGGCTAAATCAGACTTCCCAAGATATGGTTGCAGCTGGCGCACAAGTTTTAACTGTGCAAAAGCTCTCCCAGCCACCGCCGAGACCTGGGGTTCCAAGTCAGCAATGAGTCCAGGATCTACTGCTCTGTGAGAAGGCAGACCCAAAATGAGTTAGTTTAAATGGCTGCAGCAACTCTCTCCACCCAACCCATGTGTCCCTTTCACACTTTTTGTGCTAATAGAAAGAAATACTACTTCATTTAGTTATGTTCTTAGAGATCCATAGATTCCATCTACATTGTCCATACCCCAGTGAACTGAATTACAAGAATTGAATGAGTCAAATGCCACCATGTGAAAGCAATCTAACATTGCTTATACAGCTATAAGCAAAGTTTGACATTCTTAGATTGCTTTCACTGTGGCATGAATCTGTTTGTGATGTGTAGGACACATAGTGGTACTGTAATATATATGCTACAAGTGAAACTGTTTGAAGCAGTTTTACGTGTACAGGATCCTGTAACAGTTCACTGGGCCATGGCAAACGTGCTTCCATTTTCTGATAAAAATACACTATTAATTTTAGACATTCTTAGATAGACCTTTGTGTTTAATCATTTGGCTGGCAGATCATGTCCCTTCTTGTAATACAGTGGTCTTTTCTCTCTGCGTGTCCAAGAGCAGTAATCATTAGGATGGCATACATCAGATGAATTCTATGTTCAAGGAAATGAAATTGAGTAGACCCTTGAGCACTTTAATTCACAACCCATGTCTCTCTTTCTCCCCTCAATGTGATGAGGTGACAATCAGTAATGTCATAATATGTGCCCTGTGAACATGCTTATATAGTTCTTGACACTTAACACAGCTGAAGATTGCACACTCTGTAATTCACTGGATGTAAAAGAAAGATGCATAAAGAATGTGAAAAAGAAGAGATTTCATATTTTAATATTTCTATTGGGTGGTGAACTAGGGTTACTAGTACAGTTTTAGCTCTGTTCTGGCATCTATTTTAGCTCCAAAACAGAGGCTGAGTAAGTCTACCCTTAAGGTCTTATGAGTCAAGTAAGTCCTCTATCCATGAACAGAATAACGCTTCAAAACATTAGTATAAGCAGTATTGTAAATAATATGACTCATTGTGTTAATAATTTGCAATGTATTAGTAATGCTTGGCTTATGCATTTAAAAATTCTATCGAAATGACTACAAGTGGGCATTTGCTTTCACAGAAACCACTCTTGAAAATTAGAAATCCCTCAGCAGTGGCATCAATTAGTTCAACAATGGATTGTAGAAAGTAGTGGTTTCTGCTTTGTTTTTCTTTGTACTCAGGGCCTCATCACATGGGCCTTTTACCCCATTGTAGAATGCTTTCAGCCAGGCATGTAGCCAAGGGGGGGGGGGGCTAAGGGGGCTTCAGGCCCCCCTCCCCGAAATTCTCAGGGTGGTCCGCGAGAAGGCCTTACTGGTACATTAATTAAACTGTTATGTTTATTCATATCATGATCTGATCACCATGCTCATTATATCCCACATTCATGGGGTTATTGGGATAACAATACAAAAGGTTTGCTAGGGTAGACCCTCTTCCGCCCAGTCTCAGCCCCCCGCCCCCTCCCGAATCAAAATCCTGGCTACGGCCCTGCTTTCAGCACAGAGTTGGTATGGCGCCTGCCAAGTCCCGTCACATTATGTAGGGCTACTTCCTGCGAGGCTCCGTGCCAGCTCCGTGTTGAAAGCATGCTGGGAGGAAAAATTCAGAACATGGTCCAATGTTCTAGTTGAGTAAGCTGGGGACAGTATGGGGGGAAGCTGGGCAGTGAAGGGTTCCCCCATGTAATAGGGAAGAGGGTGATGTGAGATGCCGAGTGACGTTTCCTCCGCTGCCCCACAGATTTGCCCCACTGCCCCACGGATCCTCACATTGTTGACAGGCTTCAGAACCTCAATGTGTTGAGGTCCCTATTTTTGTTTGGTGTTGCTGTATTTTATAAGTAGGTTTTTCCTTTATATGTTTGAATATATATTGTAAAAATGCATGTCCTGTCCACAAACAGAAGCAACTTTTAACAATCTGCTTAGTGCTCATTCGAAGGAGACTTTGTTCTGAAACAATGACTGTCATGTCCTATATATTTCAGATTTCTTCACAAAGGGAGAATAAATTATCCACAGGATCACTTACATAGTTTAAACATGGCAATATGGAATGTGGGGTTTTTTCTATCATGAAATAATGGATAGTGTTACAAATCACTTAAAGACCAAAACTATGAATTAGAACATCACCAACTGTAAACGTATATCTGCCTTGAACACACGAGGTATGATTAGACAACAATGGGAAAAAGATAGCATATAATGTCTGAACTCCACTTGATGGCTCCTGAAGCCACCAGTCCTGTAAAGCCCCTCACCCCCATTTTGAGGCACTTCATTCACTGAAGCACCCCAAAATCTGCTAATACACCCTCTGCAGTCCCTCTCAGGGTCTTTCCACATAGCCTTATAACCCAGAATATCAAGACAAAAAATCCCAAAATATCTGCTTTGAACTGGGTTATCTGAGTTCACACTGCCATATATTCCAGTTCAAAGCACAAAATGTGACATTTTATTCATCTGTGTGAAAGGAGCCTCAAAAAAAGGACAGCAGGATGTGAAGGGCATTGCTTTTTGCCACCATTTAGATACATATTGCAGAGGAGAGCAGGGTTGCTTAGGCTTGTATTGCAGGTTGAGTCTGGGGCAGGAATTGGCCCATTACCCCATTGAGTTGCCCACCCCTGCCTTAGACAAATATACCTGCCAAACAAAAACTCAAGAGAGCTCCTGTACTTTTATTCGTTGGGTAGTAGAAGGAATTTCAGCAGATGTTGTCTATTACCTGGTTGTTTAGCACAAATCTATTGAAATGCCTTCTCTATACAGTCATTAAAAGTCCAGGAGCCTTCTCTGGTTTTCACCTCAGCAATCCTAAAACCAGCCACTATTTCTCAGTCTATCAGTCTGAGATGTGCAGCTATAATATAGCCCACACACAGCTGCTTTTGTGTTTTTGTTGTCATTAATTTACTTACATTCACTTGCTACCCTTTCTCAGAGGAACTTAAATTACGATCCCCACTCCCATCCCTTTATGTTCAGAGCAACTCTGGAGTATATCAGGCTGAAATACAATGACTGGCCCTGGTTCAGCTGGTGAGCATGAGCGGAGTTTAGAATTTGAGTCATCTAAATCCTAGTCCAATATGCAAACCACTAGACAGTACCTTTCAAGTATGCAAACCAATTTCCTAAGTTATTTATTGTGCTGACTAATAATTACGTAAGAATATGTGAGCTTCAGAAGTATGCAGAACTGGTATTTATTTTACAAACAGGTTCAACAAAAAAGAAAGTAGCTAATCTCACTAACTATTCAACATAACCGAGCATCAGATTTTATTTTGATGACTGGAACAATAGCATAGTAAGAATTAGTAGCATACTTGCTAGGTGGAGTTAATTAATTTGTGAGAGCAGAGATTAGCTATAGTCAGAAAGCCTCTGTGGGGATAGTAGTAACTAAATGCCCTATAGAAGGGCATGTGTGTATGCCTTCAAGTCATCTTATGGTAACTCTGTTTTATAGAGTTCTCTTAGGCAAGGAATCCTCAGGTTAATTCCTTTCACTAAATGATCTCGGAGCTCCCATCCAATTACTAAGGAGGGTAGACCTTGCTTAGCTTCCAAGATCATATGGAATCTGGTGCCTTTAAGGTATGCCGGATGCATAGAAAAGCATACGTTAGTCAAAAAGTAATATGCAAGAAGCACTCAGTTCCAGATCACTGCTGTCTCATTTCCTGTATTGAGTATATGAGACCACAATTGGTATGTGTGGTAGAGGAAGGAAGGAGAAAACAAAAGAAGAATTAAGAAGCAAGTGCTGTCACATACATTCTTAAGACTTGTTTTCTTCTGAGTAAAAGGTGTGTTATTTGCATCTTGCACTTATTATTTCATTTTTAACGGTAGAGGCCAGAAGACATAACCATTCAGCTGTGGCTTTGCAAAACAACTGACAGGAGTAGACTTGGCAGGGGGAGAAGCAATTTCTTTGTCACAGCTTTGTCCTTGGACTATTAATGGGGACAAGTTCTCCAGTTCAGGGCAACTAAATTCTACATCGTAATTTATCACCAATACAAACATTTATGTTCATTAATTTCTTTTCCACAGAATATGGAAATGCCAATTTAAAATCCCATTGTCACAAGTCAGGATTCCAATCCATAATATCAACTTGGTTTTAGAGTAAATGCTTGCCATGAGCCCTTTTATACCCCCCAGGATGTATTTAGCATTGTAAGCATTTAACTACATTCTCATTTTCAAATATCTGGTGCTCTTTTCTCTTTTAAAAAATCCAAAATGATGGAGGAAAATTATCAGTGCGATTCGGCCTTCCTTCCCTTTCCCACTTTCATTGATAAATTATCCCATAGAACCCAAAGTGAAAAAACTAGGATTTCTGTGCAACAGCATACAAATTGGTGAACAGCTGGCTACTTTTTGACTGTTAGGATCACCATTAAAATGTAAGGGAAAGAGCTATTTCTTATTTGGATTTCTGTAGCTTACAAAATAACCTTTGTAGTGTCACCCAAATTCTGTCCATCAACACAATTTCTTTCAAAATCCACTAGGTTGTTTGTTGGGATATTATCATGGAAGGAAGACATTTTAAAATCTGTACTGTGAGAAAGTCCTAAAAAAGGGATTATTTGCATTTCAGGATTTAGTGTGTGAAAAATGTTGATTTTGTGTGTGTGCAATAATGTTGTTTTCTCATGGAATATCATAGGAAACTTGCTTTTTGTGCAAAAAAGGGGGGGGGGAAGCTTTTTAAGTGAAAGCATTAACTGGTGTGTCTTCCTGGTGTTGGTTGTGCTCTTTATGGTGCTGTTGCAGGTACTATTACCATTAAAGAATAATAAATATTAGATAGGTAGGTAGCTAGATACACACACATTTATATATACTTTGTTTATATCCCACTCAGGGTAGCTCACAACATAAAATGCAATATACACAGTAACAGTCACAAAATAAATCAAAAAGGCAAATCACAATAATTAAAATAAGACCAACAACATAAATGAACATCAAACACATCAATATAAACATTAAACAATTAAAACATATAAGTGTCATTAAAAACAAGAAACATCCTACTCTTGATGATAAAAGCAGTAATGCCCGATGTAGAATTTGTCTCAAACAGACTCTACCTCTTCATTTACACTAGCCATTCTCAAATGCTTCTTTCCAATACCATGTTTTTAATTACTTCCAGAAGGCCGCTAAGGTTGGGGCTAATCTGATCTCCTTGGTGGGCGGGCATTTTAGAGCTGAGGAGCCACAACTGAGAAGGCCCTCTCCCTCATCTTCACTAAACATGCTTGTGACAGTGGTGGGACCAAGAGAAGGGTCTCCCCGGCAGATCTCAAGGCCTGTGCAGGCTCATAAGGGGAGCCATGTAGGGTTTTATAGGTGATAACCTACATTTTGAATTGGGTCCAGAAACATATAGGCAGCTAATGGAGCTCTTTTTGCAGGGAGTGGTATTTTCTCTGTAATTGGCTCCTGTCAGGAGCCTAGCCACTGCCCTTTGCGCTAGTTGTAATTTCCAGACTGTCTTCAGAGGAAACCCCACATAAAGTGTGTTGCAGTAGTTCATCCAGGATGTAACAAGAAACTTGAAATCTAACACAACAACATTTGAAGGTAAGACATGCTGAAGGAAGAGAACATAACAGGTTGCTCTTTGCTTAAGAAAATAATGTTTTAAGTCATTTGAATGTATTATGAATATGAATAACTTTTTGTGACCTGTTTTAGGATTTCTTTCTTTCCTTGTTTTAAATTTTCAGTAAGGACATCCCCTAAAAATTAAAATCTTGGATGCTTTTGGAGAAAGAAAGGGAAATATATATGAACAAGAACATTTACAACATGTTCTTAGCCACCAAAGAAAGAACAGATAAATTCAGAAAGATGAGCACGAGAAAAGCCAGTTGTAAGCCAAAAATAGTTACATTTATTGAAAAAGATGGTTTTGTAATATTTGTAATTTCTAATTTTTCCAGAAATTATATTCTGGACTGTGATTAATAGAATTTAGCAGACTCAAACCATAATGCATGAAAAATTAACACTGTAGATGTATATTGTGTCATGCATAGCAACCACAGTGAATTGCTGGAACGAGATCTGGAAGAATTTCTGGGGTTAATATCTCATTGAATTAACCTGAATAGCTTTAAGCACAAATTTGTGGCTTTGGCTTGCAGGCATCTGAAGGGCATATGATATCCTTGCAAATAAAATGTATCTAATTAAAGTCATTAGTTCTGATTTTGTTAAAGCATTTCAAATTTTCAGGACACAAGAACAAGCAGCTGATGTTTTGAATTTTACTGATGATGAAGAAAAGGTCAATTTTGTGTCTGTGTATTCTGGACAAAGGAAAAAAGAAGTGGAAGAAGTGGCTGAAAATGAATGCTCCTTTTGTTTACCAGTTGTTTATGCAGAGGTTTACTACTCACTCACATATTCAACTTGATAGCAAGGCAAAACATGCAAACTTTGATTTCTCAGACTCCAGCAATAATAATAATAATAATAATAATAATAATAAGGGTTTGGAGTTTTCAAAAATTCATTCCTTGATGTGCAAATTCAAATGTTTCTTTCAATACAGTGACAAGAGGGAAGCAAAATCATGATTGGATTTGTCACTTGCATTTTTGTAAGCTTTTAAATACAGAACTGTGACATAAATTGAAATACTCAAGTTAGATCCGACAAGTCATAAACACTTCAATGTAAGTGCAATTAACAGGGCTATTTTTTAAATTTTAGTTTCAGGGTAATCTTGGTAACATTTTAACATTAACTTTTCTATCTCCAGGTAAAACAATTGAAGAATTAGGTAATATTAGGTCAATGGCTCAGTTGAGCTTCACTGAGCATTTGGTCCTGCCCAGGCTGATGATACATTCACATGACTGCACTATACTTGCAGGCTAGAAAAGGACGGCTGTGATCCATCCAAGGGGGAAACATATTCTTATCCTTTCAGTTTATTATTTTACTGTAACAGTCACTTTATACAAAAATAGTGTACAAATTAAACAGTGTTGAAACGTGCTATTTCCCAGTTCATCCATTCAATATTAAAAGAATTGTATGCAGTTGCAGCCAATGTAAACAAAATCATAACGTCAGGTGAGGATCAGAAGACATCAGGTCAGGATCAGAAGAACCAGATGCAAAATCATTTGAGTAAAACATTTGTTGGCTTCACTATATTAGCTTGTAAAATGGGAATATCAGTGATCCTTGAGAATCAGTGGTAGCAAAGCAGAATTATGCTATGTGTGCTGTTGATTTAAATGTGCATCTAACAATTATTGCGAAATACTACTTTACAGTAAGGGAAGAAGCAGGTAGCCTGATGACTGTTTGCATTTTCTCATGCTGATTTCCAAGTGAAATACAATTTATAAAAGTGAAATAAAACTCCCCATTCCCTGTCCACCCCTCCCCCAAAAGGCAGGAAATGGGAAATCATACTGATAGAAGCCCAAAAAAAATACAGATCTACTTCAAATACAGTTATTCCTCCAACAGACCTTTCCCTGAGTATCGCAGAATTCCTGAAAAATAGAATTGATCTTCTAGTCACTTCCAGTCAGGAACCATTTTGACACAAGAAGAGGAAAGAATCCTGGAAATCTGAGAAGTGGGCAAACTTGTTTTTTTTCTGCTGCTCTGGAGACTAGGACACAGAGCAATGGATTCATAATGCA
Organism: Anolis apletophallus; assembly: GCA_030556195.1. NCBI lineage: Eukaryota > Metazoa > Chordata > Lepidosauria > Squamata > Anolidae > Anolis > Anolis apletophallus. Next base: position 52,847,576 of record JARBWK010000006.1, on the reverse strand, counting down.
GGAAAAGAGATTCCACCTAAACATTAGGAAGAACTTCCTGATGGTAAGAGCTCTTCAGCAGTGGAATATGTTGCCTTTGAGTCCAATGGAATCTTCTTCTCTGGAGGTTTTTTAAGCCAATGCTGAAGTGGTCATCTGTTGAAGGGGCTTTGATTATGTGTTCCTGCATAGCATGGGGTTGGACTGGATGGCCCTTGGGGTCTCTTCCAGCTCTATGATTCTATATAAATGGCTCCCCAGCAGGAGTGTCTCAATACGGATGGTTAAAATGGGATACTGCCCTCAAATAAAACTCTTACTTACTTATTTATTTATGGTATTTGCATACCGCCATTCTCAACCTAAAGGCGACGCAAGGCAGTTTACGATCGGCAACAATTCGATGCCCTAACAGACATAAAATACAATAAAAACATTTAGCATATAATATAAAAACATACAAAACCAATACAACACAATAAAAACAAATCATCAGCATGTCCTTACTAAAATCATTTTCCAGTCGCCCATTCCCAAATGAAATGTTTATTCAGTCTCCAAATTTCTTGCATTGCAGTAACTCAAAACTTCAGTTAAGGTTTGAGAAGTAGCTAGGCATTCAAAAAATTAAGCATGCAACGTTATCAAGGGAATGTGAACACAACAAATAGAAAAGCTCTGGGTGTGAATGATTTTCAGTTTGCCACTTTCTGCAATGTTAGAAATTTGAGTACTGAAAGCAAAATTCACTGGTATAATCTTTATTCAGGAAACAATTTGTCCCCCCTGTAGTTAATCCTAGTAAGTTGGTTTATAGTTGTCCACTCCTACTGTAAGATATCAATAGGAGACCCGGGAAGAGATTAGGGTTCAGAATTCAATATTTTCAATCTGTGGGGCTCCTTTTCTAAACATCTAGGAAATCGCAAACATGAATAAAATCCAGTGTAAATCTTAGATGTAAGAATAACAATATGGAAAGAGAAAAAGGAGGCAGAATAGATTATTATCAACTCCATCTTCATGCAATAAAAAGGAAACTGCCAGAAATGGCCTTTGTGAAACCACATTCTAAATTCACTCTATCCTTTTGAAATGCTGGACAATTATTACATGTAAGGGTCTTCTGCCTTACAATATGCAAATAGAAATATCTGGGTAAAAGACAGCAGAGAATGTCAACCACCAGAACTTTGCTGCATAAAAATGAAGTGGATTAGGGGCAGAGAAGTTTCTATTATTAATGAAACAGATTGCTCTGAGGAAATTTAAATCGACAAGAATAATAGCAAAGTCATGAATTAAACAGTGGGTTAAAAGCAGGAGTCACCCTGTACTGCAGTGTATGACTCTGCCATGAAAGTTTATTCACTTGGGAATTTTAAGATAATGATCACTGATTTAAAGGAGGTTAGAATCTGTAAAAAAATTACTTTGTTCTCAATATGCATCACAGGAAGCAATATTGTGTTATAGTATCAGCTGGATAAATGTTAGCTGACTTGATGGATTATGTTGATTCATCTGGATGGCATACAATGCTGGTGTTTCTTATAGAGCAAATGTAATTTATGATGCTTGTGTTCAGTAACATGCAAGCAAAGAACATAGGACTAAATTTACCACTTTCATAGCTATACCACATGTTTCAAAATGGTACACTTTCTTACCACACCAACCTGATTTATACATCAAGGTTTTAATCTCTTTGATATGCATGATATCATTTGTTTTTATGTATGCTTAGAAAGACAAAGAGCTCTTCCATACTGTTGTCAACATGAGCAATTTTGGGAATTATACATCCAAGCAGGATTTTAATGGGCTCCCAGACCAAATGTTTTTGCGTTTTCCTTGCCTGTCCTTACTTGTGTGATGTTCTTATTGTATTAGGCAATACCATAAGAATCCACCTTGAGTCCCTTTGGGGAGATCGGGCAGAAAATAAATAAAGTTATTTATTATTTATTTCAGTCCAGATTGATGGGGACAGTTGGTTGGGATGTTCTCTGGTGCCCTATTTATTGATACTCTATTTATTTCCCTCCCATTCACTCTCTGCTTTTGGAGGGACAAAAGGGGTTCACTATTACAAATGGAGAAGTGGTAAATTCATTCTGGTTTTAGTCTGAACTTACAAAGAGCTCTCCTAGATGTTCACCCCATCCCCTTGCATAGTTTCTAAAGTTTGAGTGGGTTTAAATCCTCCACAGATGTAAGAGGCACTATCCACCAATGGAAATTATCTCTCATGTAGACTTTCCCTGGGTCAAATATATCTTATTTGTAGGCTGGTTCAGTCCCTGTCAAACGAGTATTTACAAATAGGAATTTCCTGGAAGTTCAAAAAAGATACTGGAAACAGCTGGTATTTATGAGGTTTTGAGTGATACTAGCATTTACTTAGGGTGCATCTACACTGTAGAATTTATGCAGTTTGACACCTCTCCAGCTGCCATGACTAAATGTTATGGAATCATGGGAGTTGTAGTTGTACAAGGTCTTTACTGTTCCTTGGCAAAGAGTGCTGGTGCCTCAACAACTACAAAATCTAGGATTCAATAGCATTGAACAATGGCAGTCAAACTGCATTAAGTCAATGTGTAGAAGCACCCTTAGACTCATTCTATGATCATTGCTGGACTGTAATTCCCATTATTTCTCATGATAATGAGGATGACAAGTAGAAGGGTGCCCCCCCCCCATAACCATCTGGAGGGCTGTCACATATCCTCTAGTTTACCCTCCAGTATAAAGAAAATATGAGCTCAAATGGGAATTCGGTGGATTGATGGTTATACTTCAAGTCCTTCAATTCCTGTCAGCTCTGCAAGAGTTCTGTATTTTATTTTATTTTTAAAGCTCAGTGAAGCATTAAGAATAAGAAACAGTGAGAAGTGTGGTCCTTTGACAATGATTTACAATATCTCCTCCTCTCAAGGACTGAAAAGCAGAATCATTTGGCCCTTCGTTTATACTTGAAGGCGGAATCTGAATGGCAATATGCCATATGGTAGTGAGGATTTATGCATACTATTGGGGGATGAGGAGTGGAACTGGAATTGCTGGCTGTGGCGATCAAGCTGAAAAATGACTTCCCAAATGCTACAACTTCCTCAGATGAGAAGCGGGCAGGGCATGTAGGTGCTTGTGTGTCTCTCTCTGTGTGTGTTGGTAGCTTTTCTAAAAAAAATATGCCGTGCCCTACCTTTCCAGTTCAATGGCAGAGAGAAAGCCTCAGGCCACAGAGCAAAAGAGGGGTGTCCAGCTTTGGGCCACAGGTCTTGCTTTCTGGTACGAGTTCTCTAGAAATGCAATGGAGGACTTGAGAGGTGAATTGTAGCCAGATTTTCAGAAAACTCAAGTTTACTTTCAGCCCTTGTGGCAGCAACCCAAAGCAATACTTGTTGATGCTTGATGGTATCTGTGGATCTGGGGGGGCATGTATTTGTTCTGGAACCCTAACACAGATAACCAAAAATATCAAAATATTTTTAAATTTGAAAATCCACTTTGCTTTTGTGAACTTTAAAAAATTCAGTGCAGAAAGATCTATTAAAAGTATGAAATACTGCCCCTGGGAGCTCATGGGAAAGGCAACTGTTGTTGTTTCTGTTGTTGTTTTTGCTGCTTATCATTTTTCTATTGAATCTACTAGCAAGGCGGATGCCATAGTGAACATTTGGCTATCAACTAGTGTGGTCTTCCAAGCTCCCGGGGAGTGACACCATTACATCAGTGGAAGCGGATCACCATAACGATGCTGCTCCAATCAACGTCCCAGGGGACTACATTTACACAGAGGACCTTCCATTTGAGTCTCATTCTTTATCTTACATTAATTACACCTATACAAGTGAATCGAAGCATGGGGAAACTCCAAGGCCACGTTTGCACCACACGACAGGCTCTGAAGTGATGACTCGGCATTCTACTGCTCTGATCTTCTGGTTTCCCTCTGGACGACATGATTACGCCACTGGCAAACGCATCACCATAGCAACAGCATTCTGTTTTCCACACCAGATGACTCCTTCCAACATAGAGGACTATTTAACGGAAGTTCTATCTACAGACCACATTAAGCATTTTTCTATAGAAGTTCCTTGATGTTTGGAGGCTCTGTGGGGACGCATCTCGAGCAGAGTGGAGATCCATTCATCGATAATCGACCATTTGGGCCTCCCCTCCTCTATAATCACAGTGCCTGCTTTACCTCAAATCCGCGCTCACCCCCTTTCTTTGCGAGACGGATTGTTGGCTGATGGGGATGGGTATGAGAATTATTTGTAGATAGAACACTACTGTACCTGTACATGTGATAATTGCCTTTAATGTTCTTCTCTGCAGTTTTATTGATTAACTATAATTGATGACGTGGAGTATTTATTGAGTTTTGATACATTGAGTTACATTGACTATAGGGGAGGGTGTGTTTTCATACTCTTCCCAGCTTTGGTGTTTTCGTGAGATAATAATGCTATCACGTTCTTTAGGGACTTGGCAGAAGGTTGGAACAAACACTTGTCAATCTGGTGTCTCCATGGTAGCCAGTATGAGCACAGATCTCTAACTCTTCCCCACGATTTCCCAGCTCTTGAGATGGGGCAGTAATAAATCCTGCAGTCTTTGGGATGTTATTAGTTTGGTGATATGTGAACCAGTGGATTCAAATTACAAGAAAATAGATTTCATCAAAATGTTAGAATGACTGTAAGTGCTGTCTGACAATGAAACAGGGTACATTGGAAGTGGAGAACTCTTCTCAGAGAATCATAGAATTTCTTGGAAGCTTCTAAAAAGTGGTTAAATGCTCAGATATTGGTTTCCTGGACTGGTAGGAGGCTGGAATAGATAATCCTTTGGATTTCTTCCATTTCTACATTTCTGGAATTCTATAAAAGCAGGCTAAGATGATGTGAGGTATGAAGGAAGCTGGTGGAGAAATCCCTTTAAAATATGAGAATGTGGGTTGCCCTATGAAATTCAATGACTAAAACTAAAGAGAAAAAGTAGTACTTTTTAACACATAACTAATTTGATGCTTTTCACTTCTAGGAAAATGAAGTGATAGCCTGCATCAAAAGTGGCTTGTTAACAGAATTAGAGGAAACTAACCTAGAGTCAACTGTTGCAATCCTGTGCGTGTCTATCAAGAAAAAAAGTTTGAGTTCAGTATAGAGTCCGCTATTGATGGCTTTAAAAAGTGGTGTAGTAGAAAAGAACACA
>JARBWK010000006.1:52793125-52842268 GCA_030556195.1 Anolis apletophallus | reverse complement strand
AAAATCCTGCAGTCTTTGGGATGTTATTAGTTTGGTGATATGTGAACCAGTGGATTCAAATTACAAGAAAATAGATTTCATCAAAATGTTAGAATGACTGTAAGTGCTGTCTGACAATGAAACAGGGTACATTGGAAGTGGAGAACTTTTCTTCAGAGAATCATAGAATTTCTTGGAAGCTTCTAAAAAGTGGTTAAATGCTCAGATATTGGTTTCCTGGACTGGTAGGAGGCTGGAATAGATAATCCTTTGGATTTCTTCCATTTCTACATTTCTGAATTCTAAAAAGCAGGCTAAGATGATGTGAGGTATGAAGGAAGCTGGTGGAGAAATCCCTTTAAAATATGAGAATGGGCTGCCCTATAAAATTCAATGACTAAAACTAAAGAGAAAAAGTAGTACTTTTTAACACATAACTAATTTGATGCTTTTCACTTCTAGAAATGAAGTGATAGCCTGCATCAAAAGTGGCTTTTGTTAACAGAATTAGAGGAAACTAACCTAGAGTCAACTGTTGCAATCCTGTGCGTGTCTATCAAGAAAAAAAGTTTGAGTTCAGTATAGAGTCCGCTATTGATGGCTTTAAAAAAGTGGTGTAGTAGAAAAGAAACAACAGCACACTAGGCTGACAACAACAAAATAAGACATATATAACATGCAACTGGTCTGTAGCACCAATGTGGGGGGGGCTATCCGAGGGGCCGAAAAACCTGAAGGGTGCGGTGTGGGCCGACTCCTGACCCACCCGGGAAAAGGGTAGGCCCACTCCCAAAGAGGGGCAACAGTCCCTGGTCCCAAAACAATGGAGCAATAATCTCCCAATGGAGAAGTCACCGTCAGTAGTCAGGTAGAGATGAGTAGCTAGGAAATCCCCTAAGTTCCTATGCAGTGCAGTGAGGCGGGCCTGGCCGCTGCAGGGGAAGGCTATCCGAATGGAGCTGGGAGCCGCCAGGCGAGACGCGCAGGAAGCGGCAGGCCTGAGGCCCTGCCCGGCGCGGCACACCCGGAGGTAGGCTGAGGACGCCAGGAAGAGGAAATCCCGAGGCGATGCAGTGATGACGTGTGAAATGGTGGCCGCCGTGATGACGCGGCGGAGCCTCCGTGGCTGTCCAGGAATGGTGACGCAGTGAATGGCGATGATGGACGTGGGACGGCTCACGCAGGCAGCTGATTTACGCCGGGTACCTCCAGGGGGGCAGGTCCTTTGTATTAAAGGAGCCGCGGTCTCCGAGGATGGGGGGTGGGGTCAAGTCCCCACACAGGAATCCCCCTGGGGGAAAAACTGCCGGCCAGATAAAATGGCCCACGGCGAGGATCGCTGGGGCCCTGCCCGGACTTATCCGAGACAGGGTGCTGGTGAACAGGCCCAGGTGTACCAAAGGTCCCGGAGTGCCTGCCGGCGGACGCCCTGCCCAGAAAAACGATGAGTAGAAGCAACAGACCACAGGAGATAGAGATAAATATCCAAAGAGTTTATTGGGGTGCCCCAACGCAGGGGTCAGTCCCCAGGTGGTTCCAAATGGAACTAGGCGGTCCAATACAAAAAAGCCAGCGATGAGGAGGTCCCCAGCGGTGGGCTGGCAGCTGCCCACCGCCGTGGCCAAAACGCCAACGGGTGATCTCAGAGTCCAAAGGGGATCCACAATCCCGCTTTCGCTACTGTAAAAATATTCCGTCTCATCAGGGCGTATGTTGTTCAACAATAAAGGTATTGGACACACAATGAAATTACATCTGAAATAAATATGGCATCAGCAAACAAGAACAAGTTACAAACATAGTCATAATCCCATTATATCCTGAGTTTGACTGCATAATCAAACACAAACTCACCCATATATGGAGACTATGTGCCATCAAGATCACAAATAGTGGATGGATTCCACCAGGTCAAGGTAGACTAAAGGCAAGTCACGCCTCATTTCCTGGGAGCTTATATGCTAAGGGTGATTAGAGCAAGGTAAGTATGTGGAGGGAGGAGCAGGCACCTGTAGACAGGTGGAGCACAGGGAAGACTCATCTCTAAGTGATAAGAGTTTGATGGATAAAGGCTCGTTGAGCCCATTGGGTGTCTCACTGCTGAGACGGATTATCCATTAGTTTCAGCCCTGATGAGTGCAGCGTGGATGTCACCATACTCACGAGTATGCACCCGCTCAAGGCCCATGCAGGAAAGGATTCACAAGTGTGTCCTTGGTCCAAAAAATGCTTGTATAAGATGGAGTCAGAGGCTTTATTCCTGATTTTGACCTGTGTTCGATCATTCTAGTTCTCAACTGTCTACTGGTCTGTCCCACGTACACTAACCACACTGGCACTGGAGGGCGTACACCCAAGTTGAGGACGCACACGTGAAGAAGGCCCTGATGTCGAAAAATTCTGGCCTTCAATCTGTTATTAATGGTCAAGGACACATTCACCTGTTTACATATGCTACAGGACCCACAAATTTTGGTACCGCCTGAAGGCGCAGGGGTGGTGTAGCCTCACAGTGATCTGTGGCTGCATGAGAATGTCCCGGATCGATCCTGCTTTCGTGAATGGGGAGTGTAGGTGAGAGGCCACACCAACCTATTTGCTGCCTTCGTCCTACGTGAAGGTTGCAGTAGTGTGTTCCTAGGTACCTGTCGAGCTTTATTGAGGGCTCTATTAAGAGTGGTCTGGGGATAACCCCTGTCAGTCAGATCCTCCACTAGCGTAGGACGAAGGCAGCAAATAGGTTGGTGTGGCCTCTCACCTACACTCCCCATTCACACACTGTGCAGAATGTAGTGAAAAAATACTGGCCGCTGCTTACGAAGATCCCTGGGTTGGAGAACCCACCCATGATTGCACACAAGAAAACGAGATCGATCCGGGACATTCTCATACATACAGATCACCGTAGGGCTACACCACCCATGAGCGCCTTCAGGCCCGGTACCAAAATTTGTGGGTCCTGTAGCATATGTAAACAGGTGAATGTGTCCTTGACCATTAATAACAGATTGAAGGCCAGAATTTTCGACATCAGGGCCTTCTTCACGTGTGCGTCCTCCAACTTGGTGTACGCCCTCCAGTGCCAGTGTGGATTAGTGTACGTGGGACAGACCAGTAGACAGTTGAGAACTAGAATGATCGAACACAGGTCCAAAATCAGGAATAAAGCCTCTGACTCCATCTTATACAAGCATTTTTTGGACCAAGGACACACTTGTGAATCCTTTACCTGCATGGGCCTTGAGCGGGTGCATACTCGTGAGTATGGTGACATCCACGCTGCACTCATCAGGGCTGAAACCAATTGGATAATCCGTCTCAGCAGTGAGACACCCAATGGGCTCAACGAGCCTTTATCCATCCAAACTCTTATCACTTAGAGAGATGAGTCTTCCCTGTGCTCCACCTGTCTACAGGTGCCTGCTCCTCCCTCCACATACTTACCTTGCTCTGATCACCCTTAGCATATAAGCTCCCAGGAAATGGGCGTGACTTACCTTTAGGTCTACCTTGACCTGGTGGAATCCATCCACTATTTGTGATGTACATGATGCTCCATATATGGGTGAGTTTGTGTTTGATTATGCAGTCAAACTCAGGAATATAATTGGATTATGACTATGTTTGTAACTTGTTCTTGTTTGCTGATGCCATATTTATTTGTATTTACAGATGTAATTTCATTGTGTGTCCAATACCTTTATTGTTGAACAACATACGCCCTGATGAAGCGAATATTTTACAGTAGCGAAACGGGATTGTGGATCCCCTTTGGACTCTGAGATCACCCGTTGGCGTTTTTGCCACGGCGGTGGGCAGCTGCCAGCCCCACCGCTGGGGTTATCCTTATTATCGCTGGCTTTTTTGTATTGTGACCGCCTAGTTCCATTTGGAACCACCTGGGGACTGACCCACTAACGTTGGGGCACCCCAATAAACTCTTTGGATATTTATCTCTATCTCCTGTGGTCTGTTGCTTCTACTCATCGTTTTTCTGGGCAGGGGCGTCCTTCGCTTGGCCTCCCGGGACCTTTGGGTACACCTGGGCCTGTTCCACCAGCACCCTGTCTCGGATAAGTCCGGGCAGGGCCCCAACTTGATCCTACGCCATTAGGCCATTTTATCTTGCCGGCAGTTTTTTTTCCCCCCAGGGGGATTCCTGTGTGGGGACTTGATACCACCCCCCATCCTCGGAGACCCGCGGCTCCTTTAATTACAAAGGACCGCTGCCTGGAGTACCCGACGCGTCATCACGCTGCCTGACGTGAGGCACGTCCCACGTCCATCATACGCCATTCCTGCGTCACCATTCCTGGACCGCGCCACGGAGGCTCCCGCCGCGTCATCACACGACGCGGCCACCATTTCACACGTCATCACTGCATCGCCTCCGGGATTTCCTCTTCCTGGCGTCCTCAGGCGCCTACCTCCGGATTGCCGCGCCGGGCACGGGGCCACCAGAGCCTGCCGCTTCCTGCGCGATCTCGCCTGGCGGCTCCCAGCTCCATTCGGATAGCCTTCCCCGCAGCGGCCGGAGCCCGCCTCACTGCCGCTGCACAGGAACTTAGGGGGATTTCCCTCGCTACTCATCTACCTGACTACTGACCGGTGACTTCTCCATTGGGAGATTATTGCTCCATTGTTTTGGGACCAGGGAGGGACTGTTGCCCCTCTTTGGGAGTTGGGCCTACCCTTTTCCCGGGTGGGTGGTCAGGAGTCGGCCCACACCGTACCCTTCCAGGTTTTTTCCCGGCCCCTCGGAGGATAGCCCTCCCCCTGACCCACATTGGTGCTACAGACCAGTTGCATGTTATATATGTCTTATTTTGTTGTTGTCAGCCTAGTGTGCTGTTGTTTCTGAGGGACAAGTCCCTGGTGTGTTTTGAGTAGTAGAAAAGAACACACATCCTTTGGTCTGCAGCAAACCGATCAAGAATCTCTCCTTTACCTTTTTTCTTACAAAGCGCTTGTGATTTTATCTTCTGAGCAAGAAAAGAGGAAGTGGTGAGCCACATTTGAAAAGTTTTTATCTTGCATGTCTAGAGTGCTATAGATATTCAATTATGTCTCTTATGAGAGTTTAGACAAATATGTTTGACTGGGTGCAAAATTTGCTACTTTTTGGAACCCTAGCCTTTTTGGTTAAATGGAGAATTGGTTTTTCATGTCAAATAAAATGTCCTATGTCCAGCGGACTTCAGAGGCTGTTCTTGTTAGAAATACAAGGTACTCAAGAAAATTCCACTTGACCTGAAATCCAATTTTATGTGCCAACTAAAGCAGACACATTGGATCAACTGAATGGTTAGTCACCACTTATGAAAATCGCATCATTAGTGGTTGTACTAATCATTGATCTTGTTCCAGCAAGGGTCTCAAAATCATACAAGAGCCTTAATGGTCCTGTAGTTATATTAATTTCTCAAGTTCCACACCATCTAAGGAGGGTGACTAGATCCTGACGAAGCTGTGACCTGTTCCTCAAGATGAAAGATCACCTTTACTTTGTAGTGCTTGTTGAAAATGAAATTAAAATATTCTTTCTAAAAAGGAGATGGAAATGAAATCCCCCTTTAATGGCTTATGGAGCAGTAGAACATTTTCTTTGCCCTTATCTAGCAAGCGGTGGCTTTCACAAAATATGAATGGGATCATTAAATAAGAGGTACAGTTTCTGCTAAGATCTATTTTGTATTTTAAAAAACCAAGGTTAATATATTTGTAATCTGTACATATTTATTCAGGAGCATATGCAAAGAATATTTTGTAGATTGGCTCTATTCTAACAGTACTTTCAGCTGATCACCAATCTGGACATTTTGTTTCAGTTACATACTTTTCTCCTTAGAAGGTTAAGGAAAACATTCCATATTTTTGTTGTATCTGTACAAAAATATTGAATTGATTTTGTGCTTTTAAAAATTGTGTTCACGTGGTAACAATTATTACAAAACATGACTGTCTGGATGATGAGGATGAAGAAGAAGAAGGCGAGAGTTGCAGCAACCTGAAGAAGTAATTGAAATAGAAGTGATAATCATATGGTTTACTTATTAAATTTTGTGTGTTTATTTGATTCAACTGTCCAAAAACCAGGGCTAGGTGTCCAAATGTTAAGACTACATGTCCAAATGCTTTGATGCAAATTCATCTTCCTTTTAAAAAATAACTTTTATTAGTACTAGGAGTACTGTATACTTGAGTATAAGCCTAGTTGAAAAAGGCCCCCACAGCTTATACTCGAGTGAGGGTCCTGGCGGGAAGGTGTAGGGCTGAAAGAAGCCCTTTGCAGAGCTTGTACCAGCTGTGTGCCTCCTCCCCTCTCAGCACAGCAACCCAACTGGATCTCTGCCGAGAAGAGAAGCTGTATGACTCAATAAATGTAATTTTATTGGTACCTATTTTTATTATACTCTAGTCAATAAGTTTTCCGAGTTTTTTGTGATAAAATTAGGTGCTTCCGCTTATATTCGGGTCGGCTTATACTGGATTATATATGGTATTTTATACAGTTCATAAGTAGCTATGTCAATGAAACTCTATCTCATAGTTACATCTGAAGGTGTGATATCTTAGCCATTGTGTTGCTGTTGTTTGTTTTATACAGAAAACAACACACTGCAAACTCTATGTGTTTTTTTCTGGGCAACCATCTGTGTTTATGCAATCTGTTTAAAGTGAAAATCATCTGCATAAAAATTCAGAAATAAGCGGAATCATGTGACTGATCTCTCTTTTGTCAGTGAGATATTGCAAGTGTTCCCACACTTTCTGGAAGGAGGAGGGCTCAAATTAATACTGCCTCCCTAGATCGTGATCCTGGAACATCTAGATTTTGGGCAGATGCTATGTGTTACAAAATAACAAAACTGTCTTGCAATCTGTAAACAGGGAGCATTTTATTTTGGCAGCCTCAGAAATGCTCATCAAAACAACTCAATCTCTCTGTATAATATACAGCATGTCTCCTCATTTGCTTTGGAAATTATCTCACAGAAAATGCTGAATATCTGGTCGTTAAAAAATAAAAATCACAAATGGCTCAAAAAATCCAGTGAGGCTGTTCCATTTAGTCAACCCCTCATAGACATGAATGAGAATTAAGATTAAAGATTGGCCCTACAAAGCAGTTTTAGGACTGGAATACTGAAATAAAATGACACTTCCAATTTTGCAGCCAGTCTGCTTCACAATGACAAGATGGCAGCGGCCATGATTTGGACAGCACAGGTCAAGGTAAAGACCCAGATGAGAGAAAATGCATTTCAAAAGCCTTCTGCAAGCTGACATCCATAGCCCTGCTTTTGAGTATCTCCAATTCCGGCTCTTTATAGCAGATTGATATAGAGGGACTGAAGAAATGAATGAAATTGCATGTCAGTTCTAATAATTCACAGCTTAGCACAGAAAGTTGAGAAATTATTGCCTGAACAAGAGCAGGGGATGGGAGTGTAGAAGTTTATTTTAAAGCCAAATTAAACTTGCTTGCACTGAAATGTGCATTAAAATCCAGATTTGCAGCAAATTATAATAAAATCAGTAGTAATGTTAGTAATACTGATTTCAGTCATGTGACAGGGTATACATCATTGTATAAAGATTACTTATGATCTAGTGGGCCAGGAGGTCTTTGAAAAAGTCTGGTCTCCTGTTTGTTTACTTGTGGATACTTTCTAGGATTTGCACTGGTCATACGAAGTTATTATATGAGTCTAGAAGTTGTATGATGAAACAAACATGCAACTGGATTTGATCACTATAGCTTGAGTGTTGATTTCAGTATGGCCATGAGCTTCGAGCATAGGTTTGTATGAATCATAATTTATTAACACCAGTTTGTTTTTGTTTTTTAAGAAAAGAATAATGTGTGCAAACTAATTTGAGTGTGCAAATATGGATGGCTTAGTTTTTGATTGCACCCATTTGAGGATATCATGCTCTGTATTATGCTTTACATTTTAACACAGCCTTCTGTGGAGCTGAAAATAGATCTCATGGCCTTAGCATCTGACCTAATTTTGGGATTTTTTAAAATCTCAGCTGAATTTGTACCACGCTGATGGAGGTATCCAGGACTTTCTATGTAATCATCTGCACAGGAAACCCACTTTCTTCAATAGTGGTTTGAAACTGCATTAAATAGTCAGTGTAGATTAGGCCTAAGAAACTATTGGGACATTTTGGACTAAATGCAGTGTTGAAAGCTCTAGAACTTAAATTAATGGCAATTAACAAATCTTATTCATACATACTCTGGTGAAGCTAAAACTGAATTCAGCCCCTGGACTATAAAAAACTAATTTTTGGCAATGTAATCATTTTGCCAAAAATGAAACAATCACCTCAGATTTATTTATATATTACCTAACAGTAGGAAATCCCTTATTTCAAACCAGAAATAAATATATTTAGCCACACAGCAATATAAAGCCAATGTTTGTAATTGCATCTCCATTATAATGGTTTGTCTATTCTAGATTCACTAGAATAGACAATAGGAGTTTTGGAGTTCAATGCCATCTGTAAGCAGATAATAGCAACTAACAGTGATACTATGCAGAGTAACAACTATGCAAACACATAAGGTATCAAACACATGAAAGATATTTAAATTGATATAATATATCTATAAGCATTCAAAAATTGGCAATAATACATCAATGAAAATCATAACATCAAAACCGCATGTAATACATTGGTGGACCCCTCCATGTAAAATAATACATACAAGGCAAAATGCCAAGGCACACCCAGAGACTGCAAAGTAAACAAAGCGAAGCAAGAATGAGAAGCCAAATACGCAAAAATCCCATCCAGGGAAATAAGCTCAGAATAACTCGAAATGAAAATTCAATGTACGTTCACCAAGGTCCCGGGCAGAGCCTATCCCAGACCAATGTCAGGGTGTAGGGAGGGGGAATCAATCAGTCCAAAGCGGAGGGGCTGCGACGGTAGAAGTGCAGGGACTTGATCCATTTCGCCAAAAGCTTCTTCAAGCGGCTGATTGCGCCATGCTGATGCAGCATCACAGGAGAACAATTCCAGGCTGGAGGAAGATCCGTTACACCATGGCTCAGGGTCCCCAGGAGCCATGGTGTAACGGATCTTCCTCCAGCCTGGAATTGTTCTCCTGCGACGCTGCATCAGCATGGCGCAAACAGCCGCTTCTACCATCGCGGCCCCTCCGAGCGTCCACCCTGGCTCCGTATTGGACTGATTGATTCCCCCTCCCAGTTGTGAGCATGTCTTGGGAAGTCAGACTTGGCCACAGTGGTCCATGCTCTCGTTATATCCAGGACAGACTGCTGCAACACGCTCTACATGGGGTTACCTTTGAAGACTGCTTGGAAGCTTCAAATAGTCCAATGAGAGGCAGCCAGGCTAATAACTGGGGCAGCATACAGGGAGCACACAACACCCATGTTACGTCAGCTCTACTTCTTGTTTGCTACCAGGCACAATTCAAAGTGCTGGCTTTAGCCTATAAAGTCCTAAATGGCCCTGGCCCAGTTTACCTGTCCGAACACATCTCCCTTTACAAACCACCATGAAGACTAAGATCTTCTGGGGAGGCCCTGCTCTCGGTCCCACCACTGTCACTGGAAAGAGGGCCTTCTCAGTGATTGCCCCCCCCCCCCAGTTATGGGGAACAATCAGCCCCCTCCCTCCTGTCCTTCAGAAAGATGGTAAAAACCTGGCTGTGGGACCAAGCCTTTGGGACAGTGCAATGGGGCAACTCACTCCACTGACTGGAGCCAGCATATTTTGAGATGGCTTTTAACAACTGATTTTAATGTAATTGTTTTAGTATTTGTGTATATTTATAGTTATTTTATGTTACAGCATGGAATATTGTGCTCTGCTGAATCCCCTTATGTTGTGCTATCTGAATCCCATTTGGGATGAGAAGGGCATAATATAAATGTTTCAAATAAATAAATAAAAGTAAAAATATCATTTGCTTTTTTAAGAGAGATTTTGTGTAGGTTAAATTCTTATCTCTGTTCATCTTGTAGCCTGGGAAGCATTTGTTGGTTTACCACAGAAGAATTATTGGTCCTCAAAACTACTACAAGTGTGTTCTAGATCATTTGTGGAAAATGGCATTAGCTGGAATCTGCATGAAATGGTACATAACCAGTTGTTTATTGTTAAAGAACTGACATGCAAGCATTGACATTTCTCTCTCTCTCTCTCTCTCTCTCTCTCTCTCTCTCTCTCTGTGTGTGTGTGTGTGTACATATGTATATGTAAAATCTATGAGTGGAATAACTACTTCCTCAATAAAAGGGCCTAGATGCTATCAAGAAACATCTGAGCTAGATTAAATGCTAAGAGGCAGCAGATATAGGGTTCCCTCTATGCCCTTTCCTCTATATATGGCCCTATTTGTATTTAATGTTGTGTCTAAGGCATTTCAGGAAATTATCCCCAAGTAGGGTTAAATACATGGACAAAAATTTGTAGAAGCCGGTCTTGAGAAAAAAACATTTCTTTCAAGTTTCTGGCTATTTTTGCATGCTGATCATTTTAGCCTGCTTCCTCTCATTCTGGCATCAATCACAGACAGGAGATACAGGTTGGCACACAGGGTACCCTCAATTACTTTCTGTTGGAGAGGACTTTGTAACTTTCCTGATGATAATAAATTCATATTCTTCCTTTTTCCTGTTTTGAATTTTCATTGTATTGGGAAAAACAAGCCTCACACTCCACCATTTCCTTCTGTGGTCTTACAATAACCATAATAAAACAGACTTGTTATTGCCAAGTCTTGGAAGTAGATAGAAGAAATGATATCATTTCATCTCTAGAGGCTTGTGCACTATCTGAGGGGAAGTTACAAGAGGCAGGAAGTTGAAGATGAAAAAATAAGAACAACTTCATTCTTTGTGAAGGATACATTTATCAAATTAAGTTTCTGAAATTCTCTATCTACACCAAGATAGGCAACTAGGGAAGTCCATCCTCATGCTATCCTTTGGGGTTGTTGTTGTTTTTTTTTGGTAATACACAGTTATGATTCTACTTTACCATATGGCAATTTCCTAGAGAATGCTGGGTTTGTATTTTGATGAGGCACTAGAACTCCTGGCTAAGAATTCTAAGTGTCCCTTTCTAAACTGGAAATCCTAGGCTTCTGTGGGATTAGAACCATGGCAGAATCGACACTTGAACTGTATAGTATAAAAGGACCCATAGTTTCGAAAGTCCCTTGCAAGAGATGATTCAGGAATCCATGTTGATATATGTTGCTATTCTTCATTTCACATGGGCTACAAATGCATTACACAGTATAATGTAACTAAATTTAAGATCATGTAAACTCTGCCCTTTACTGAAAAGACTGCCAGAGTTACTTGGAAAGGGTTAATTTGACAATCCTCCTTCTTTGGCTTACAATGGAAAGGAGATGGGAAACACAAGGGGGAAAGGATGGGGAAGTTACATCCATGGAACAATGGAGATACACTCTTTTTTTCTATGAAACCAGACCAGTGGTGTTTGAATAATGGAGGAAGGGTCTCTTAAAAGGAATTGTGCTCAGATATATGATAGGTATATGAAGAATATACGAAACATATATGAAAATGTTCTTCAGAATCTAAGGTCAGTTATCTCCTTTTTGGTCGGATTAGAGACCTTGCCTGGACACTCTGTTTTACTCTGTGCCATGGACAGCGACTGAAACTTGGATACTGTCTTTGTATTCTGTTTGTCCAAGACAGATTGCCAACTTGGATCTGCAGAATTGCTTTTGATTTCATGAAGAGTTTAACATGTTGAGTGATCTACTACCTCAATACCTTTGTCTTAGCAAATTGGCGTAATGTTAACTACTGTCAGGTCAGCCTTGGCTTACAGTGGCCCTATGAATAAGAGACCTCCATTTTATCATCGTTACTTATGAGGGGGTGATGGCATCTTTGATTGGGAATCATGTAGTATATTCAAAGGACAGTAGTCTTAATTTAGCCACCTTGGCTTCTATAGAGTTCAAACCTGATTTGCTCTAGGACCCATTTTTTCTATTGATACTACATTTTCTTCCTATTGGCTTTCTTCACTGCCCACCTTTTATAATCATATATACAAATGGAAAATACAATGGTATGGAGTATCCTAATTCAATTGCATATATTGACACTTCAGAATCGTTTCTAGTTCCTTCATAGCTATCCTCCCAAGTCCTGGCCTCCTCATTTCTTGACTTCAGTGTCCATTCTGATTAATGACTGAGTCAAGATGCTAGAGGACATGTGGCGGAGTCTCCGTGACGAAGCGTCGAAATCAGCTTATAAACAATTTAAGGAGGTTTATGAGCAAGCTATCAAGGAAGCAAAAAAGGCTCATTATTCTTCCTAGTTCACGCCCAGCTCAATTATTTAAGATAATTCGGTCCTTGACAACAATCCCAACTGTCCCAAACGATAGGGGTTTGGCTCCAACAGCTGAGGTTTTTCAGAACTTTTTCGCTGACAAGATTTCGACTCTCCGCCGGGACATTTCTGCTACTCTTGATACAGTTAGCGAACTCGAGACTCCGCCGCCACTCGGCGGGCTCACCTTCACCCGTTTCCAACTGCTGGACGCAGCAGCTGTCGATAGGTTACTGGCTGCAGCTAGACCAACTACTTGCTCCCTTGACCCGTGCCCCTCCTGGCTTGTTAGATCTTGCCGGGAGGGGCTACGAGGCCCCCTGGGCACGATCATAAATAGCTCCCTTGAGCAAGGAGTCTTCCCGGGGGGACTAAAAGAGGCTATGGTGTAACCGCTGCTGAAAAAGCCGAATTTAGACCCTTCGGCTCCCTCCAATTACAGGCCTGTTTCCAACTTGCCTTTCCTAGGCAAAGTAATTGAGAGGGCAGCAGCGGATCAGCTGCAGCGGTTCCTAGATGACACAGCTGGACTTGATCCCTTCCAGTCCGGCTTCCGTATTGGGCATGGGACGGAGACCGTGCTTGTCGCCATTACAGACCAACTTCGCCGCCAGCTGGACCAGGGCGGATCAGCACTGCTTGTCTTGTTAGATCTGACAGCAGCGTTTGATACTGTAGATCATGCACTGTTGACCCACCGCTTAGCTGGCTCCGGGGTCAGGGGGACTGCCCTTAAATGGGTGGCCTCCTTCCTCCGGGACCGGGGACAACGTGTGGAGGGGGGTGGGGAGGTCTCTGGGAGACTCCCACTTAATTGTGGGTCCCCAGGGGCTATCCTCTCCCCCTTATTATTCAACGTTTATATGTGCCCCCTGGCCCAGCTGGCTCACGACTTTGGTCTGGAGTGTTATCAGTACGCTGATGACACCCAGCTTTTGCTGAGAATGGACGGCAGGCCGGACTCCGTACCCGATTGTTTCCATCTATGCCTTGAAGCCGTGACTGGTTGGCTGCGTGCCAGCTGGCTGAAGGTGAACCCGTCGAAGATGGAGATCCTGTGGCCCGGTCGGCCTGGGCTGGGTGGGTGCCGGTTGCCTACCCTGGATGGCGAGCGGCTTAACCCATCGCCATCGGTTAAGAGCTTGGGGCGGGGTTGAACTGAAACTGACCAGGGAGGCTCAGGTCTCGGTGGTCAGCAGGACGTCATTCTATCACCTCCGACAGGCTAGGCGACTGGCGCCCTACCTGTCCAGGAACGACCTGGCCACGGTAATCCAAGCGACGGTCGTTTCGAGATTAGACTACTGTAATGCCCTCTACGTTGGCCTTCCCTTGTCGACAATTCGGAAACTCAAGCTAGTGCAGAACGCCGCGGCTCGCTTGCTGGCAGGAGTGCCAGTGAGGGAGCACATTACACCCATCCTCCGGCAACTGCACTGGCTTCCTATTGAGTACCGAATTGCCTTCAAGGTGTTGGTTCTGACCTTCAAGGCCTTACACGGCCTAGGGCCTGCATACCTGAGGGACTGCCTTACCCCGTACTCTCCCCCGAGATCACTGCGCTCAGATGAACAAAATCTGTTGTTAATACCATCAGTCCGCTCCTGCCACCTATCGACGACCAGACAAAGGACCTTCTCCGTAGCGGCACCGGTGCTCTGGAATGCCCTCCCGGACAGCACCCGAGCTATCTCGGAATTGGCCCCCTTCCGGAGGGCCTGCAAGACGGCCCTCTTCGGCTTAGCCTTTAGCTAGGCACACTAGATCAACCAACTGTACTACATGTCCTCTCAATCCGTGTGTTGACGATGCACTGTGTTTTAATGTGGTTTTATGTTTTGTTTTTATTAATTGTAGGGCCACATGTCGACTTGTTGTGGCATGTTGCCCGTGTAATTTTTTACTGTTATCCGCCCCGAGCCTGCTAGGAGGAGTGGAATACAAAAATGAATAATAAATAAATAAATAAATAAATAGACAATATTGAATTATTTGAATGTCTTCATCATTTACCTTAAATTATGTAAATAATCTGTGATCATTGTTTTTGTCTGTTCAACTTTTAACATCTTTTTTCCTTGTCTTTCCTAAGTAATAATCAT
The DNA here is from genome assembly GCA_030556195.1 of Anolis apletophallus. NCBI lineage: Eukaryota > Metazoa > Chordata > Lepidosauria > Squamata > Anolidae > Anolis > Anolis apletophallus. Next base: position 52,827,807 of record JARBWK010000006.1, on the reverse strand, counting down.
TCCATGTTTTGCTATACCTTGTTAAATCTGTAAACTGTCCCTTCCTCCAGTTTTAATGCTTCCTTTCTTCTTGCCCAATCCTGCTTTATGCATGATATGTTTAGTAGACAAGGTAAGTTGATAGAGTAATGGTTCCCAACCTGTGGTCGGTGGACCACTAGTGGTCCGCAACAACTAAATATGGTCCGCGGCCTCACCGTTTCTACACCATTGCAACGAAAGTGAGTGGTTTCATGAAACCCTCTTCTAGGGCTAAGGCTTATTAAATATGGGTTGTTGTAGGTTTTTTGAGCTGTATGGCCATGTTCTAGAAGCATTCTCTCCTGATGTTTCACCTGCATCTATGGCAGGCATCCTCAGAAGTTGTGAGGTCTTAAATGTGGTTTCCTGTGGGCAAGCAGATGCTGAAACGAGAGATGATGTGGTCTATCCACTGCAATTTTCGGAATCATAACGCCAAATAACAAAGCCAAATCTAAAGTTGACCAAAAATTAATTCATAACCCTTTTGGTACTAATGTTGGAGAGTGGTCCTTGGTGAAAGTGGTCCCTGGTCAAGTGGTCCATGGTCAAGAAAAGGTTGGGAACCACTGGGATAGAATGATAGAATGCAACCTTACCTGATCCTGTTTCCCCATATTCTCTCCTGACAGTAGCCATTCCTTCTGAGTACAGTCAAATGTTGTGTCATACCCCTTTCTTTAAAAGCAATCAATTGTTCTTCATGACAATCAAAGACTTTGCTATAACCTATAAAACACAGCCGGATCTTGTTTAATCATTTGTATGATCCAATATATGTTTGCAGTATGATTCCTAGTACCTCTTCTTTCTTGAACACAGCTTGGATAGCTGGCATTTCTCTCTGCATGTATGGTAAAAGTGTTAGTTACATAATTTTGTGTTATATATATATATAACACACAGAAATTGGAAATAACACACAAATTGGAAATTATATATATACTAGCTTGGGGACCCGGCCCTGCCCGGGTCATTTGAGAAGTGCAGCAGGATGTAGAGTGGGTCATGGGGGCTCTGTGTGCCAAGTTTAGTCTTGATCCATCATTATTGGGAGTTGCAGTGGTATCATGAAATTACTGAAGGTAGTGCAAGTCCCATCATCTCTGTGTGTCCCGTCCCCCCCAAAGTGTAGTAGGATGTAGATTGGGTCATGGGGGCTCTGTGTGCTAAGTTTGGTCTGTATTGGTGAATGGATGAGGGATGCATTGTTTTTCGGAAGTGAGTGAAGGTACTTCAAGTCCCATCATCCGTGGTCCGTCTCACAGTAAACTGCACCAGGCTGTAGAGTGGGTCGTGAGGGCTCTGTGTGCCAGATTTGGTGTTGATCAGTCATTGGATTAGGTTTGTAGCAGGATTGGGAAGTGAGGGAAGGTACTGCAAGTCCTATCATCCATGTTCTGTCCCCCTCCAAACTTCAGTAGGCTGTAGAGTGGGTCACTGGGGCTCTGTGTGCCAAGTGTGGACTTTCTCGGTGTTTGTTGGGGGCCACAGTGGTCTGTGGGAACAGAGGGTGAAAAAGTACTACAAATCCCATCATCCATGGTCAGTCCCCCCAAACCTCACCAGGACGTGAAGGCAGTCATGGGGGGTTATGTATGGCAAGTTTGGTCTCGATCAGTGATTGGATGAGGGTTGCAGCGGACTTTGGAAGTGAGTAGAGGCACTTCAAGTCCCATCATCCATGGCCCACCCTCCTCCGAACTGCACCAGGACGTAGAGTGGGTCATGGGGGCTGTGTGTGCTGAGTGTGGTCTGTATTGGTCCTTTTTGGTAGCCTCAGTGGTCTGTGGGAACCAAAGTCTTGGAAAGTACTACAAATCCCATAATACGTGGGTCATGTCATAGGGGGGGTTATGTGTACCACGTTTGGTGCAGGTCCATCACCCGCGCTGGTCGCTGTGGCCTGTGAAAGTGGCTGCCACATATCCGCCCTGGCCTGTGAAAGTGGCTGCCACATATCCGCCCTGGCCTGTGAAAGTGGCTGCCACATATCCGCCCTGGCCTGTGAAAGTATACTGGTGTAAAACAGAAAGGAGTAAAAAAAATGGAAAAGGCCTGCATGGAATGGATTCTGGGTTGCTGGCTTTTTCCCCCTCAGTGGGAAGAAATCCTGTTGTTTGAATGTAGAGGCCTGGATTCTGGGTTGCTGGCTTTTTTCCCCTCAGTGGGAAGAAATCCTGTTGTTTGAATGTAAAGGCCTGGACTCTCGGTTGCTGGCTTTTCCCCCTCAGTGGGAAGAAATCCTGTTGTTTGAACGTAGAGGCCTGGATTCTGGGTTGCTGGCTTTTTTCCCCTCAGTGGGAAGAAATCCTGTTGTTTGAATATAAAGGCCTGGATTCTGGGTTACTGCCTTTTTTTCCCCTCAGTGGGAAGAAATCCTGTTGTTTGAATGTAAAGGCCTGGATTCTGGGTTGCTGGCTTTTTCCCCCCCCCTCAGTGGGAAGAATTCCTGTTGTTTGAATGTAAAGGCCTGGGCTCTGGGTTGCTGGCTTTTTTCCCCTTAGTGGGAAGAAATCCTGTTGTTTGAATGTAGAGGCCTGGACTCTGGGTTGCTGGCTTTTTTCCCTCAGTGGGAAGAAATCCTGTTGTTTGAATGTAAAGGCCTGGACTCTGGGTTGCTGGCTTTTCCCCCTCAGTGGGAAGAAATCCTGTTGTTTGAATGTAGAGGCCTGGACTCTGGGTTGCTGGCTTTTTCCCCCTCAGTGGGAAGAAATCCTGTTGTTTGAATGTAGAGGCCTGGACTCTGGGTTGCTGGCTTTTTTCCCCTCAGTGGGAAGAAATCCTGTTGTTTGAATGTAAAGGCCTGGACTCTCGGTTGCTGGCTTTTTTCCCCTCAGTGGGAAGAAATCCTGATGTTTGGATGTAGAGGCCTGGACTCTGGGTTGCTGGCTTTTCCTTCCGTGGGAAGAAATCCTGTTGTTTGAATGTAAAGGCCTGGATTCTGGGTTGCTGGCTTTTTCCCCCTCAGTGGGAAGAAATCCTGTTGTTTGAATGTAGAGGCCTGGACTCTGGGTTGCTGGCTTTTCCCCCCTCAGTGGGAAGAAATCCTGTTGTTTGAATGTAGAGGCCTGGACTCTGGGTTGCTGGCTTTTCCCCCTCAGTGGGAAGAAATCCTGTTGTTTGAATGTAAAGGCCTGTGTAGCACAGCCAGGCTCGTTTGTGCCTGGAGGGCTGGGAAGCGGTCCCGGGGTTCCCTTAGCATTAGGGCCTGCAGCAGCTGAGATTGATTCAGAGGATGAGCTAGATGACTGGGGCGAAGCACAGGGCCCTTCAGATGGGCCTCGTTCCCCCGCTCAGAGCTTGGAATGGGATGAGATGATGTTTGGACCTAGTGAAGAGATAGATCACCAGGTGGACATGGGAAGCAGCGAAGGGAGTTATGAACACCCGGAGGGAGGAATTCGCAAGAGGCCGAGAATGTAAACATGTCCGAGACCGAGTGGGAAAGTGCTAGGGAGGAAAGCTCTCAAGAAGATAGCGACACCTCGGCTGAAAGGCAAGGTCGACCCTTGCTAGGAGACGGGACATTGAGTCGAACAGAAGGGCTTGGTCTAGAGTGCTAGACCGGCCGAGGTCCGTGAGTAGAGATTGGAGACGCAGAAGCCTAGAGCGGCGCGGACCTCGGCCGAAGGATTAAGTATAGGATCCGTGGGAATCCTTCCTCAGTTCTCCGGCCACGTCTTTCCTGAACAGGCGTGAAGCGGAGTGGGACCACAAGCCAGCCGTGGTCATCAAGCCTTGCCTTGCATTTGCCTTGTTTCTTGAGCCGCATTGGTTTGCGGAGCCTTGCCCTGTTCCTGATCCGCATTGGTTTGCGGAGCCTTGTCCTGTTTTCTGATCCGCATTGGATTGCGGAGCCTTGCCACGCTTCCAGCTTGTTTGCTACGTTACTTTGGACTACTTTGCTTATTACCTTTTGGACAATTGCATATTATTGGACTATTTACTCTTTGGAACTGTTTTTATACTCAATAAAGTAGTTAGCCTTCAGTACGTCTCTGTGTGTGTGATTAAGGGGCCCGCTAGGTCCGTGATCGTGACAGCCTGGATTCTGGGTTGCTGGCTTTTTCCCCCTCAGTGGGAAGAAATCCTGTTGTTTGAATGTAGAGGCCTGGATTCTGGGATGCTGGTTTTTTCCCCTCAGTGGGAAGAAATCCTGTTGTTTGAATGTAAAGGCCTGGACTCTGGGTTGCTGGCTTTTTCCCCCTCAGTGGGAAGAAATCCTGTTGTTTGAACGTAGAGGCCTGGATTCTGGGTTGCTGGCTTTTTTCCCCTCAGTGGGAAGAAATCCTGTTGTTTGAATATAAAGGCCTGGATTCTGGGTTACTGCCTTTTTTCCCCTCAGTGGGAAGAAATCCTGTTGTTTGAATGTAAAGGCCTGGATTCTGGGTTGCTGGCTTTTTTCCCCTCAGTGGGAAGAAATCCTGTTGTTTGAATGTAGAGGCCTGGACTCTGGGTTGCTGGCTTTTTCCCCTCAGTGGGAAGAAATCCTGTTGTTTGAATGTAGAGGCCTGGATTCTGGGTTGCTGGCTTTTTTCCCCTCAGTGGGAAGAAATCCTGTTGTTTGAATGTAAAGGCCTGGATTCTCGGTTGCTGGCTTTTTTCCCCTCAGTGGGAAGAAATCCTGTTGTTTGAATGTAGAGGCCTGGATTCTGGGTTGCTGGCTTTTTTCCCCTCAGTGGGAAGAAATCCTGTTGTTTGAATGTAAAGGCCTGGATTCTGGGTTACTGCCTTTTTTCCCCTCAGTGGGAAGAAATCCTGTTGTTTGAATGTAAAGGCCTGGATTCTGGGTTGCTGGCTTTTCCCCCTCAGTGGGAAGAAGTCCTGTTGTTTGAATGTAGAGGCCTGGATTCTGGGTTACTGGCTTTTTTTCCCCTCAGTGGGAAGAAATCCTGTTGTTTGAATGTAGAGGCCTGGATTCTGGGTTGCTGGCTTTTTTCCCCTCAGTGGGAAGAAATCCTGTTGTTTGAATGTAGAGGCCTGGATTCTGGGTTGCTGGCTAATCAGTGGCTATCAATGCCCTCTGTCTGGTGCCTTAGAATTTTGGAGTGGCGAGGCTGTCCAATCAAAGGACTTTATGCAAATAGCTGCCACATATCCGCCCCCTTCCGCCTCCGCATACACACACACATACACACATACACACATACAAACATTCCGTTTTATAAAGGTATACAGATACAGATATATATATATATATATATATATATATATATATATATATATACACACACCAATTTGTGTGTTATTTTGTTTTCTATATTTCTTGACAGATTTTAATTAGAACTGGTATGGTTTTTGTATATGTAGCTTGAAGAATCTTATGATTTGTTTCTCCCAATAGATCTAAGTGTAGCTTCCACTTCATTTTCTAAAATTGCAGATTCATCTTAGAATGATTTTTCCCTGAATGAATATGTCATTCTTTCAGCATGTTTATATAGTTCTTCAACATATTGTTTCCAACATCTTTTATTTATCCTTGCCAGTATAGTGTGTTTTACTCTTTATGTAATTGTTCTTCTATCCAGAATAATTTAAGAATAATACATTTAGTAGTAGAATTACATTTGTGTGTAAATTATTTTGGCAATATACTGTAATAATAAATAGTTTACAACTACACACAAAATGTATTTATGTGTAGAATTTGATACAAGAGTATTGTAAGTTACACACAAATGTATGGAGAATCAAGAAGCCTTTACAAAGCTATAAAATATGGCTATCTCAAGAGTTTGTTTGCTTGCTTGAACTTGATCAGACCTTTCCTCAGGTGGCATTTGAGGATCTCTTACCATTTCAAAACCTGCACAAATTCGCTGAGTACCTTAGGCAAACCATACTTTCAGATGACTTTGATGCACTTCCACATCTCACTATAAATTGCACTCCTTGCAACTGCATCAAGCTTAAACAGAGTATGTACCTATATCAACTGAATTCATGTTCTTAGAGGAGAACAGGGGGTCCCAAGAAGCCACAGGAAGTGTGGTTTGCCTCTCAAACAAGGTACCACATTTCTGCTGTTTTAGCAGAAAATCGACCCTCAGTGGTTTGCTGATAACTCAAGAGATGGTGGCAGGGCCACAGATAGCCCAGCGGGGCTGCATGCCACACTGGTACACCCCCCCCCCATGTTTCCCTTTATAGCATTTTTTTCTGGGTTAAGACAAAAAGTGTTTGTTTAGTACCTCTCAGATTCATGTTGTGTCTTATCCACTTTATTTCATGCAATCCTATGTGAACCAAATGTTCTTTCTCCTATGTTTTGGCAGGTCCACCAATCTAATTATTTAATAGGTTGTTTTGTTAGGCTAAATTAATTATTGCATTTTGTAGACATTCAAGAAATAACAAACACACAGAGACACTTATCTGTGTTTGAGGAGAAAGTAATATCTTGTTCAAAGTAGTCTGAAAGATGGAAATGGAGACCTACAACTGACACATTCAATAGGATATTACTTAAATATAATTTTAAGCAAATTCCATATCCTGCTACCTGACAGTCAGTTTTGAATGAATGTGGCAGGTGCTGCCTTGATAGTTATTGTGAAAGTATCTAGAAACCTCACTGGATTCCATGCAATTTATTTCTATTTGCAGTTTTCGATTATTCTCCTACAGGTAAAACAGTAGGAGAGAGCCAAGTCTTATTGCATGCAATCCAGTTCTATTACAATCAATTGTTTCTTTTCTTTCTTTTTTTTTGCTTTTCCTGCTGCTGCTGCTGCTGCGAGATGTGGGTTATATTCACTGATTTCATTTATCAAGGACTTAGTTGGCACTAGCATCTGCTGGCTATGTCTTTTGCATAAGCCATATTTAAAATGAATGGGAATCATATAACATCACACCTTTGTTTCAGTCATTGGGTTTGTGCAAAAAAAATGATCTTACTGCCTTTCCCATTTTATTCTTTCCATTAGAAAGGACTCTGCCAAGATATTCTTGCTAGAGACTAGATAAAAAAACTCTGCTAGATGAATCCTTTGTCTCTCATGCCTCATCTCTGTGTTATTATCTTATTTTCTTGAATCGAATGCTTACCTTTTTGGTTAAATTACCTTGCCAAAATTAAAGGTCATGTAGTGCTGAGCCAAAGCAAAAAACGGAAGCTGCTTCAGGGGCACCTAGAGTTCCTATTTCAGGGATGTCATCTCTAATTTAATTGTCATGGCTCAATGCTATGCAATCCTGGGATTTGTAGTTTGGCGAGGCATCAGCATTTTTTGGTAGAGAAGGCTCAAGACCAGGGCCGGATTAGCGGCCTGGGCCGCCCGAGGCCGCCCGGTCTAAATGCCACCCCTGGGGGTGGGGCCTCTTGCGGGGGCGGCGTGACGCACAAGGCGCCGCCAGAAGTCCCGCCCTTAGGGAGACTCACGCAGCTTTCCCCGCTGCCGGCGCGCTCGTGTTTGGGGCACGGGCTAGCGGCGGCGGGGGAAGTCGCGTGAGTCTCCCTAGGGCGGGACTTCCGGTGGCGCCTTGTGCGTCACGCCCGGTTCGCCCTCCCCTTCCCTGAGAGAGAAGGCGCCGCTGGAAGTCCCTCAGTGAAGGGAGGGGGGGGCGGAACCGGCGAGAAGGAGAAGGCGCCGCTGGAAGTCCCACCTCTACGGCGACTCACGCGGCTTTCCCCACCGCCGCCCACTCATGTTTGGGGCACGGGCGGGCGGGGGGCGGCAGCGGGGGAAGTCGCGTGAGTCTCCCTAAGGGTGGGACTTCCGGCGGCACTTTGTGCGTCACACCGGTTCCGCCCCCTCCCTTCACTGTGACTCACAAGGCACCGCCGGAAGTCCCGCCCTTAGGGAGACTCACGCGACTTCCCCTGCCGCCGCGCTCGCACCGGCGCACCTCCTCCCCTCACTGAGGGAAGGAGTGGCGCCCACCGCGTCAATCGCCCTAGGGGCGGCGGGACTTCCCCCCGGGTCCTTGTCCCGCGGGCGAGCACCACTCCTTCCTTCACCCCTTCCTTCAGGGCCAGAAATACCGCCCCCAAAATCCGCCGCCCGATGCCATGGCCTAGTCTGGCCTTATGGGTAATCCGGCCATGCTCAAGACGGTGTAAAACTATATTACTGAGTCACTAAGTCTCACATTAGAGTTTTCCATGCATCCCAGACAATCCTTTTAGCCATGTCCTCCTTTAGGTTCTCTTTTAAATAATTTTGTATTCTTACCTTGATCTTTTCCTTAATTTGGGAGTCTTTCAATATATTTTATTCTCCATAATTTCCTTTCTCATTGTTTCCCTTTTTATTTTAATACCACTGGATTATTATCTGAAAACACCCTGGGTAATACTTCCACCTTTTCTGTTTTTATAACCAGCCACTTTGTTGCAAAGATGTAAGCAAACCTGGATGATGTTCCATATCTGTGGGAGTGATATGAGTATTCTCTTCTGTCAAAAAAAAATGCACTCTCCACATAGAATCATAGAATCCTAGAATTGGAAGAGACCTTGTGGGCCATCCAGTCCAACCCCCGCTAAGAAGCAGGAAAAATCACATTCAAAGCACCCCCAGCAGATAGCCATCCAGCCTCTGTTTAAAAGCATCCAAAGAAGGAGCCTTCACCACACTCCGGGGCAGAGAGTTCCACTGCTGAACAGCTCTCACAGTTAGGAAGTTCTTCCTCATGTTCATATATTTCCACTTTTGTAGTTCTCCTAACAGTGAACCTCGGAGTCTCCCTTCCTTTGTGTCATTTTTCTTTTACAATTTTTATCTATTTTTTATCATATTCCAAGCCCTAAGATGCTCCATCTGACCGTAACTCGACGAAGGGCTTTCTCGGTCATAGCCCCGGTCTTGTGGAATGCGCTGCCGGCCAAGATTCGATCTCTTAAGACCCTTCTCTCATTCCGGAAGGCCTGTAAAACCTTGCTGTTTCGGCAGGCCTTCGGAACATGAATGACCATGGCCCTTCCCCTGCAAATCACTTCTATTGTGCTCCTGGTTAATGTGATGTAATTTAAATGTTTGTTTTTAGATTTTTTTAGACTGAACTGTGTTTTATTAAATTATGTAATCCGCCCCAAGCCACTTGGGAGTGGCGGCAGATAGAAATTTGAATAAATAAATAAATAATTTTAACTATCTAACTACAGTCCCCATGTCTCCATACTAGCATTGAGCCAGGGCAGTTAAAGGGGATTCATTCTATAGCATAGATGCACTCCAAGGTTTTCTTTTCAGTTGCTGATAGCTCTGGCATTCTAACACTTTTGTTTTTAAAGAAGGAACTCTAAGCAAGCAGCAACTGTAATGACCACATTGCAAAGAGTGCACTGTTTGCTTCTGCACATTACATTCGGCAGCAAATCATTTTTTTTGGTTTCAGGGTTTTGAAAATTGAGGTGTGCATTAGATTCAGTGGTGTTTTAGACTCAAGTAAATGCAGCAGGTTTAAGATAGTTCTCAGCACAGAATGAAAAATCAGGAACACTATTGCCAAGAATAAAGTTGCTTGCATATGTGTGAAGCAAGTGTGGTTATCCCACGGTCAGGAGAGTACTAGTAATGGTCTGTAGCTATTCTGCAAGCATTAAACCAGTTAAACTCAGTTAACCAGGAATCAAGCATCTGGCAAACAAATCATAAAAATAATACTTCAAATAAAAATAAACATTATGTGTTAAGTTTGTCTCTATTTATCTTAATTTGCTTTTCTTACTGTATTTCTGTATTATTATCACGTTAATACAGACTTTATGGTATGGTATAATATGAAGTGTAGTATTAGACCTATTTCAAAAAGTAACCCCCAAGCAACCAGAAATTACGGCCCTTCCAGACAGGCCCTATATCTAATCCCAGGTTTTCCATTTATCCCAGATTATCTGGCAGTACAGAATCATATAATCCAGTTTAAAGCAGAAAACCTGGGATAAGATCCTGGGATATAGGGCCTGTCTGGAAGGTCCCTACATTTTTCCATCATCTACTAATTCCTATAAATTCTCAAAGTGAATTTAAAAGAAAGTTAAAACCCTATAGTCTGATCATATCTAGATATATTTGACAATTAATGCAGAGTTTGTCCCAAACTAATGTACATAGCAGCACAGTTCTTAGATTTTAGATTTCTAACTCTCAGTTTTAGAAATAGCTTTTAATTTATGCATGGATTGCATTATATAAATCCAATTATTAATGCTGTTTTATTCGAGTTATGATGAGAAATTTTCCCATAACTTATGATTTATTATTTTGATTATTTTGCTACTTAGAAAAACTCACAGATGTGAGGAAAGAGGAAGAAGGCAGCTAAATACACACATACTTCCACCTCTCCACAGGAAAAGTTGCTTTAGTAGGCTTTAAAAAATAAAATAAATAAAATCAAGGAAATTCTACTAAAAGCTGATGGCTTGTACTATTTATAGGTTGCCAACTTGAGAATGACTTCTATGCAGATTCATGTTGCATTCTGAAGAAAAGCTGGACTGATCTTGATCAGACAAAACAAGATTTCATAGTTCAAGAAATCATCCTTAACTTTATGGAATTAAGACATTACATATTATCAATATTTATATATGAAAAAAGTATTTTTGTATTTACAGACAAACAATTTTGATTCTGGGAATGCTAAATTATTATTATTTTAAAGTACTATAAAGATTTCCTATTTTGTTCTATTAACCTAATCTATCCCATAAATTATTTGGTAGCAATTAAGTAGAATAAAAATTATTAAAAATGTAATTATTGAAAAACAGAATTAGAAGATTTTTTTCTAGTGTAAGAATTAAGTGAAAGGACCATTTTGTTAACTTATTGAATAAAAATAGAAGTCCCTTTTACCATATGACCCTCCTGAATGTGGAAGCTGATGACAAAGGTGGAGAGAGAAAACTGTGCCCCCCCTCCCCCCAAAGCAAATAAAGGGCCTTGATAGTGAGTGTACCATCTGTGTATAGAATTAAATTCTATATGGAGTCACTGGACTTGTGAATGGATCTGTTTCAGCCATTTTCCTTTGGCCAAACCATCTTCTTCGGCTATATCGGATGGCTGTAATGATAAGGGCCCAGCCATCACATTTTCCCATCCATAATGGGACCACATGGCAGCCAAGTCATGGCTCCTCCTCTCCTATTTGGCATCATGGTTGAATACTGGCTTCAGTGTAATGCTTATGGCTTGGCCTCTCTCTTGGCCCAGGTAGATATCCCCTCAGGAATCGGAACCAAGGCAGGCAGCGAAATTTTTGGAATGCCAGAGGCAAAAGGAACCAGACTGATTGTAAACTTATCTAACTATGTCTTGTCTGAGAAAGAAAAACGGCTAATAAATAAAGGATTATCCTACGTATTTACCCCCAGATATAATGATTTTGATATCAGAAAGGATACGGCCTATCTGTTTAGAATGATAAGGCTTAAGGAATTCTATGCACACAACTCTCAACAGGAAATCACACCGATGGGCAATCCCAGACTTTATGTAAAAAGCAGATTCACACCCGCACAGACATCATTTAATGTGAAATCTTTTGAACACATTGTCATCAAAGAGGTTCTTTCTATTAACCATTAAAAAGATTCCCAACACGCCAATTTGACACTATCTGACATTAGAACATTGAGATCACTGGACAACCATCCTGATGTGATTTTTAAACCCGCAGACAAGGGAGGAGCTGTAGTGGTTTTGAACCGCAAGGATTATGTCTCTGAGGTACTACACCAACTGGGTAATCGAGAATACTATCGTAAATTACCTGGGGACCCTTTATCTAAATTCTCTAAGATTATTTTCAAAGCTATCCAGGAAGTCACTATGATGGGATGGATTGATGAAAAACTAGCCAAATTTTTACACAATCCCCACCCCAGGACCCCTCAACTGTACATCCTGCCAAAAATTCATAAAAACATTTTTCCGCCTCCCGGTACACCTATTGTTTCTGGGTCCTCCAGCGTCCTTGAACCCTTATCAATCTACTTAGACACTATTCTTCAACCCTATGTGGTCAAAATACCAATGTATTTAAGGGATACCATGGATTTTATCCAAAATAAAAAAGAGAACATGCAGGTTGATTCCCAGGACATTCTGGCTTCTGCAGATGTTACATCATTATATACTCCGATCCCTCTACCGGAAGCCAGACATATTCTAGCCAATATTTTCCATAATAGACCCTCTATTATGATTTGGGCGGGTGTAAAAGTATTGCAAATAAATAAACTTGCAATAAACCTGTATTAAAACTAGAAACAGAGTTAGGGGTGTTTATTTTATTCTATTTGCTTGCTAAAATTGATTTCATTGAGGTGATTTTCCGAATTGTAGCTCAGTCTTTCCTTAGATACTTATATATAGCCAGTGGTTCCCAAAATTTTTTGGCCTACCGCCCCCTTTCCAGAAAAAAAATTACTCACCACCCCCCTAGAAATTATTATTTTTTAAATGTAAAAGCAATTAAACAGAAAGATATATGTATTAATGCAGTGATTCTCAACTTTTATAGTGCTGTGAGCCCTAAATAAGGTTCCTTATGTTGTGGTGACCCCATCCATATTTTCATTGCTACTGCATAAATAATGTTGCTACTCTTATAAATTATAATGCAAATATCTAATATGCAGGATGTATTTTCATTGTTACAAATTGAACATAATTAAAGCATAGTGATTAATCACAAAAACAATATGGACAACAGATGATGGGATTTGCAGTACCTTCGACCAATTCAGCTCTGACTTCCACAGCCGAGACCCCATGAATGACAGACCTGGACAAAACTTGGCACACAGAATCCCCATGACCAACAGAAAATACTGGAGGGGTTTGGGAGGAATTGACAGTGATTTTGGGGAGATGTAGTTCACCTACATTTGGAGAGTACTCTGAACCCAAACAACCCTGGATCTGGACCAAATTTGGCACAAATACTCAATATGACCAAATTTGAATACTGGTGGGGTTAGGGGGGATTTATTTTGTCATTTGGGAGTTGCAGCTGCTGGGATTTATAGTTCACCTACAAAGAGCATTTTGAACTCCCAGCAACAATGGAATTGAGCCAAACTTGGCACACAAACTCCCATGACCAACAGAAAATACTGGAGGGCTTTGGAAGAAATCCACAGTGATTTAGGGGAGATATAGTTCACCTACATTTGGAGAACACTCTGAACCCAAACAACCATGGATTTGGATGAAACTTGGCACAAATACTCAATATGCCCCAATTTGAACACTGGTGGAGTTTGGAGAAAATAGCCCATCTCATTTGGGAGTTGCAGTTACTGGGATTTATGGTTTACCTACAATCAAAGAGCTTTTTGAATCCCACCAACAATGGAATTGAGCCAAACTTGGCACACAGAATCCCCATGACCAACAGAAAATACTGGAGGGTTTTGGGGGAGTATGGACAACAGATGATGCTGTTGAAGGTATTACAAATCCCATCATCTTTTATACTTAACAATTGATATATAGTAGTAAGCACTTACTTTAAAGTTGAAGTGATGTTTTGTGCCTGCATGCATGGCATGGCAGAGGGCCCTTTTGGGGAGATTGCAGGGATGGTGCGCAGGGGGCCTTCACTTGCCCCCCACACGTTGCCTTTTGTGAGCCCTTCACTCTCTCTCCCCCACCCTCCCCACTGGCCATGGGGCCAATGGAGCACTGAAAGCAGAAGGAATGAAAGGCCCATCTCCTCCTCCTCTGCTGCCATTGTTGTTATTGGCCACCGGGAGGAGCCCGTTGGCGTTGGCCTATTGCTTCTGCTGCTGCTCCCTGGGTGCCGAGCCTGAGGAGGCCTCGCCATTTTGGGTGCTTAGGCAGCCCAGCTCAGGGCCCGGAGGCAGCAGCGGAAGGGGAGGCGGAAGAGGCGAGGAGAAGGACGGCGGCTGTTGAGCAAAGGCTGCACTGCACTGTGTGTGGGGGTCAAAGCGAAGGGGGCGGGGCCAAAGAAGAGAGCTGAATGACCCCTCCTGAATCATTCACTGCCCCTTAAATGGGTTCACTGCCCCCCCAAATTCCCCTGAGCCTCTGTCACGATGCACGGACTTGACCGGCCCCTTAATCACACACACAGAGACGGGCTGAAGGCTAACTACTTTATTGAATATAAAAACAGTCCAAAAGGTAAATTGTCCATAGAAGAGATAAATGCAATCACAGGCTTGAAGCAACAAGATCCAAAACAGCTTGACAAAACAATCCAAAGGCTATTGCAAGGCTTGAGCAAGGCTCCGCAAGGCAATGCGGGAACAGGAACAAGGCAGGGTGAATGCAAGGCAAACTTGGTGACCACGAGCAAGCTCGGCTCCGTAGATCCATTTCGCTAACACGCCTATTCAGAAGAGACGTGGCCGAAGCACTGGGGATGCGTTCCCACGCCTGCTCTACTTAATCGTTCGTCCGAGGTCCCCGACGCTCTAGGCCCCGTCGTCTCCAATCTCTGCTGACGGACCTCGGCCTGTCAGGCTGCGGTGCCATCCCCTTCTCCCAGACTCAATGCTACTTCTCCTATCAAGGTCTCGACCTTGTCTCTCAGCAGCTGGGTCACTATCTACATGAGAGCTCTCCTCCCTGGAATCTTCCCAGGCGCTTTCATCCATGTTTTCACTCAAAACTCCTGTGACCCTCTCCCCGGGTGCTCATAACTCCCAGAATCGCTGTCCTCCATTTGCACCTGGTTATCTATGTCTACGTCAGGGCCAAAACACAGCTCTTCCCATGCCAAACTTTCTGTGGGCGAAGGAGGCCCGCTGATGGGAAACTGTCCTTCCCAACCTTCCAAATCCTCTTCTGAATCTGTCTCTACAGCTGCAGGCCCCAATGCCAATGGAACCCCGGGTCCTAGCCCCTGCTCTCCAGGCACAAACGAGAACTGTTGTGCTACACTATACCCCCCTCAGGGCCCCTCCGAGGCCTCCCGCGAGGCTTGGGTTTGTCAGGGTACTTGCGGTGAAACATCTCGAGCCGGCGTCCAGGAGCGCTCTTCCGGCCCGAAACCTTTCCAGTCAATCAAATACTCCAGCTTCCGGTATCTGATGCGTGCATCCAGGATGTCCTGCACCTCGAACTCCTCCTCCCCGTCCCGCATCACAGGGGGAGGGGGCGGCTGCGTCACATCAGGCCGCACCCCCTTCGCCGGGCGGAGCAAAGAACGGTGAAACACAGGGTGGATCTTCATGTCCGCTGGGAGTTGTAGTTTGAAGGAAACAGGCCCCACCTTTTCCAACACCGTGTAAGGGCCCAGAAATCTCGCATCCAACTTGCGGCTATGTCGCGATGCACGGACTTGACCGGCCCCTTAATCACACACACAGAGACGGACTAAAGGCTAACTACTTTATTGAGTATAAAAACAGTCCAAAAGATATTGTCCAAAAGAATATCAAGGAAACCAAAAGGCTTGAAGCAATAATGTCCAAAACGAACGTGGCAAACTCCAAAGGCTTGGCAAGGCTCCGCGCAACACTGCGGATCAGGAAACAAGGCAAGGCAGATGCAAGGCAGGACTTGATGACCACTAGCTCGCTTAGCTCCGTGGACCCACTTCGCTTCACGCCTATTCAAATAAGACGTGGCCGAAGCACTGAGGATTCGTTCCCACGACTCCTATACTTATTCCTTCGGCCGAGGTCCCCGACGCTCTAGGCTTCGTCGCCTCCAATCTCTGCTGACGGACCTCGGCCTGTCTAGGCTGTGGTACCATCCCCTTCTGCGGGACTCAATGCTACTTCTCCTATCAAAGGTTCGGCCTTGCCTCTCACCACCTGGGTCACTATCTGCATGAGAGCTTCCCTCCCTGGGATCTTCCCAGCCGCTTGCTTCCATGTTTTGACTCAGGAGCTCCTGTGAACCTTTCCGCCCGGGTGCTCATAACTCCCACAATCGCTTCCCTCCAGTTGCACCTGGTTATCTGAATCTATGTCAGGGCCAAACTTCAATTCTTCCCATGCCAAACTCTCCGTGGGCGAAGGAGGCCCACTGAAGGGAAACTGTCCTTCTCCCCAATCTTCCAACTCATCCTCTGAATCTGGTTCTGCAGCTGCAGGGCCTAATGCTAATGGGCCCCCGGGCCCTAGCCCCAGTTCTCCAGGCACAAACGAGACCTGCTGTGCTACACTATCCCCCCTCAGGGCCCCTCCGAGGCCTCCCTCGAGGCTTGGGTTTGTCAGGGTACTTGCGGTGAAACCGAGCGAAAATGTCCGGGCGTGAACATCCCGGGCCGGCGCCCAGGAACGCTCTTCCGCTCGAAACCTTTCCAGTCAATCAAATACTCCAGCTTCCGGTATCTGATGCGTGCAGGCTGGGCCTCTGCGTGGGCAGATTCTTGGTAGAAAGCCAAACTTTATCCCCCACCAGGATCTCAGGACCCTCCTGGCGCCGCCCGATCAGCCATCCGCTTGTAATCCGCTTTAGCCTGGTCCAATTGAGTACGTAGCAAATATTGGAGCGCCGTGAGCTCCCGAAGCCAATCCTCTGCCGCCGGCAGAGCCCCAGAGGGGTCCACTGGAGGGTAGAACCGAGGATGGTGTCCATAGTTAGCAAAGAAAGAGTCTCTTTGATGGATTCCTGCGTCGCATTGTTGTAGGCAAACTCAGCCAAAGACAACAAGGACGCCCATTGTTTTGCTGATAGTTAACATAGCACCGCAGGTACTGTTCCAATGTGGCATTAACCCTTTCTGTTTACCCATCAGACTGGGGGTGATGGGCCGTGGACATCCGAACATCAATCCCCAGAAACTTATGGAAATCCTTCCAGTACTGGGAAGTGAACGGGGTGCCGCGGTCTGTCACCAAACTCTGTGGAAGTCCATGGAGATGAAACACATGTTGCACAAACATATCAGCAGTCTCTTTGGCAGTAGGCACCCCCACACAGGGGATGAAGTGTCCCATCTTGGTGAAACAGTCCACCACGACCAGGATCGTGGTGAAACCCTTGGACTTGGGCAGGTCGGTGATGAAATCGGCCAAAATCATCTTCCAGGGAGCAGAAGGGGTCGGGAGCGGCTGGAGCAAACCGGCCGGCTTGCCCCCTGGGTTCTTGGCCCTCTGGCAAACCGGGCAAGAGCCCACATAGGCCTCCACATCCCTCCGCACTTTGAGCCACCAAAAGTCCCGGAGGACCAACTGTAGCGTCTTGAGCAGCCCAAAATGACCTGCGGCCCGGCTATCATGGCAAAGTTTGAGAATGTCCTCCCGCTCAGGCCCAGGGAAACATAGACAGAGTCGCGGTGGTAGAGCACCCGTTCTTTACCTGAAAGGGGCTTGCACCCCTTGGTCAGCTGCTCTTGCACCCAAGGGTCGGTCCGTTGGCGCGCCTGGACCCGGTCACTCAGAGGTCTCTTGTCCCCAGGGGCCGGCGGAGCCACTGGAGGATTCACAGGGGCCGCCCGGGCAGCCGCAAAGTTCTCCGCTTTCAGGAGTCGGGCCTCAGAAAGCCCTTCTCCGCCACGAACATACTCCGGCTTTGAGACAGAGCGTCAGCCTGCTTGGTCTGCTTGGGGGTCACGTAGTGGATGCGGAAATTGAACTGCTCAAAGAACAGGGACCATCTTTGTTGCCTCTGGTTCAATTTGCGCTGGGTCTTCAAGTGCTCCAAATTCCTGTGGTCAGTGTGAACTTCCACCGGGAATTTAGCCCTTCCAGCAAATGTCGCCAAACTTCAAAGGCCACCTTGATGGCCAGGAGCTCCTTCTCCCAAATGATATAGTTCTTTTCCGGAGCTGTCAGCTGCCGGGAGTAGTAGGCACAGGGCAACAAGTCCGTCCCCTGAGGCTGTAGCAGGATCGCTCCCACTGCTACATCCGAGCGTCAGCCTGCACGATGAAAGGGGTGCGGGGTTGGGGTGCTGCAGAAGCGGCTGGGTGGTGAACAGCTGCTTTAGCTTGCGGAAACCCATGTCTGCCTCCGGTGTCCACCAGAACGGCACCTTTCCCCGCAGGCACTGGGTGATAGGATCAGCCCACTTGGCAAAGTCAGGAATGAACTTTCTGTAGTAGTTGGCAAAGCCCAGGAATCTTTGAATGTCTGTCTTGCTGGCGGGAGCTGTCCAGTCAGCCACAGCTTGGACCTTGGTGTCATCCATGGCAATGCCCGTAGGCGAGATACGGTAGCCCAGAAAGTCCACCTCCCGCAGATCAAAAGCACATTTCTCCAGCTTAGCATAGAGCCCATTTCCCTGATTTCTTCTTGACATGGCGATCATGGGTCGCGGGGCGAGAAAAATCAGCAGGTCGTCCAGGAAGACTGCCAGATAACGATCGAGCAGGTCCCGGAAAATGTCATTCATGAAATGTTGGAGACAGGCTGTTGCTCTGGTTCCCATCACCAGGGTCAAAACTTCCCCACTTGGTCTGGAAGGCCGGACAGGCCCTGACTCCGCACAAGGTTGTAAGCCCCCTCAAGTCCAACACCTTGGCTCCAATACGCTCCGACAGTTCGGGGATCAGGGGGAGGGGGTAGTGATTCCGGATCGTGATCTTGTTGAGCTCCCGATAGTCACCGCAGATTCTCATCCAGGAACTCTCGGAGAGCCTGTTGCTCTGGTTCTGAGAGAGGGTAGAGTCTCCCCCGCGGGATAGGGGCTCCAGGTTCCAATTCAATGGCACAGTCATAGGGCCGGTGCAGAGGCAGACGTTCCGCCTCCTTCTCGCTGAACACATCCCAAAATCTGGCATATTTCTTGGGCAGTGTGGCTACGTTTTCCACCTCTTGGGACTGGCAAGCCCGGGCCGTCATGCAGTGACTCTGGCAATGGTTGGAAGAAAAAATTAACTGTCTCTTGGCCCAGGAAATCTGGGGGTCATGGAGTGCGAGCCACACAATGCCCAGGACAATGGGGAAATCTGGCAACTTGGTCACAAGGAAAGAAATGTCCTCTTTGTGGGAGCTGGTCCACATCTTGGTAGGGGCTGTATATTGAGTCACAGCCCCCGTCTTCAGGGTTCTCCCATCAATAGTCTGTACACCCTTGGGCTCTTGGAGATCAAGAAATTGTAATCCAGCAGACTTGGCATAGTCTGCATCGATGAAGTTGTTGGTGGCCCCCGAGTCGATCATGGCGTGAACCATCATCGGCCCCTTCTCGGGGGACCACAGGCTGACCATTACAAGGAACAATTGTCCAGTCTTGGGTTCAGGGGGGAGGTTAGCGACGGCGGCCGAGTGAGCGAACCCTCTTACACCCGACCGGCCCCTTCCCCCGTCGCCTGGATGGCTTCCTCAGCCTCCGGGGCCCCTCCAAGGGCGGCTGAGGCCCGAGGAGTCTTCCCACGCGGCTTCTGGGGGCATTCTCTAGAAAAATGTCCCGCCCCTCCGCAATACCAACACAAGTTGAGACGCTGGCGGCGTGCTTTTTCCGCTTGGTCCACCTTGGGTCGCACCGTTCCCAACTGCATGGGCTCCGGCTCATCCAAGGGCGCAGGGGCCGGCGCGAACTGTCGGGGCAAGAACTGCCCGGCCCCCGACTCCTTCCGCGCTGCCGGCTTCTCCACCACACCTTTGTCCCAACGTCTCCGGGTTTGCAACCCCGCTTCCACACGTAGGCACAGGGTGATTGCCGCCTCCAGATCCGCGGGGCGAGCATGTTTCAGCATCTCCTGTTGCATTTCCGATGACAGTCCCTTGATGTATTGGTAATGCAGGGCCGAGGGATTCCAGTCCACCTGGGCAGCCAACACTCGAAACTGGGAAATGTACTGGGACAAGGACATGCCCCCCGCCGACAGCCGATCCAAATCTCGTTCGGCTAACTCCGCATTCACTGGTGCTCCCCAAGTCGCCTTGATGGCATCCAGAAAAGCTCTCAACGTGTTCATATGGGGGGATTGGCTCCGAAGCAACGTAGTGGCCCACGTTGCTGCCGTTCCCTCCAACAGGTTGTAGACAAACCCCACTTTGGCCCGGTCGTTGGCAAACTCATTGGGCCGCAACTCCAGGTCCGGCGCCGACCCCCCGGGGGGTCGGCCGGCCCTGGCCTGGAGCTCTCCCAGTTCTTGTTGCATCTCCGCCACTTGGGCATCCGACAGGTTGGCTATGGCGGCAACGGTCTTTGCGTGCTTCCTGCGGCGTCCCGTGATGTGATAAGGGGTTCTTGGAGTGCTTCGGCCAACTGTCACGATGCACGGACTTGACCGGCCCCTTAATCACACACACAGAGACGGGCTGAAGGCTAACTATTTTATTGAATATAAAAACAGTCCAAAAGGTAAATTGTCCATAGAAGAGATAAATGCAATCACAGGCTTGAAGCAACAAGATCCAAAACAGCTTGACAAAACAATCCAAAGGCTATTGCAAGGCTTGAGCAAGGCTCCGCAAGGCAATGCGGGAACAGGAACAAGGCAGGGTGAATGCAAGGCAAACTTGGTGACCACGAGCCAGCTCGGCTCCGTAGATCCACTTCGCTAACACGCCTATTCAGAAGAGACGTGGACGATGCACTGGGGATGCGTTCCCACGCCTGCTCTACTTAATCGTTCGTCCGAGGTCCCCGACGCTCTAGGCCCCGTCGTCTCCAATCTCTGCTGACGGACCTCGGCCTGTCTAGGCTGCGGTGCCATCCCCTTCTCCCAGACTCAATGCTACTTCTCCTATCAAAGGTTCGACCTTGTCTCTCAGCAGCTGGGTCACTATCTACATGAGAGCTCTCCTCCCTGGAATCTTCCCAGGCGCTTTCATCCATGTTTTCACTCAAAAACTCCTGT
This sequence comes from Anolis apletophallus, assembly GCA_030556195.1. Lineage (NCBI taxonomy): Eukaryota > Metazoa > Chordata > Lepidosauria > Squamata > Anolidae > Anolis > Anolis apletophallus. The sequence goes on along the minus strand of JARBWK010000006.1, from coordinate 52,807,089 downwards.
GACCCTCTCCCCCCCGGGTGCTCATAACTCCCAGAATCGCTGTCCTCCATTTGCACCTGGTTATCTATGTCTACGTCAGGGCCAAAACACAGCTCTTCCCATGCCAAACTTTCTGTGGGCGAAGGAGGCCCGCTGATGGGAAACTGTCCTTCCCAACCTTCCAAATCCTCTTCTGGATCTGTCTCTACAGCTGCAGGCCCCAATGCCAATGGAACCCCGGGTCCTAGCCCCTGCTCTCCAGGCACAAACGAGAACTGCTGTGCTACAGCCTCCCACCGCCTCCTTGGATCACCTCACCGCCCACCAGGAGGCAGTACCACCCACTTTGAGAATCAGTGATATTGACTTTTCCCAAATGATTTGCCGTCCAGTTACATTATATTTGCTCTGAGCAATTACTTGGCGATATATAATTTGATAAAAATCCCTAACAATTTTTATATTTATTTTATCTAAAATAATTGAGAATAAGGAGAAAGACAAAATGTATAACATCAACACATTAAGATATACAGAAACTTAACATCCCTCATTGACATTCCAGATTAATTGCCATACTTAACTATTAGTAAATAAATATTTCAGTGTGAAACAAATAGACAATGCTAAAAAAAGAGCAAAAACATGGCTGTGGAACCAAGCGTTTGGGCAGTAAGCAGGATAAGAAATGAACACGGATTATGTGCAATTGTTGTTTGTTACTGGAGTGGCCTGGACCATGCTTTTGGATCATCTGATTTTAATGTTTATATTAATATGTTTTTAATCCATTGTTTTGATGTTTAAATGTAATTACATTTTATGATTTAATAGATACTTTTATGTTACTGTTTTTTTTTGGTTTTTGTTTTTTGGCTTAAACAATGGGCAACTTTTATTAATGTTGCCAATCATGTGAAATGCCAACCAAATGAAAGTGAGTGAACTAGGTGCAGAATAAGCTGCGGTATTGGTTACCCAAGACCTACTCCTCAGCAAACATGGGTGAGACACCGGGATCCCCAGATTCAACGAAGTTGTTGATCCCAGAGCAGCCACTCAGGGAAACGGGCAGAGAATTCCATCCTAATTCCAGAGGACATTGACACCAGAATTCTCCCCACTCGAGGCCACTGGCAAGTGAGTGTTCCCATTCATGACCAACACCACAAAGGAGTGCCAAGGTGCACACATACCAGATTGTAAGCCCACCTCTGTTTTCCCATCACGGATTAGGGGCAAGCATCCGCTTCACCCCTATCCCCCACCGAGCCTGCCAAAATGGCCCTGATGCTGTTTTGAAAGTCACACAGGAATTGATGGTTACTTGCATCCGAGAGATGAATGCTATCTGCTTGGTAGAAGTCCTTTCTGAGGTAAAAATGTGGAACCCTTCACAATTTTGCATGCCATGTTACTGTTGTTTTATGTTAGGTTTCATGTTTTGTAAAGCATTGAATTTTGCTGTGAATTCTGTATGTATATAAATGAAGTAAAATCAATCAATAAATATGATTATAGTTGGAATAATTCCTAAATAGGGCCATATTACATAGATTACATTATGTGGCTGTCCCTTCTTTTTTCATGGACATACATGGTCAACTTTTCCATGAAGATCAGAGTTCTTTTCCCAACTAGAAAGATGCATATTTGTTGCTTTTTAAAAAATCATGCTATTTTAAATCTTGCTATTAGGCATAAAAGCAAATCACCTATAAGTATGCTTAACATTTAGCCAGAATTGCCTTGAAGCTATGATTTCCAATCAGACATGATATAATCATGGCAGTAGAGAATTCAAAGTCAACCTGGATTTTTACATGCTCGTTTTTGCCACTAGATAGCAGTGTCCACCTCCTTTTGGATTTTTATGAAATTTTATTTATATGAGAAGAACCATACTGCTCATCTCCAGATGCCTGATCATCAGTAGTATTCCTTTGTGACACCCATGTGCAGATTATTCCTGGAGAGGGAAGTGCTAGGGTCCATTTTGATTTTGGTGCTAGGGAAGGGGTCTCTGGAGCTCAGCCTCTCTATGTATGCATAGTTTGGCTCATGGCCACAGACTGAAGGGAGTGGAAGATATGAGAATCTCATACCTCAGTTTCTGTTTAAAGATGAAACTGGAGGAAGGAAATAGTCAAGATATTCTATCTCAGAAAAAAGACAGATGTGGTTAGATACATTTCCATTTGCTGACATAGTCAGGAAAAAAATAATGACCAAGATGGAAATAATGACCAAGATGTGGTTAAACACATCTAGTTCTATGGCAACTGTTAGACATCCTTCGCAATAGTGCTGTGTATACATGGATGCACATGAGCAGGTTCTTTCAGGTGAGGCAAGTGTGTTGGAAAGTTGTAATCTGAAGTTTGCTTTCTCCTTCTAATCCAAAAGAAACTTATGTTATCCTGGACTATATTTTGCCATTTTGGGCAATATGTTGCAGCATCTACAACATTTTTATTCCCATGCTTAGATATATTTCCTTCTACAAACAAAGTTGAATTTGTTTGTAGAAAAGAACAGGTACATTTTAAAAGTGTAACTCCATATATATGTGTGTGTTCGCATGTATGTGCACTTTGGATAGCATTGGGTAGGGTTAGCACCCCTGTGCTGTTTGTTTTGCTGTCTGTGCCCCTGTTCAGAAGGTTCTCTCCTTACTTTCTGTCCTTGTGATAATTAGATTTTGAAACATGTTAGTAGATATAGGTACACTTTCCCCCATGATAACTCTTTCAGGAATTAATTTCCATTCCAAGGGAGAGATTTCTCTTTAGGTTCTTGTGAGTTTTCCGGGCTGTATGGCCATGTTCCAGAAGCATTCTCTCCTGATGTTTCACTCACATCTATGGCAGGCATTCTCAGAGGTTGAGGGGTCTGTTGGAAACTAAGGACAATGTCCAGGATGGGGGAAAGAACTCCTGTCTACTTGAGGTACATATGAATGTTGCAGTTTCCCACATTGATTAGCATTAATGGCCTGTAGTTTCAAGGCCTGACTGGTAGCTGCCTGGGGAATCCTTTGTTGGGAGGTATTAGCTGAACATAAGAACATAAGAAGAGCCATGCTGAATCGGACCTCAGCCCATCTAGTCCAGCATTCTGTATCACACAGTGGCCCCTAGTTGTACACGGGGATCTCGAGCAGAAGGGAGGGCAAAACCCTAACCTGCTCCCGACCCCCCACAACCAGTACCCGGGGAAAATCCTGCCTACCTCAACCAACTCCGAGGTGGCACTTGAATGTCCTTTTCAGTAACTACCAATACACTTGGTATCCATGAATCTGTCTAATCCTGCCTTGAAGTTGTTCAGGCTGACAGCTGTCACAACCTCTTCTGGAAGTGAGTTCCATAACCCAATGACCCTCTGGGTGAAGAAATATTTCCCTTTATTAGTCCTAATTTTCCTACCTTGAGCTTCAGGGAGTGCCCTCTAGTCCTAGTGTTTTGTGACAAAGAAAATATTTTTTCTTTATTCACCTTTTCTATCCCATGCATGATTTTATACACTTCGATCAAGTCACCTCTTAAACGCCGTCTTTCAAGGCTGAAAAGACCAAGGCGTTGCAACCTGGTTTCATAAGGGAGCCGCTCCATCCCTTGGATCATTCTTGTTGCCCTTTTCTGTACCTTTTCCAGTTCCGTTATATCCTTCTTAAGGTGCGGAGACCAGAATTGTACACAGTACTCCAAATGTGGCCTTACCATAGATTTGTAGAGAGGTAATACAACATTTGCTGACCTATTTTCGATTCCCTTTCTGATCATGCCTAGCATAGAATTTGCTTTTTTCACTGCTGCTGCGCACTGGGTTGACTGATTCTTCTCTGGAATTCCCCTGCTTTTTTGAGTCTTGCTCTTTATTTACTGTTCTGATTTTAGAGTTTTTAAATACTGGTAGCCGGATTTTTTCTTTCTTCCTGCTGTCTCACCCTGTTTTTAACTATCAGTCATTTGTCAGTCAGGTGTTTGCAACTCACGGACTGCCTGTACTTCTCCTTTCATGCTGCCCACATAACAACCTGAAATATTTGTTGCCTTTAGTCGATATATTCTTCCTAATCCTCTTGAGGTGTGTTGCAGATGAAAACTTAACACATCAGGAAAGAAAAGTTAATTGTCTTGATCCAGGTTTTTGAAGAGCTAGATAAAATGGTTTCATTGTTGATAATCTCTTCTTCTAAAGCACATATTTATTTTAACAGCTTCATGGCAAACTGCGTTAATAGCTTTTGCACATGCCAAGGAAATGAACATTTCCTGTTACTGTTATGACTTCTTAAGCCACCTGGTGGCAGTGTTCAGCAAGGAATCAAATATGGCTTAGAATTATTATTTACTTCAACAGATGAAATAAGCCTGTAAGGAAGCTCCAAAATGCATTGAGCATGTTGCTGGGATTTTAGTTTCATCTTCACATTTCTTTTTGCTTGCAGGTGATCTCGATATATTTGAGCAGCTATTGAAACATTGAATTGATCTGATTTGAACTTAACTAGATTAAATCACAATGGTTCAGCTTGGGTCCAAAATCAGCTGTGATGGCTCTGAAGCAATTATTCATTTGGTTATCTGAACATGAAATCCCATCAAAACTCAACCAGACAATAGGCCTGTTCATTCAATTACAAAGTGTGTTGAATCAAAAGACAAGGAAGAAAGCTTTTTCTACATGTGTGCACTGTTCACACAATTGGAAACACTTTTTAAAGATTTCCAATCATCTGATGGACAAGCTCTGCTGTTTCTTTCCACAAGCTTCTGTAGATATTATGATATGGGGCTTTAAAACTGCAGGGCCTTGTCTCTTCCTAACCTGTGCACTGCCTGTTAATCCATGCCCCCCATCTCCTTTCAGAAAGAATCGTGCAGCTCTATCATAAATTCAAGAATCTTATTCAATTGCTGATTTGCAATTGAATACTTCTGCAAATTTGTAAGCACTGCCCCTTTAAACACTTCAAACATTTTTTTAAAGGAAATACACCGTTTACAATTACTAGCCTTTCACTATATTCTGCAAGGGAGAGGGCTACTTTCCATTTCCAAACCTGTACAGATTGCTGGTTTCAAAACCTGACTATTTTGCAAAACTGATACTTTTGCAAAAAAGAGATGCATTTGCAATTACAAGCATTTCCCTGGTTTGCGTATTCTGCAAAGAAGATGGGTCTTTATATCATTACCAAACCAGCCCAGGCTGCAGTTTACAGCAGTTCAGTTCCAATGCATGGTGTGGATATTTGCAAAAGAACGAAGGAAAGTTATCAAACAGTATGAAAGTGCCTAAACAAGAGAGTAAAGTTCTGCAAGTGCCTGGAATTAGTAGTAATATTGACAATTTAATTATTTACATATTCATTTATTTAAAAATAAACAAAAGGGACAAAACAGAACAGTTATGACTTTGTAGTAGAGTTGAATAGGTTCGTTCTGAAGAGGCTAAAAGTTGTAAAAGAAACTTCTGATTTTTGACTTTCAAAGCAATTTTGAACCATGCAGGAAAACACGTGCGGGGGGATCCAAATTTGAATCACTCCCCCACCGCCCTCGACCAGGAAATATTCCATAATGTTTGGATGTCTCCCAAGATTATTTTAATTTTCACAACCATTAAGCAACTTTGGTAAAGCCCAAAAACTTTTAAAATCTCATGCTTTCCCTCCCCCAGTGATGCAAGGGAGGGATGAGGTGAGTGTGGCCAAACACAGCCATTGTTGTAGTTTGTGAAGGCCAGGCCCCCAATGGTAGAGATTGCAAAAGGCCCTGCTGTTAAACTAATTTCTCACACTGCCTTGCCAAACTGGCTGAAGGACCCAAAAATAGCTGTCTGTAACAGTCCTCCTGTCTAAATATAAAATGAACTGATTGAATCTACAAAGGTGTCTAAAGAAGGCAGCAAAGCAATAAGCAACTTTTGCAAAGCCGAGAAAACATAAACTGCTTTAAAACCAATCGTTTCACTTTGGCCTGATTGCTGTGAACAAGGCACAGTCAGCCAGCCCTTTACAGTCAGTAAGTAATGAGAAAAAATAAATGATTGATTGCATCTGCAAAAAGGAATAAATGGATGAATGTGTCTTGAGGGCCCCCCAACTCAGTAGAGGAAGCAAATGGATGACAGGAGAGTTTGGATGCTGCCTTTCTGCCCAGAAGACGGGGGTCAGTCTAGATGTCCCTTGATGGGGTCCATACTGTGATTTCTGTTCTCCACTAATCTAACACAGTTTGTGCCACACAAAGTTTCTGAGAACAACTACTTTCAAAGTAAAGACCACCCAATGAAACAGGAAATAACACTTTCAAACCAGGGTTATGAAATTTGGTGAGCTAACAATGGTCCATGTGTTCTATCACTGTAGCAAGTTTCATCAGGATTGGTCTAAAATGAGGGAAGAAGAATCTCCTGATGTTTTCCCAGTGCCAGTGCTGTTTTTTTTCCTACTGTGCATGCATGTCTGCCATTAACAAAGCAATTCAAAAATTTAGGAAAGTTTTGAATTTTTTTTTTAAAAAATGCCATCAGAAACTATTGATGTTTTAATGGTTTTATTGTTTTAGCGTATGTTTTATATCTTGTGCTTTCTGTAAACCACCCTGAGCCAATTTTGGAAAGGGCGGTATATAAATTGAAACAATAAATAAATAAAACAATAAATTTAAAAAATCCAGAAGTGACTTTAGAATTGAACCACCAGCGCCCCCTACATCCGAAACGAGTTTTGAACCATTTTTTAAATCAACCAAGCCTACTTTGTAGCCATATCTCCTCTGACTAATTCCTAGAAATAAAACAGCTATGAGCAAAATAACATATCAAAGTCCCCAAACACACTGCTGAAGTGCATTTGGATTACTGCACCATCTGGACAATACTTTGAATATAGATTCAAAGTCCTTCCAGCTGCCTAAAAACTAGAGTTCCTTGGGGGGGGGGGATTTTTTTGGGGTGGGGAGTACTCTTTCAACATGAATTCAGCACTGCTTTGATGTGAGTGTAAAACAATGTACTGAAAAGTACTGATTTATTTCAGTCAGTTTTTTTTGTTTTGCTTTTCAATGAAATGAGTGTGTTTGTCCTTATTTTTCCTCTTGTATCTGTCTGCATTGTGAGTTGGACAACATAAAACCACAAACACCACCACAGTGCAAAAAGCAGCACAAATGTCAGAAAATACACATTATTTATTTATTTACTTCCTTCTTATCCTGCCTTTCTCCTGATATAGGTAGCTATTCTATAAATATGCAAATTAAAACAAACTAAATGAATCACATGCATTAAAGTTGGCCATCACTTCTAATCTCTGCCAGTTCTACAATATAGACTTTGAGTCAGTTATGATGGAAGGAAGAGGAATTAATGTTTTTTGCACAGAGCTATTTCCAAGCATTTTTAGGTTAACTGTAAAAGGATTAGAGACATTATGCAACCAAATAACTGTTGAACAATCTCGGGTGAGGCCTGTTGTCCCATTTCTTGATTAGTTGTATTTTATTTGATTCAAAATAAGGAGTCAAGATAGCTCACAGGCTTGCCATTGGCATTTGGTCTGTTTTCACCCACTGTTCATAATGGAACTCACCTTTAAAGTGTTTTTTAAAAATGTAAATTAAGAAAAGAAATGAAGTAGGAAATTAGAGGAAATAAAATCTGCCAAGAGTCTAATTTCAATGAATTTACTGTAAGCGTCCTTCCAGACAAGCCCTAAATCCCAGCATCTGATCCCATATTTTCTGTTTATCCCAGATTATCTGGCAGTGCAGACTCATATAATCCGGTTTAATGCAAAAAAAAACCCTGGGATCATATAGGGCTTGTCTGGAAGGGCCCTAAGATGTGCCTGAATTGATCTGGAGTATGCTGAATTCAAGTCAATTTGTCACCAGGGTAACATTTTCATTTCACAACTAAGAGAGAGAGAGAGAGAGAGAGAGAGAGAGAGAGAGAGAGAGAGAGAGAACACATAAAGAGTAAATGACAACATAATACTTGTGCAGAAGCCATAGATACATCAGAAATTATGTTCAAATCAAGTGGCCATGCTGCTAGGAGATTCTGGGATTTATAGTACAAAAATAATTTCCTCAAACGCTGTCCAAAACTGTGTATGAAACACTGAAGGAGTGTGCGAGCAAAAAAATCTACAAATACTGGTCTATTGGGTGTTTAATGAACTCATTAACAATGTGTCTTTTTAAGATATGGAAAACCACAGCCATAAACAGGTTAGAACTCCTTTCCAAGGCACTCAAGCAAAGCAGTGAAACTACCATCCAACAGCAGCATTTTAATAACCAACATTTATAGCATTCCCCATGTTCAGCCCTGTTTAAAAGGCTTGTAAAATAGTTTCAATGGGGAGCATTGTGGATTGGTGCAGGTGTGGCTGTGGTCGGGTGAAATTGATGTCTCTGTGTATTGATATTTAAGGAAAATATATTGGTGCAAAACTTAAAAGCACCTGTTAAAATATTGAAATGCAAACAAAGGAAGAGCAATAGGGAATAGAGGACTTTGGGTGGGCTCTAAAAGAATTACCATATAGAACGGCTTGAAATGCACTACATATAGGTGACCGTTTAAATTATGTGAAATATGTATATGTGAGTCATGGTTCCTTAACACCTTTCAAGTGCTAAGAGATCATCTTTTTAACCATTTTAAAAGAAAACTTTCAGATGCAATTCTTTCTGCTGTTTCTATCCATCCTTTTCATGGATGGGGAATGTTTGACTCTTCACATATTAGCTAAAATATCTGTCACTCGTCACCATTAACTATGCTAATGTAATTATTCCCAATTGTTTCCTATAGCAAGAAAAGTATCTTGTTGAATTGGGTTGATCATTACAAGTTGAATATCAATGTATCAGACCTAAACTGTCAATAGCAAGAAGAACATGGCAGAAATTATTACAGATCATCCCCCTGCATAAGAAAACAGAGGTTATGCAAAATAAGAACAGTTTAGCCTAGCAGTTCTTCATTAGCTAGGTATTGTGAAAATACCCTGTCTTCGTGGTCCTATTTTATAATTTCGAAAAGTTAAATATAATCATATAAACTATGTGTCAGTTAAAGGAATAGGTGGGCAAGAGAAGGTAAGAACTTTCCTAAATAACATTGTAGAGCAGATGAGAATGAAAAATCAAAATATTTTCTAAGAGTTTCTCAATGGTACAGCCCTTTGTCAAGGAAATTGTGATCAGGACAGGTTTTAGTAAAAATTTTTTTCATCCAAAGCACCGTTACATACACAAGTTCATTTAGCATGTCATAAGGAGAAGAAGAACACAATTAAATATTTTCCCAATGACACCTCTTAACATTGCTCAAACAGTGTGATCTTACATGTGTTTATGATTAACCCACAAAGATATGAGACTTTTTCGGCTAGAATTCTGTTGGTTCACTACTCTTGCAGTTTCCTTTCTTCTCACTATGATGGGAAGGGAGAGCAGACATAAACTGGCACCTTTTTTCTTTTTCAACATCTTCATTCTTTCATGGCCTATTGTTTTGTGTTGACACTACCCCTCTCGGTGTCGTTATTCTATACTACTAGCCGGTATTAAGAAGTGGGGCATATTACTTATTTATAGTTCTGTGGTTCCACTTTAACTGCAATGGCAGCAGGGTTCTCTGGAGAAGAATTCTAAATACTTACTTTAAACTGCAAATCTGTGCTCTGGCGAGGAACTAAAACTCTCTCATGGAGAATTCAAATATTTATTCCTAAAGTGTACCTCCCAGTATTTCACGGGATGTTGCCATGATAATTAAAGTATAATCATAGCATTATAATTGTATAAATTTTTTTATTGCTTTTGACCAAAGGCCGTTGCAAGTCCAAAATAAAAAAGAGCGCACACACAAAACAATACATATGGAATTTGCATAGTAGACAATAAAAGGTTACCAGTTACTTATACACCATGAGTCACATTTAAACCTTCTTAAACCAGATTATCTCCTTTACATAGGACAGCCATCTCCCGCTATGTGCCTCCTCCTAATCTTCTTAGCCGCAAGGGCAAACAGGGCTACGCGCCAGGTCGTATATTTATCTGTATCCATAAGGAGGTAGAGTAGTATCTCTTGAGAATTCAGAAAGATTTTGTTGTCCAGTAAAGGTAAGATAAAGCGCTCCCTAGGATCTTTGTGTAGGGGGCAGCACATTAAGTAATGTACCAGGTCCTCTGGGTAGGGGCAACCAACAATACATCTTAGTTCAATTTTGGGGACTTTTTAAGCCTCCCGTCCCTTTCCGCTGAATCAAACATATTTAGTCTGAGCTCTGTGAAGGCTCGTCGGAGCTGGACAAAGGTCAGGCTGTCAAGGTAGTCTGGATAGCCAGTGGGTTGTCTAAGGCTGTAGTATAGGGGGCACACGGAGAGTCACAGGCAGCCTGGAGGTCTGTAAGTGTAGTGACTTCTAATATTGTCTTGTTTATTTTTGTCTTCCTTGTGGGGTGGTCTAGCTTTGCCAGCTCACTAACCGAGAGACCATATTTAATGGCCAGTTGTGCTGCCTTGTGGACCCAATTGTTAACAGGTAGACCATTGTTAAGTTCCAAGAGACATTTTTTGGTAATCTAGCAGTTGGCATTTCTTGGATTTTAAACCAATAGCACAAGATCCTTTTATCTGTTGGCTTTCTAGGGTTGGGACAGAGGTTTCAAGGCGGATCATGGCAGTTGGGAGTGTCTTTAGGGAGGCCTAATAGTGTCCTTAGGAAGTAATTTTGAGGCACTTCTAGACCTAGGGCACTAGGTATGCCCCAGATTTCTGCCCGTAGAGAAATTGCGCCAGGGTTTTGGCTTTGAAAACAGTTAGGGCGGGATTAACCAGATTACCACCTTGTTTGGCAGCAAAGCTCAGTGTTGCTTTGGCTGATCTGTAAGCTTGAGTTTGATGTTACTCATCTGTTGTTTCCAGGTGGCTGATTCGAAAAGAAAATTCCTAGATATTTAAAGGATTTGACTTGTTTTATTACATGTTCATCTAGGCGCCAAGAGTGTGTTTTGGGGCGCCTGCCAAAGACCATAACCTGGGTTTTGCTGTAATTTATTGTAAGAGCGTTTTGTTTACAATATGTTGAGAATCCAGCCAACAACCGTCTTAGCCCTACCTGAGTTCTTGACAGGAGAATGATATCGTCGGCATACATTAACAGGGAAAGCTTCTGGACCAGAATAGTGACCGGGCATATTGTAGGCCCTCTAACTCCTTGACAATATCATTGATATAGTTGAATAAAAAGGTGCTAGGATACAGCCCTGTTTGACACCAGTGTAGGTATTTATTTTTGGTGTGAGGTGACCTGCCATATCAACTTTGACCTGTGTCGAGTATTGGTATATAGGGCCCTAATCAGATACAGCAGACGAGGTCAATGTCTGCCTTCTCCAATTTGTCCAGAGCAGGTCTCTTGGGATTGAGTCAAAGGCTGATTTTAGGTCAATAAAAGAGGCATAAAGTTTGCTTCATATTTTGGGTGTATTTACGGATCAGGAAATTTAATACAAAGCATAGATCAATGGTGGATTTTCCCTTTTGGAAGCCGGCTTGGGTTACAGATATTAGGTCATTGCTCTCAGACCAATCTTCTAGGCGTTCCAATAGGTACGTGCATACAGTTTAGAGGTAATGTTCAGGAGAGTGATTGGCCTATAGTTAGCGGTTTTTTTTTTGTCCCCTTTTTATGTATTGGGGCAATAATGCTTGATCTCCAGCCCTCAGGAATGGACCCTGTTTTGTTTACATGGGTGAACAGCTTGGCCAGGATAGGTATCCAGTAGTCTGATTTTACATTTAGCAGTTCCATGGGGATCATATCTTCTCCAGGTGCCTTATTTATTGATTGTTTGGCCATGATTTTTTTGACTTGATCGGGGGGTGACCGCTGGCCACTCTGGGAGGGCATTGATTTGGGGACAGTATAGACAGAGGTGCAAAGTTGTTTTGTAACTGTACATATTTGTAAAGTATTCCTCCCATACGTTACTTTGAATTGATGCTTCTAGGGAGTGATTTGCTGTTCTGGTTGCTCGTGCAATAATGTACCAGAACTTTTGTGTGTCCTTCTGCATGGCAGCGTGGGCCAGTTCTTTCCATTGGGTTGTATGATAATTATGTTTCTTTTTGTTGAGTAGTGTTTTATAATTGCTTCTTAGCCCAGCTATATATAAATGTGTTTGGTTATTATCTTTATTGGCCGTTGATTTTAAGGTTTTCAGAGCCTTCTCTAGCCCTTCTATAGCAATGCAATATCCAAGAGCTAGTTGTAAACAATACCCATAAGCCATTTGCTGTGGACAATTTTTTAAGTCTCCAAAAAAATAAAAAATCTTTAAATGGCCAGGACAAGAAGAAATCTCACTAACTCTGGGCCGGAGGTTTAGCACAGCGGTTAGAACAACAGCTGCTAAAGATCTTATCAACCGAATGTTACAGGTTCGAGACCCCAGGCTGGTTTGGGCAGCCAGCTGTCAGCCCTGCCTCTGCTTACCGAAAACAGCCTACCTGTGAGTAGAGAAATTAGGGACCGCTTTGCGGGGGAGGACTTTTATAACGCCAATAAATAAGGAAGACCGATTGCTGGAAAGGTGGAGGTCCTAATGGGCTGGCAAGCTTTTTGTCATAGGAGGATGAAGCAACAGCACCCCCTGTGGCGCAATGGAGCAACAGCACCCCAGTGATACAACTGAAAGAACCTTGAAGAACCTGGCTCAACTGGGAAAGAACCTCCTACTGTATATGTTGTATGTGATGTATGTCAAATATAAAAACGGCAGGGATTGTCTGCTTGTATGTGTACTGTAATCCGCTCTGAGTCCCCTTCGGGGTGAGAAGGGCGGAATATAAATAAAGTGTATTATTATTAACTCTAATTATTTTTTCCATTGGAAATCTCTATTTTTCAGTCCCAGCCAATGTAATGCATCCTTTTCTGTACTGTTTTCTCCCTTAAATATGATGCAGAGAAGCAGGTGTGAACTCTCAGATGAGAAGCAGCTCCATCATCAGCAGTAAAGAGTGATACTGGAAGATGTCAGTACTAATGACCTATTCTTTACTTAGATAGCAACTCATCTGGTTTGCGAAGGAGCAGATGTGCAGTGAGAACGCCATGGGAGAGAGACTGATTTTATTGGACAATAAATCCACCACTGACTGATCAACCTAAGATTGTGTTTTCTAATGGGAAACAATACTGTTGCTTCATAGTTGGGTGGGTACATTCTAAGGCATTACATCCTCCAAAGGCAGATGTTTCCTTTGGCAAGCAGCCAAGCACACAATGGGAAACCCAGCTTGGTTGCAGAATGCAGTATAACTATTTATACATTGGACTTGATGTGGTGGGGCACATTTTTTTTACACCAGCTAGAAGGCAGAAGGCCTGTTCATGAAATATGTAGGTTCAGTAATTATGAAGTTGTATGTCTGATGTATGGCATTGTAATTAGACTTTTATGGTGTGAAAGTACCCCACAAATTCTATCTTAAAGCATTCAACCTTCCCCTCCTCTCTACTCAGAAAAGAATTTCTGGGACACTGAGAGTATGGCCATGAACAATGATGTGCTCAGACTTTGAGAAGTGGGCTTTCCAGTGCCTTGGAAATTATTTGAGGATATGGATGAGGGCGAGTTTGCATACTTTAAAAAGTGGGTTTTGTGAGAATCCTATAATAGGGCCTCACGGCATGAAGGCTTCCCCCAATTTTATTTATTTATTTATTTATTCCTTCAAATTTATCCCCCAAAAAAAAAAAAGGCTCGGGCAGCTAACAGCAGATCAATCATCACACAATAAAACAAGCATATAAAAACACAATGCAAACACATCAAAGTTTAAAAACACAATTAAAGACAGCATATATGAAAGCAATAGGTCGTGCACAGGGCACAACAGCAGCAGACAGTGTAACAGATGGTTAAGACACAACAGATGGCTAGG
>JARBWK010000006.1:52619514-52793025 GCA_030556195.1 Anolis apletophallus | reverse complement strand
ATTAAGACATTACATATTATCAATATTTATATATGAAAAAAGTATTTTTGTATTTACAGACAAACAATTTTGATTCTGGGAATGCTAAATTATTATTATTTTAAAGTACTATAAAGATTTCCTATTTTGTTCTATTAACCTAATCTATCCCATAAATTATTTGGTAGCAATTAAGTAGAATAAAAATTATTAAAAATGTAATTATTGAAAAACAGAATTAGAAGATTTTTTTAGTGTAAGAATTACAAAGGACCATTTTGTTAACTTATTGAATAAAAATAGAAGTCCCTTTTACCATATGACCCTCCTGAAAGTGGAAGCTGATGATGAAGGTGGAGAGAGAAAACTGTGCCCCCCCCCAAAGCAAATAAAGGGTCTTGATAGTGAGTGTACCATCTGTGTATAGAATTAAATTCTGTATGGAGTCACTGGACTTGTGAATGGATCTATTTCAGCCATTTCTTTTGGCCAAACCATCTTCTTCGGCTATATCAGATGGCTGTAATGATAAGGGCCCAGCCATCAAGCATTTTCCCATCCATAATGGGGACCACATGGCAGCCAAGTCATGGCTCCTCCTCTCCCTATTGGCATCATGGTTGAATACTGGCTTCAGTGTAATGTTTGGCTTGGGCTTATGGCTTGGCCTCTCTTGGCCCAGGTAGATACCCCTCAGGAATCGGAAACCAAGGCAGGCAGCAAAATTTTTGGAATGCCAGAGGCAAAAGGAACCAGACTGATTGTAAACTTATCTAACTATGTCTTGTCTGAGAAAGAAAAACGGCTAATAAATAAAGGATTATCCTACGTATTTACCCCCAGATATAATGATTGTGATATCAGAAAGGATACGGCCTATCTGTTTAGAATGATAAGGCTTAAGAATTCTGCACACAACTCAACAGGAAATCACACCGATAGGCAATCCCAGACTTTATGTAAAAAGCAGATTCACACCCACACAGACATCATTTAATGTGAAATCTTTTGAACACATTGTCATCAAAGAGATTCTTTCTATTAACCATTAAAAAGATTCCCAACATGCCAATTTGACACTATCTGACATTAGAACATTGAGATCACTGGGCAACCACCCTGATGTGATTTTTAAACCCGCAGACAAGGGAGGAGCTGTAGTGGTTTTGAACCACAAGGATTATGCCTCTGAGGTACTACGCCAACTGGGTAATCAAGAATACCCGGGGACCCTTTATCTAAATTCTCTAAGATTATTTTCAACGCTATCCAGGAAGTCACTATGATGGGATGGATTGATGAAAAACTAGCCAAATTTTTATACAATCCCCACCCCAGGACCCCTCAACTGTACATCCTGCCAAAAAATTCATAAAACATTTTTCCGCCTCCCGGTACACCTATTGTTTCTGGGTCCTCCAGCCGTCCCTGAACCCTTATCAATCTACTTAGACACTATTCTTCAACCCTATGTGGTCAAAATACCAACTTATTTAAGGGATACCATGGATTTTATCAAAAAAAAGAGAACATGCAGGTTGATTCCCAGGACATTCTGGCTTCTGCAGATGTTACATCATTATATACTCCGATCCCTCTACCAGAAGCCAGACATATTCTAGCCAATATTTTCCATAATAGACCCTCTATTATGATTTGGGCGGGTGTAAAAGTATTGCAAATAAATAAACTTGCAATAAACTTGTATTAAAACTAGAAACAGGGTTAGGCGTGTTTATTTTATTCTATTTGCTTGCTAAAATTGATTTCATTGAGGTGATTTTCCGAATCGTAGCTCAGTCTTTCCTTAGATACTTGTATATAGCCAGTGGTTCCTAAATTTTTTTGGCCTACCGCCCCCTTTCAAAAAAAAATTACTCACCGCCCCCCTAGAAATTATTTTTTAAAAAATGTAAAAGCAATTAAACAGAAAGATATATGTATTAATGCAGTGGTTCTCTGTCGTAGTCACTGTGGATTCACACATCTGTATACGTCCGCGTCAGCAGGACAGTTCGGAGCCTTCTAGAAAGCATAATAAAATCATTAATACTAGCCCTGCCCACCCTCGGCCCCGAGTATATATAGCCCGTGGGTGGGGCTAGCCCTCATTCTCTTGATCCGCCTTGCAGCAGTCAAGAGCCTTCTGTGCAGTGAGCTACTCCACAGAAACTTTTATTCTACCTGACTGATCTTTCGTGTATGACCTGGACTGTCTGACGTTGCTGATTTCTGGACTGATTGACCTGGACCGGCTGAGGTACTCCCTGGCTCTTCTGACCCTTGACTGGCCCTCGACCCCTCCATTGAAATGGCGGCACCTTCTTTTAAAAAGTGCCTGCAGTGTCTCAATACCTACCCTGACTCAGATGCGCACCCACTTTGCCTTACTTGCCTGGGCGAGGGCCATCTCACCCAGTCCTGTGCCGTCTGTGTGGCGTTCACGGCACAGACGAAGAAAAATAGGGAGGCCAGATTGAAGGCTTCGCTGTATGAAAAATCACAGCCTCCCTCCCCAGCTGCAGCTAAAAAGCCTTCGGCCCCAAGTCCACCTGCAGCACAGCAGCCCGTTCTCAAGCCTAAGAAGAAGCCAAAGAAGACAGGAGAGAAATCTGCGGCCATTCCGGCCACGAAAAAATGGCGCCCGGGGGTTCTCCTCCTTGCCTGGCTCTAATGGCGGCGCTTCTTCTTCGGAGGCTCCTCAAACGGCGGGAAAACTCCCGCGCATTTCTCCTCAGCCTCCTTCCCTGGCTTCTGCTGAGCTGCCGAGGCTGCAAGAGGAGGCGCGCCCTCTGGTGGTGGCTGCGCCCCCTGCACTGCAGGAGATCCCTATGGCTCCCCAGCCTTTACCGCCGCCTCCGAGAGCGGCTGAAGCAGGCGTTTTCGCCTCCCCCCCCCGATGCCGCAGGGCTCACCCCGGCGCCTGGCATGGAGCCCGAGGCCTACAGGGATCGCCAGGCACCAAGGCTGGCGAGCCGATCGCGGGCCCCTCCGCCGCTCTCCCCCGCTCGCACCGGTCCCGATCCAGGAGGCAGGAGCGATCGCGCTCCCGCAGATCCAGGAGGAGCCGTCGACAGCGCGCGCACTCCAGGCGCGGAGGCTCTTCCTCTTGCTCCTCTTGCTCATCTTCGTCTTCTTCTTCCTCCCTCGCAGTACCGTCAGGAGCAGGAGAGCACAGCGATCGAGAAGGTCCTGCTCGTCGCTGGGACGCCAATCCGCTGAGGCACTGGCCTCCTTGCCTGGGCTCTGGAAGTTTTCTGCAGACGGCAAGCTGGTCTACGTGGGAGAACAGCCCTCCCCGGCGAGGCTGTCTGCTGATCGCCCCCACAACCAGCCATCTGTGCCTGCCTTGACAGCCCCAGCTGATGCTGCAGCGCCATCTGGTGCACCTCCGATGCCTCTGCAGTCAGGCTTGCAGCCTGTACTCCCTGTTCTGCCTGCTTTGACAGCTCCCTCATCAGCTGTGAACATGCTGGCCTCTACAGCGCCCCCTGCTGGTGTTCCTGTGCCGCTGCAGCCTGCCATTCAACCTGCAGCACCCACCCATTCAAGGTCAGCAACAGCAGGCAGCAACATTGGCTGGGGCTCAAGCCTCACTGTAGCCCCGGCTATCGCCCCGGGCCATCCCACCTGACTCTGAGTCCCCTCTGAAGGAGAGCTTGAACATGAACCTGTTACCATTGAAGCCCCAGCCCTCCCAGCTTCGAACTCAGTGCTTTTCTGTCCATGGGCTCCGCATGATGGCGGCGCTGGAACTCCCAGCACCCCCGGCACCTGATTCAGTGGCTGACCCCATGTGGGCGTCGGAGGAACAGGCTCCCACCACGGGCATCCTCATGCCAGAGTTACCCTTCATCCTTAAATTGGCTAAAGGCGCCATTGCCGCCCCGGGCTCCATCCCTGCGGTCCCTAGAAAACTAGAATCCCTTTATAGGGTTGGCCTGCCATCAGCGCCATGGGTTCTTAGGCCCCCTCAGGCTAATACAGTTGTTATTGAGATGGTAAAGAGCAGGCGCCCCCAATTGGCGGGGCTTTCCGTCGGATAAGGAAGGGAAAAATTGGACGCCATAGGTAAGAAAGTCCATCTCAATGCCGGGATGCTGGTAAGAATGGCCCATTTCACCACATACATGGCGGGCTATCAGAAGTACCTGTGGGGCAAGGTCGCCCTTTCTGATCTATTGCCAGCAGACCAACAGCTCATTCCTAAATCCTTTGTTTCTGAGGCCACGACACTAGTTAAGATGCAAAAAGAGTTTGCGAGACATCTCGCAGAGGACGCATCGGGTCTTATCAGGGCGGCCACTTCCCTTCGGAGGCACGCCTGGCTCCGGTCGGCCTCATTGTCGGATGAAGCAAAGGCACTGGCGGAAGGACTTCCCTTCCACGGGGAGGGGCTCTTCAACCCCGACACTGACTCCAATTTAAAAAGTAAGCAGGAGGTCAGGGTGGCGGCCAAAGACTATGGCTTCCCCCCCCCCACAACCCTACCAACAGAGACAGCGCTTTAGACCCAATCAGGGGTTCTATCGCAGATTTTCTAACTCTTCCTTTGGGAGGAATAGATTTAATAACCAGAATAGGTTTCAGTAGGGGCGTAGGACCCCTATTCCTCGTTTAATCAAAAGCCAAGATTCCAGCCTTATCAGGGCAAACCCAAGGGTGTTCCCGCCTCCAAGAAGCGGCTTTGATGTCGCCGAGTCCCCGCTGCCTCCTGAACCTGTCGAGGCCCTAACCCCCTGTTCACTCCTTCTCCCTACTGCGGTTCCAAGTTCCCCCAAGTTTGGGGACAGGTTACGCCCCTTCGCACCCGCCTGGGCCTCCATTTCCTCAGATAGGTGGGTGTTGTCAATCGTCACCCACGGGTACGTTATAGAATTCTCAGAAGAGCCTCGAGTGGGTAAGGTTAGACGTACTCTAGCTAGCCCAGCTTTACAACAGGAGGTTGAGACGTTGTTACTCAAGGGTGCGATTTCGGTAGTTGATCCCTCCTCCATCCCGTATTGCTTCTTCTCCAGATATTTTTTGGTTGACAAGAGGGGTGGTGGTTTCAGGCCCATCCTAGACCTCAGGGGCCTAAATGTACACATTGTACCTAAGCGTTTCCGGATGGTGACGTTGGAAACTATCATGCCTCTTTTAAATAAAGATTTGTGGTTTGCCACCTTGGATCTACGGGATGCTTATTTCCATGTCTCTATTGCACCCCACCACCGTAGATTCCTTTCTTTCATGATTAATGACACTGTTTTATGTTTCAATGTTCTGCCCTTCGGCTCGCCACGGCCCCCGTTTTTCACAAAATGCATGGCGGTGGTCGCGCATTCTTGAGGACTAAGGGCATCACAATATATCCCTATATTGATGATTGGCTTATTGTGGCCAGGTCATCTGACCAACTTCATTCCAATGTTTGTTTTATTTTATCCCTTCTGCAGTCACTCGGGCTGTTGGTGAACCCAGAAAAATCCAACCTCACCCCATCCCGGCAAGTGATCTTTATTGGGGCGCTGCTGGACTCTGCCACAGAGAGGGCTTACCTTCCTCCAGATCATTTCTCAAACCTGCAACGCCTCATTCAGCTGGCTATAGCCTCACCCTTCATTGTAGCAAGGGACGTCCAAGTGTTGTTAGGCCACATGGCATCGACCACGTCGGTGACCCCTTACGCCCGCCTCCGGCTACGGCCACTTCAGGCTTGGTTCTTAGCCAACTTCAATCCACTCACGGGCAATCCCGACGCCGTACTCTCCTTACCATCGGAGATCAGACGATCCCTGTATTGTTGGTCAGACCCAGACTGGGTCTGCGTAGGCATGCCATTTCACCGCCCCAACCCCACCATCACCGTCACCGGACTATTCCTAACAGGCTGGGGCGCGCATTCCGACTCTCTGGTCGCGCACGGCACCTGGCCGGGCGTAGAGTTAGACATGCACATAAACATTAAATATAAGAATAAAGAGGCAATGCGATGGGCAGTCAAACATAAATCAATATTGTATTATAAACATCAGCATTATGATACACAAGTATCCAAATATCAACAAATAATATGGTGCAATCCTCTCACTTTAAAGGAAATCAACGGCCGTTGCATGCAAGCATCCCCTTATGTATATCAAAACAAAATACAAACAGGCAATACTGGGACTTCCCAGCAATATCGTCAGTAGTGCTTCAGGACACTAGATAGGTCCTCACAATAAAATAAAGATAAGCAAGCCCCCGTGTGACTTGTGGCTGAAAAGCCTTCAACCCGAACTCCGGGCAAGAGCGCAACAAAAACAGGTGCGTGGGGCGGGACGTGTCTCCGCCCTCCCAAAGGTGGGGGCCGGAGCGCGGTTTACTGTAAACAAAGGATGCTCGTGAGCGTTGCAAACGGCCTGGCAAATGCAGCGTAGAGAGGTTCCCAAGTAGATAATAGTTCCAAGGTGGAGGAGGTGTGTCGTCGACGGGATGAAGTACCGAGATCTTTCCGTTTGGGTCCCTTCCTCAGGGCGATCCACACCCGGGGAATATACACAACTGTACATACCAGAAACACAATATACTGCCTCTAAAGGAGCCTAGGTGGGTCGATGGGCAGGGTAGGAAAGGATAAGCTTACCAAATGTTGTTTTCAAGTCCCCCCAATGGGAGAGAGCCGCTGATGCGGTGAAGGGAGAAAATAAAGGGCCAAATGGCGCAGTGACGAAGATCCGGTCAGGCTAAAAACCCCTGGAGGCTATATCCTAACGGGTAGATGGGATACAGCTGGAGCCCCAGCGGGTGGGTCTGAGTGCAGTAGTTTAGTTCAATAGAGCATTTAAACTGACAGGCTCATTTAATCCAAAAGGTTGCTCACAGGCACATTGTATAATATGTTTCAATTCAGTTTTGAGTAAGGTGGATTGTAGGTCCACAGGGCACGAGCAAAAAAGGAGGTACACACATTTTCTGTGGCACATGTGCAGAACTGATGGAGTTTAATGGTCTTGGGCGTGCCAGGGATTTGGATCTGCTTCAATGGGCTCACAAAGTCACAACAAATGCAATGTCCACACTTAAAAGTTCCAGCTTGAAAGAAAATGTGTGTACCTCCTTTTTTGCTCGTGCCCCCTCCTTTATGTGGGGGTTACCAAACGCCAGCTGAGGGCGAGGATTAGGGAACACAGACTGAAAATCCTCTCTGGCAATGAAGACGTTACTTATATAAACACTTCAAAGAAGTTCACAACCATTCCGGATTTTAAGTTCGTTGATTAGAAAAAGTGGAGACGCAACCCCACATGGACCTACAATCCACCTTTACTCAAAACTGAATTGAAACATATTATACAATGTGCCTGTGAGCAACCTTTTGGATTAAATGAGCCTGTCAGTTTAAATGCTCTATTGAACTAAACTACTGCACTCAGACCCACCCGCTGGGGCTCCAGCTGTATCCCATCTACCTGTTAGATATAGCCTCCAGGAGGCTTTAGCCTGGACCGGATCTTCGGTCACTGCGCCCATTTGGCCCTTTATTTTTCCTTCACCGCATCAGCGGCCTCTCCCATTTTGAAAACAACATTTGGTAAGCTTATCCTTTCCTACCCTGCCCATCGACCCCACCCATGCTCCTTTAGAGGTATTATATTGTGTTTATTTTATGTACAGTTGTGTATATTCCCTGGTGTGGATCGCCCTGAGGAAGGACCCGAACGGGAAAGATCTCGGTACTTCATCCCGCCGACACACACCTCCTCCACCTTGCTAACGCCACGAACGCATCCTTGTTTACAGTAAACCGCGCTCCGGCCCCCACCTTTGGGAGGGCGGAGACACGTCCCGCCCGACGCGCCTGTTTGTTGCGCTCTGCCCGGAGTTCCGGGTTGAAGGCTTTTCAGCCACAAGTCACACGGGGGCTTGCTTATCTTTATTTTTATTGTGAGGACCTATCTAGTGTCCTGAAGCACTACTGACGATATTGCTGGGAAGTCCCAGTATTGCCTGTTTGTATTTTGTTTTGATATACATAAGGGGATGCTTGCATGCAACGGCCGTTGATTTCCTTTAAAGTGAGAGGATTGCACCATATTATTTGTTGATATTTGGATACTTGTGTATCATAATGCTGATGTTTATAATACAATATTGATTTATGTTTGACTGCCCATCGCATTGCCTCTTTATTCTTATATTTACTGATTGATAGGGGGTTCGACTGTATTGTACACGTATTTAGCTAATGCACATAAACATGCTAGAATTATTGGCGGTGGACAGAGCACTCAAGTCTTTCGAAACCGCAGTGACCGGCCAAATAGTTCAGATCCTTACGGACAACACCACCGTAATGTTCTATCTGAACAAACAGGGGGGAACTCACTCCCCCCCCCCCCGTTGCTTCAGTTGACACTCCAAATATGGGAGTGGTGCATAGAGAGACACATTCACCTTACGGCCCTTCATGTCCCGGGGGAGGAGAATACGCTGGCAGATGTCCTCAGCAGGCGCCCTATGTCACACCACGAGTAGTCACTCCATCCAGACGAGGTGCGACGACTTTTCCTGGCGGTGGCCGGAAATAGACCTGTTTGCTACGCGGCACAATGCCAAGTGTGCCCTCTACTGCTCTCGTCAAGAGGAGTGGTCGGCGACATCCCTGGGAGATGCCTTCCTTTACCCTTGGACGGGCCGTCTAATGTATGCTTTCCCGCCGTTCCCCCTACTTCTGCGGGTGGCGGCCAAACTGATGACAGACGGCTCCTCCTGCATTCTGATCACCCCCTGGTGGCCATGTCAAGCGTGGTTCTCCACCCTTCTTCAACTGTCCAGACGGACCTTTGTTCCTCTTTCCACCAGGGTGGACCTCCTGTCCACCCAGGAAGGGAGGGTTCTCTATCCAGAGGCACACAAACTGAGGCTTACTGCATGGAGAATCCTCCCCTCCCGTTAACTAGGTTTTCTGAGTTGTCCCGCCCTGTCCTTGACATTGTAAATGCTGCCCACAGACCTTCCACGGAAAGATCTTACGTTTTCAAGTGGGAAAAATTTACCAAGTTTGCTGTTTCCAGGGGGATCGATCCCTCTACAGCCTCCATACCAGTTGTTTTAGATTTTTTGGTGTCACTTTCGAGTTCGGGTTTATCCCCCTCCTCGATTAAGTGTTATTTAGCAGCGTTATCATGGTATAGGCGGAAAGTGGGGTTCCCCTCCTGCTTTGTCGACCCCATGGTTCGCATATTTATGCGGGGCCTCCACAACTCAAAACCGGTGGCTTCTCCGGTAATTCCCTCTTGGAGCCTGGACCTCGTCCTCCAGTCTCTCGTGAGACCACCTTATGAGCCTTTATCTTCGGCTCACATTTCTCACCTGTCGTGGAAACTCGCCTTCCTGGTTGCCATCACTTCAGCCAGGAGGGCGAGTGAGCTTTGTGCCCTAAGGGCCGACGCCCCCTATTTGAGGCTCCACAGGGACAAGGCAGTTCTTAGGACGGATATTGCGTTCCTTCCTAAAGTGGCTACCTCGTTCCACATTTCCCAGGAAATTATACTTCCTGCTTTTTTTAAGAACCCATCCACTCCTCTAGAACGTTCCCTCCATTACCTTGATGTGAGGAGAGCTCTAGCTTTTTACTTGGACAGAACAGCTAGCATAAGGAAGTCCCCAAGATTATTTCTAAAATACCGCAGGGATGAGCTGGGCCTACCTATTTCTTCTCAGAGGTTTTCCTCATGGGTTGTCTCTGTAATTCGACTGGCTTACCAACTGAACAACAAGCCCTTACCGGAACAAGTGAGATCACATTCCACCAGGTCGATGTCGACTTCTGCCGCGTTCCTTCGTGGAGTTCCGCTGGAGACCATCTGCCGTGCTGCGATCTGGTCTAATCCATCGTCGTTCGTGTCCCATTATAAGCTGGATGCAGTTTCTAGACGTGATGCGGAATTCGGGAGAGCGGTGCTGTTTTCGGCAGTGGCATGACGCCCACCTTCCATTGTAAGTAGCTCGCTATTCTACAGATGTGTGAATCCACAGTGACTACGACAGAGAATTATGGGTTGCTTACCTGTAACCGTAGTTCTCTTAGTAGTCACCTGTGGATTCACACATCCCCGCCCGTCCTCCCCTCGAGTGTCATGCCCCGCCTTCTGGCTGCTTTGCGGCGGAAGAGAATGAGGGCTAGCCCCACCCACGGGCTATATATACTCGGGGCCGAGGGTGGGCGGGGCTAGTATTAATGATTTTATTATGCTTTCTAGAAGGCTCCGAACTGTCCTGCTGACGCGGACGTATACAGATGTGTGAATCCACAGGTGACTACTAAGAGAACTACGGTTACAGGTAAGCAACCCATAATTCTCAATCTTTCTAAAGCCGTGAGCCCTAAATAAGGTTCCTCATGTTGTGGTGACCCCATCCATATTTTCATTGCTACTGCATAAATAATTTTGCTACTCTTATAAATTCTAATGCAAATATCTAATATGCAGGATGTATTTTCATTGTTACAAATTGAACATAATTAAAGCATAGTGATTAATCACAAAAACAATATGTTTGGGGGAGTATGGACAACAGATGATGGGATTTGCAGTACCTTCGACCAATTCAGCTCTGACTTCCACAGCCGAGACCCCATGAATGAGAGACCTGGACAAAACTTGGCACACAGAATCCCCATGACCAACAGAAAATACTGGAGGGGTTTATGAGGAATTGACAGTGATTTTGGGGAGATGTAGTTCACCTACATTTGGAGAGTACTCTGAACCCAAACAACCCTGGATCTGGACCAAATTTGGCACAAATACTCAATATGCCCAAATTTGAATACTGGTGGAGTTAGGGGGGGGGTTATTTTGTCATTTGGGAGTTGCAGCTGCTGGGATTTATAGTTCACCTACAAAGAGCATTTTGATCTCCCAGCAACAATGGAATTGAGCCAAACTTAGCACACAAACTCCCATGACCAACAGAAAATACTGGAGGGCTTTGGAAGAAATCCACAGTGATTTAGGGGAGATACAGTTCACCTACATTTGGAGAGCACTCTGAACCCAAACAACCATGGATTTGGATGAAACTTGGCACAAATACTCAATATGCCCAAATTTGAACACTGGTGGAGTTTGGAGAAAATAGCCCATCTCATTTGGGAGTTGCAGTTACTGGAATTTATGGTTTACCTACAATCAAAGAGCTTTTTGAATTCCACCAACAATGGAATTGAGCCAAACTTGGCACACAGAATCCCCATGACCAACATAAAATACTGGAGGGTTTTGGGGGAGTATGGACAACAGATGATGCTGTTGAAGGTATTACAAATCCCATCATCTGTTATACTTAACAATTGATATATAGTAATAAGCACTTACTTTAAAGTTGAAGTGATGTTTTGTGCCCCCTCTGGCCTGCATGCATGGCATGGCAGAGGGCCCTTTTGGGGAGCTTGCAGGGATGGTGCGCAGGGGGCCTTCACTTGCCCCCCACACGTTGCCTTTTGTGAGCCCTTCAGTCTCTCTCCCCCACCCTCCCCACTGGCCATGGGGCCAATGGAGCGCTGAAAGCAGAAGGAATGAAAGGCCCGTCTCCTCCTCCTCTGCTGCCATTGTTGTTATTGGCCACCGGGAGGAGCCTGTTGACGTTGGCCAATTGCTTCTGCTGCTGCTCCCCGGGTGCCGAGCCTGAGGAGGCCTTGCCATTTTGGGTGCTTAGGCAGCCCAGCTCGGGGCCCAGAGGCAGTGGCAGAAGGGGAGGTGGAAGAGGCGAGGAGAAGGACGACGGCAGCTGTTGAGCAAAGGCTGCACTGCACTGTGTGTGGGGGTCAAAGCGACCCTATCCCCCACCGAGCCTGCCAAAATGGCCCTGATGCTGTTTTGAAAGTCACACAGGAATTGATGGTTACCTGCATCCGAGAGATGAATGCTATCTGCTTGGTAGAAGTCCTTTCTGAGGTAAAAATGTGGAACCCTTCACAATTTTGCATGCCATGTTACTGTTGTTTTATGTTAGGTTTTCATGTTTTGTAAAGCATTGAATTTTGCTGTGAATTCTGTATGTTGGAAACCACTTTGAGTGCCCCCAGGGGTGAGAAAAGCGGTATATAAATGAAGTAAAATCAATCAATAAATATGATTACAGTTGGAATAATTCCTAAATAGGGCCATATTACATAGATTACATTATGTGGCTGTCCCTTCTTTTTTCATGGACATACATGGTCAACTTTTCCATGACGATCAGAGTTCTTTTCCCAACTAGAAAGATGCATATTTGTTGCTTTTAAAAAATCATGCTATTTTAAATCTTGCTATTAGGCATAAAAGCAAATCACCTATAAGTATCCTTAACATTTAGCCAGAATTGCCTTGAAGCTATGATTTCCAATCAGACATGATATAATCATGGCAGTAGAGAATTCAGTCAACCTGGATTTTTACATGCTCGTTTTTGCCACTAGATAGCAGTGTCTACCTCCTTTTGGATTTTTATGAAATTTTATTTATATGAGAAGAACCATACTGCTCATCTCCAGATGCCTGATCATCAGTAGTATTCCTTTGTGACACCCATGTGCAGATTATTCCTGGAGAGGGAAGTGCTAGGGTCCATTTTGATTTTGGTGCTGGGGAAGGGGTCTCTGGAGCTCTATACTCTCTATGTATGCATAGTTTGGCTCATGGCCACAGAATGAAGGAAGTGGAAGATATGAGAATCTCATACCTCAGTTTATGTTTAAAGATGAAATTGGAGGAAGGAAATAGTCAAGATATTCTATCTCAGAAAAAAGACAGATGTGGTTAGATACATTTCCATTCGCTGACATAGTCAGGAAAAAAATAATGACCAAGATGGAAATAATGACCAAGATGTGGTTAAACACATCTAGTTCTATGGTAAGATTTTAGGACTGTGTTGCTAGATGATATGAAGTCTCACGACTGCAACTTTTAGACATCCTTCGCAATAGTGCTGTGTATACATGGATGCACATGAGCAGGTTCTTTCAGGGGAGGCAAGTGTGTTGGAAAATTGTAATCTGAAGTTTGCTTTCTCCTTCTAATCCAAAAGAAACTTATGTTATCCTGGACTATATTTTGCAATTTTGGGCAATATGTTGCAGCACCTACAACATTTTTATTCCCATGCTTAGATATATTTCCTTATATTTCCAAGAGATATGAGAACAACAAACATTTCCTTTGCTCTTCCTTTCTTTAAAAAAAATCACTGAATTCTAGTATTATAGTGCATTTGTGCATCAGTGAGATGCCACTTTTACAAAATATCAGAATATCTGTTTACAAATCAAACCCCAAAACAATGGAAAAAGGCATGACGGTGAAAACCCTAACCAGCAAAGCCTAGGGAGCTTTATTGTGAGAATCTATACTTCTGTAACTCAATCTGGAAGATATGTTAAATATCAGAGCAATACAGTACAAAAAACCCCTTAATACATGAGGGATTTTTGCCTGAACATACTGTGGAAATGTGAAGCCAAGATAATATCAAACTATTGAAATGAATGACTTCCAGCAGAAGCATACCATAGAAAGATGCTGCAGGACGTAGATATCTAGAGATGTTTTGAAAATGGGTAAGTGACATATGTGTAGTGAAACCCTTTTTTCCAGTTGCAGGATAACAGAGATGGGAAGCTTCCTGCCTAGATTCTCTATATTGGTGTTTCTCAACCTGGAGGTCAGGACCCCTGGGGGGGGGGGGTGTCACAAGGGGGGGTTCAGAGGGGTCACCAAAGACCATCAGACAACATATATGTCTGATGGTCTTAGGAACCCCTTTGAAAGACAAGACTTAAGATCTCTCCACCTGTCCTTCTCTTCCTTTTTGGAAACAAATGGTGACTCCTCCCACCAAAAGCCCTCCTCCGCTCTGATTGGCAGGCCTCTCTGCTGGCCTCTCAGCCAAGGGGAGGGCTATTTCTGAGACTCTAAGTGGGAAGGGGAGAGCAGGCATGCTCAATGCATGGCAGCGTGGAGCACATGTGCTGGCAAGGGAAAGCATGTGAGGCTGGAGGGAGGCATGCACCAGCGAGTCATTTCAAGGCATGGGGGTTCTGTGTGGGATGTTTGGCACAATTATATCGTTGCTGGGGTTCATAATGCTATTTGATTGTAAGTGAACTATAATCCCAGCAACTACAACTCACAAATGTCAAAGTCTATCTCCCTCCCCCAATTCCACCAGTGTTCACATTTCAGCATATTGAGTATTTGTGCCAAGTCTGGTCCAGATCTATCATTGTTTGAGTCCACAGTGCTCTCTGGATGTAGGTGAACTACAACTCCAAAACTCAAGGTGAATGCCCACCCAACCATTCCAGTATTTTCTCTTGGTCATGGGGGTTCTGTGTTCCAAATTCCATTTTTGTGGAGTTGAGAATGCTCTTGATTGTAGGTTAACTATAAATCCCAGCAACTACAACTCCCAAATGACAAAACACACATCCCACAACCCCAACGGTATTCAAATTTGGGGGTATTGGGTATTTCTGCCAAATTTGGTCCAGTGAATGAAAATACATCCTGCATATCAGATACTTACATTACAGTTCATTGCAGTAGCAAAACTACAGTTATGAAGTAGCAATAAAAATAATTTTATGTTTGGGGGTCACCACAACATGATAAACTGTAGTAAGGGGTTGCGGCATTAGAAAGGTTGAGAAACACTGCTCTATATGTATCCTGTGGAAACTGATAGTAATTTATTTATAGCCTACCTTTTTCCTGTAATAGACTGCAAACAAAATCCATATATAAGATGCTTTTTTGAAGGAAAAAATGCAGCATTCTATACAGGCAATCTTCAATTTATGAACAAGATTCTGTAGGTTTGTTGTGAAGTTGAATTTGTTTGTAGAAAAGAACAGGTACATTTTAAAAGTGTAACTCCATATATATGTGTGTGTTCGCATGTATGTGCACTTTGGATAGCATTGGGAAGGGTTAGCACCCCTGTGCTGTTTGTTTTGCTGTCTGTGCCCCTGTTCAGAAGGTTCTCTCCTTACTTTCTGTCCTTGTGATAATTAGATTTTGAAACATGTTAGTAGATATAGGTACACTTTCCCCCATGATAACTCTTTCAGGAATTAATTTCCATTCCAAGGGAGAGATTTCTCTTTGGGTTCTTGTGAATTTTCCGGACTGTATGGCCATGTTCCAGAAGCATTCTCTCCTGACGTTTCACTCACATCTATGGCAGGCATTCTCAGAGGTTGAGGGGTCTGTTGGAAACTAAGGACAATGTCCAGGATGGGGGAAAGAACTCCTGTCTACTTGAGGTACATATGAATGTTGCAGTTTCCCACATTGATTAGCATTAATGGCCTGTAGTTTCAAGGCCTGACTGGTAGCTGCCTGGGGAATCCTTTGTTGGGAGGTATTAGCTGAACATGATTGATTCTTCTCTGGAATTCCCCTGCTTTTTTGAGTCTTGCTCTTTATTTACTGTTCTGATTTTAGAGTTTTTAAATACTGGTAGCCGGATTTTTCTTTCTTCCTGCTGTCTCACCCCGTTCTTAACTATCAGTCATTTGTCTGTCAGGTGTTTGTAACTCACGGACTGCCTGTACTTCTCTTTTCATGCTGCCCACATAACAACCTGAAATATTTGTTGTCTTTAGTTGATATATTCTTCCTAATCCTCTTGAGGTGTGTTGCAGATGAAAAATTAACAAATCAGGAAAGAAAAGTTAATTGTCTTGATCCAGGTTTTTGAAGAGCTAGATAAAATGGTTTAATTGTTGATAATCTCTTCTTCTAAAGCACATATTTATTTTAACAGCTTCATGGCAAACTGCGTTAATAGCTTTTGCACATGCCAAGGAAATGAACATTTCCTGTTACTGTTATGACTTCTTAAGCCACCTGGTGGCAGTGTTCAGCAAGGATTCAAATATGGCTTAGAATTATTATTTACTTCAACAGATGAAATAAGCCTGTAAGGAAGCTCCAAAATGCATTGAGCATGTTGCTGGGATTTTAGTTTCATCTTCACAAGTCTTTTTGCTTGCAGGTAATCTCGATATATTTGAGCAGCTATTGAAACATTGAATTGATCTGATTTGAACTTAACTAGATTAAATCACAATGGTTCAGCTTGGGTCCAAAATCAGCTGTGATGGCTCTGAAGCAATTATTCATTTGGTTATCTGAACATGAAATCCCATCAAAACTCAACCAGACAATAGGCCTGTTCATTCAATTACAAAGTGTGTTGAATCAAAAGACAAGGAAGAAAGCTTTTTCTACATGTGTGCACTGTTCACACAATTGGAAACACTTTTTAAAGATTTCCAATCATCTGATGGACAAGCTCTGCTGTTTCTTTCCACAAGCTTCTGTAGATATTATGATATGGGGCTTTAAAACTGCAGGGCCTTGTCTCTTCCTAACCTGTGCACTGCCTGTTAATCCCTGCCCCCCTAATCTCCTTTCAGAAAGAATCGTGCAGCTCTATCATAAATTCAAGAATCTTATTTGATTGCTGATTTGCAATTGAATACTTCTGCAAATTTGCAAGCACTGCCCCTTTAAACACTTCAAACATTAATTTTTTAAAAAGGAAATACACCATTTACAATTACTAGCCTTTCACTATATTCTGCAAGGGAGAGGGCTACTTTCCATTTCCAAACCTGTACAGATTGCTGGTTTTAAAACCTGACTATTTTGCAAAACTGATACTTTTGCAAAAAAGAGATGCATTTTGCAATTACAAGCATTTCCCTGGTTTGCGTATTCTGCAAAGAAGATGGGTCTTTATATCATTACCAAACCAGCCCAGGCTGCAGTTTACAGCAGTTCAGTTCCAATGCATGGTGTGGATATTTGCAAAAGAACAAAGGAAAGTTATCAAACAGTATGGAAGTGCCCAAACAAGAGAGTAAAGTTCTGCAAGTGCCTGGAATTAGTAGTAATATTGACAATTTAATTATTTACATATTCATTTATTTAAAAATAAACAAAAGGGACAAAACAGAACAGTTATGACTTTGTAGTAGAGTTGAATAGGTTCGTTCTGAAGAGGCTAAAAGTCATAAAAGAAACTTCTGATTTTTGACTTTCAAAGCAATTTTGAACCATGCAGGAAAACACGTGCGGGAGGATCCAAATTTGAATCACTCCCCCCCCCCCCTGCCCTCGGCCCGGAAATATTCCATAATGTTTGGATGTCTCCCAAGATTATTTTAATTTTCACAACCATTAAGCAACTTTGGTAAAGCCTAAAATCTTTTAAAATCTCATGCTTTCCCTCCCCCAGTGATGCAAGGGAGGGATGAGGTGAGTGTGGCTAAACACAGCCATTGTTGTAGTTTGTGAAGGCCAGGCCCCCAATGGTAGACGTTGCAAAAGGCCCTGCTGTTAAACTAATTTCCCACACTGCCTTGCCAAACTGGCTGAAGGACCCAAAAATAGCTGTCTGTAACAGTCCTCCTGTCTAAATATAAAATAAACTGATTGTGTAGCAGCTAATCTGGAGTCCCAAAACTCCCCAGATGTTTACCTTTTTACCTCAAGCGGCGTAAACGTGCGGGCACAGGAACGAGAGAAGACGCAACAACCTACTGCATTTGAAATGAAGCCAAAGGTTTATTTTGCACAATTCGTCAGCTGATGGGACCTGCCCAACAGAACTTGCTGCCTCTGGGCAAGAGCCCCGATCAATCCCTAACTGTTACTTTTATACATCCAATGGCGGCAGGTCCCGTCCACTCCCATCTTCATCATTTGTCATTGGTTCATAGCATTAGCACATCTTTATTATCCAATTAAACATCACATTATTTAGCATCATTTCTAACAGCATTCTCATTTGTTAAACAGCACTACGCAGTTACTAATTCTTCATTCCCACAGTGTGTTATCTATCATTTGGGCAAGATGTACCAAATCTGAAACATTTCTAATCCGTCCCTCTGTGCCAGCAAGGAGGGGCGGTCTTATTTGCCCATGCGCAGCTTCTACCAATTAGCAACAGTGTAAACAATGCTACGCTGGGTGCTAGCTAAACCAATCAAGGCTTGTATTATCAGTAAGGCACATGATGTTCCCTGGCAAATCACTGCGGGTGCCTTACGTACCAATCAGAGTGCATTATTCTCGGACTTGGTTGCCAACATGATTTCTTGGCAAGCTACTTCGCTATTCTAAGGCCTATTGTGCTTGTGCATCACTCTCCTCTGACTGTACTTCTGCTAAAAGCACCAACTCTGCTTTAATTGAATCTACAAAGGTGTCTAAAGAAGGCAGCAAAGCAATAAGCAACTATTGCAAAGCCGAGAAAACATAAACTGCTTTAAAACCAATCATTTCACTTTGGCCTGATTGCTGTGAACACGGCACAGTCAGCCAGCCCTTTACAGTCAGTAAGTAATGATAAAAAATAAATGATTGATTGCATCTGCAAAAGGGAATAAATGGATGAATGTGTCTTGAGGATCCCCCCCCCCCAACTCAGTAGAGGAAGCAAATGGATGACAGGAGAGTTTGGATGCTGCCTTTCTGCCCAGAAGACGGGGGTCAGTCTAGATGTCCCTTGATGGGGTCCATACTGTGATTTCTGTTCTCCACTAATCTAACACAGTTTGTGCCACACAAAGTTTCTGGAGTAGAACAACTACTTTCAAAGTAAAGACCACCCAATGAAACAGGAAATAACACTTTCAAACCAGGGTTATGAAATTTGGTGAGCTAACAGTGGTCCATGTGTTCTATCACTGTAGCAAGTTTCGTCAGGATTGGTCTAAAATGAGGGAAGAAGAATCTCCTGAAGTTTCCCCAGTGCCAGTGCTGTTTTTTTCCTACTGTGCATGCGCGTCTGCCATTAACGAAGCAATTCAAAAATTTAGGAAAGTTTTGAATTTTTTTTAAAAAAATGCCGTCAGAAACTGTTGATGTTTTAATGGTTTTATTGTTTTAGCGTATGTTTTATATCTTGTGCTTTCTGTAAACCACCCTGAGCCAATTTTGGAAAGGGCGGTATATAAATTGAAACAATAAATAAATAAAACAATAAATTAAAAAAATCCAGAAGTGACTTTAGAATTGAACCACCAGCGCCCCCTAAATCCGAAACGAGTTTTGAACCATTTTTTAAATCAACCAAGCCTACTTTGTAGCCATATCTCCTCTGACTAATTCCTAGAAATAAAACAGCTATGAGCAAAATAACATATCAAAGTCCCCAAACACACTGCTGAAGTGCATTTGGATTACTGCACCATCTGACAATACTTTGAATATAGATTCAAAGTCCTTCCAGCTGCCTAAAAACTAGAGTTCATTGGGGGATTTTTTTTGGGGGAGTACTCTTTCAACATGAATTCAGCACTGCTTTGATGTGAGTGTAAAACAATGTACTGAAAAGTACTGATTTATTTCAGTCAGTTTTCTTTTGTTTTGCTTTTCAATGAAATGAGTGTGTTTGTCCTGCATTTATTTTTCCTCTTGTATCTGTCTGCATTGTGAGTTGGACAACATAAACCACAAACACCACCACAGTGCAAAAAGCAGCACAAATGTCAGCAAATACACATTATTTATTTATTTACTTCCTTCTTATCCTGCCTTTCTCCTGATATAGGTAGCTATTCTATAAATATGCAAATTAAAACAAAATAAATGAATCACATGCATTAAAGTTGGCCATCACTTCTAATCTCTGCCCGTTCTACAATATAGACTTTGAGTCAGTTATGATGGAAGGAAGAGGAATTAATGTTTTTTACACAGAGCTATTTCCAAGCATTTTTAGGTTAACTGTAAAAGGATTAGAAACATTATGCAACCAAATAACTGTTGAACAATCTCGGGTGAGGCCTGTTGCCCCATTTCTTGATTAGTTGTATTTTATTTGATTCAAAATAAGGAGTCAAGATAGCTCACAGGCTTGCCATTGGCATTTGGTCTGTTTTCACCCACTGTTCATAATGGAACTCACCTTTAAAGTGTTTTTTAAATGTAAATTAAGAAAAGAAATGAAGTAGGAAATTAGAGGAAATAAAATCTGCCGAAGAGTCTAATTTCAATGAATTTACTGTAAGCGTCCTTCCAGACAAGCCCTAAATCCCAGCATCTGATCCCATATTTTCTGTTTATCCCAGATTATCTGGCAGTGCAGACTCATATAATCCGGTTTAATGCAAAAAAAAAAACCTGGGATCATATCCTGGGATATAGGGCTTGTCTGGAAGGGCCCTAAGATGTGCCTGAATTGATCTGGAGTATGCTGAATTCAAGTCAATTTGTCACCAGGGTAACATTTTCATTTCACAACTAAGAGAGAGAGAGAGAGAGAGAGAGAGAGAGAGAGAGACACATAAAGAGTAAATGACAACATAATACTTGTGCAGAAGCCATAGATACATCAGAAATTATGTTCAAATCAAGTGGCCATGCTGCTAGGAGATTCTGGGATTTATAGTACAAAAATAATTTCCTCAAACGCTGTCCAAAACTGTGTATGAAACACTGAAGGAGTGTGCGAGCAAAAATCTACAAATACTGGTCTATTGGGTGTTTAATGAACTCATTAACAATGTGTCTTTTAAGATATGGAAAACCACAGCCATAAACAGGTTAGAACTCCTTTCCTAAGGCACTGCCAAGCAAAGCAGTGAAACTACCATCCAACAGCAGCATTTTAATAACCAACATTTATAGCATTCCCCATGTTCAGCCCTGTTTAAAAGGCTTGTAAAATAGTTTCAATGGGGAGCATTGTGGATTGGTGCAGGTGTGGCTGTGGTCGGGTGAAATTGATGTCTCTGTGTATTGATATTTAAGGAAAATATATTGGTGCAAAACTTAAAGCACCTGTTAAAATACTGAAATGCAACAAAGGAAGAGAAATAGGGAATAGAGGACTTTGGGTGGGCTCTAAAAGAATTACCATATAGAAAGGCTTGAAATGCACTACATATAGGTGACCGTTTAAATTATGTGAAATATGTATATGTGAGTCATGGTTCCTTAACACCTTTCAAGTGCTAAGAGATCATCTTTTTAACCATTTTAAAAGAAAACTTTCAGATGCAATTCTTTCTGCTGTTTCTATCCATCCTTTTCATGGATGGGGAATGTTTGACTCTCCACATATTAGCTACAATATCTGTCACTCGTCACCATTAACTATGCTAATGTAATTATTCCCAATTGTTTCCTATAGCAAGAAAAGTATCTTGTTGAATTGGGTTGATCATTACAAGTTGAATATCAATGTATCAGACCTAAACTGTCAATAGCAAGAAGAACATGGCAGAAATTATTACAGATCATCCCCCTGCATAAGAAAACAGAGGTTATGCAAAATAAGAACAGTTTAGCCTAGCAGTTCTTCATTAGCTAGGTATTGTGAAAATACCCTGTCTTCGTGGTCCTATTTTATAATTTCGGAAAAGTTAAATATAATCATATAAACTATGTGTCAGTTAAAGGAATAGGTGGGCAAGAGAAGGTAAGAACTTTCCTAAATAACATTGTAGAGCAGATGAGAATGAAAAATCAAAATATTTTCTAAGAGTTTCTCAATGGTACAGCCCTTTGTCAAGGAAATTGTGATTAGGACAGGTTTTTAGTAAAAATATTTTTTTCATCCAAAGCACCGTTACACATACACAAGTTCATTTAGCATGTCATAAGGAGAAGAAGAACACAATTAAATATTTTCCCAATGACACCTCTTAACATTGCTCAAACAGTGTGATCTTACATGTGTTTATGATTAACCCACAAAGATATGAGACTTTTATCGGCTAGAATTCTGTTGGTTCACTACTCTTGCAGTTTCCTTTCTTCTCACTATGATGGGAAGGGAGAGCAGACATAAACTGGCACCTTTTTTCTTTTTCAACATCTTCATTCTTTCATGGCCTATTGTTTTGTGTTGACACTACCCCTATCGGTGTCGTTATTCTATACTACTAGCCGGTATTAAGAAGTGGGGCATATTACTTATTTATAGTTCTGTGGTTCCACTTTAACTGCAATGGCAGCAGGGTTCTCTGGAGAAGAATTCTAAATACTTACTTTAAACTGCAAATCTGTGCTCTGGCGAGGAACTAAAACTCTCTCATGGAGAATTCAAAATATTTATTCCTAAAGTGTACCTCCCAGTATTTCACAGGATGTTGCCATGATAATTAAAGTATAATCATAGCATTATAGCAATGCAATATCCAAGAGCTAGTTGTAAACAATACCCATAAGCCATTTGCTGTGGACAATTTTTTAAGTCTCCAAAAATTTTAAAAAAATCTTGAAATGGCCAGGACAAGAAGAAATCTCACTAACTCTGGGCCGGAGGTTTAGCACAGCAGTTAGAACAACAGCTGCTAAAGACCTTATCAACCGAATGTTACAGGTTCGAGACCCCAGGCTGGTTTGGGCAGCCAGCTGTCAGCCCTGCCTCTGCTTGCCGAAAACAGCCTACCTGTGAGTAGAGAAATTAGGGGGAGGACTTTTATAACGCCAATAAATAAGGAAGACCGATTGCTGGAAAGGTGGAGGTCCTAATGGGCTGGCAAGCTTTTCGTCATAGGAGGATGAAGCAACAGCACCCCAGTGATACAACTGAAAGAACCTTGAAGAACCTGGCTCAACTGGGAAAGAACGTCCTACTGTATATGTTGTATGTGATATATGTCAAATATAAAAACGGCAGGGATTGTCTGCTTGTATGTGTACTGTAATCCGCTCTGAGTCCCCTTCGGGGTGAGAAGGGCGGAATATAAATAAAGTGTATTATTATTAACTCTAATTACTTTCTCCATGGGAAATCTCTATTTTTCAGTCCCAGCCAATGTAATGCATCATTTTCTGTACTTCTTTCTCCCTTAAATATGATGCAGAGAAGCAGGTGTGAATTCTCAGATGAGAAGCAGCT
Source organism: Anolis apletophallus (assembly GCA_030556195.1). Classification (NCBI taxonomy): domain Eukaryota; kingdom Metazoa; phylum Chordata; class Lepidosauria; order Squamata; family Anolidae; genus Anolis; species Anolis apletophallus. Next base: position 52,770,162 of record JARBWK010000006.1, on the reverse strand, counting down.
CCATCATCAGCAGTAAAGAGTGATACTGGAAGATGTCAGTACTAATGACCTATTCTTTACTTAGATAGCAACTCATCTGGTTTGCGAAGGAGCAGATGTGCAGTGAGAACGCCATGGGAGAGAGACTGATTTTATTGGACAATAAATCCACCACTGACTGATCAACCTAAGATTGTGTTTTCTAATGGGAAACAATACTGTTGCTTCATAGTTGGGTGGGTACATTCTAAGGCATTACATCCTCCAAAGGCAGATGTTTCCTTTGGCAAGCAGCCAAGCACACAATGGGAAACCCAGCTTGGTTGCAGAATGCAGTATAACTATTTATACATTGGACTTGATGTGGTGGGGCACATTTTTTCTTACACCAGCTAGAAGGCAGAAGGCCTGTTCATGAAATATGTAGGTTCAGTAATTATGATGTTGTATGTCTGATGTATGGCATTGTAATTAGACTTTTATGGTGTGAAAGTACCCCACAAATTCTATCTTAAAGCATTCAACCTTCCTCCTCCTCTACTCAGAAAAGAATTTCTGGGACACTGAGAGTATGACACTTCAATACACAAACAGAGCAATCACTGGTAACAACTCACTGATTCCAGCCCGGGAGATGACTCACAGCATTGACATGTATTAGAACGCAGAAACGCGAAATCTCCTGTATCGACTTTGAGTCCTTATTGTGTTACTACAACACTGGGGAGGAGCGGTCAGAAGTTTTGAGCGCCCTGAGGAAGCGGAGTTTACGTGAAACGGCCATCTTGGTGTCGCCAGCTTACCTCCAGCCGTTGGCGCCTGCCCATCCAGCAGCTTGCCGGCTCTTCTACCCACCAAGGCTCCTTTCTGACTCAGTCGTTAGCCTATGAATTATTATACTCATGACTATTGATAGGGGAACACAGATTCTATTGGAATATTGTACTTGGCCCTATACCATTGTAGGGGCACTACTATTGTTATTATGTGAATCTGGAACACTGTGAATGAATTGCATTGCATTGTGCTTTTGTGAGATTGTTATGCTATTTAGCACTTGAATTTGTTCATATGATTATACCTGTGATTTTTACCTCAAACACGTGTCTACACCTTTATTCCCATAGATCTGCCCCTTTATGCCCTGTGGTTTAGCTTTGTGTATAGTGACACTGAGAGTATGGCCATGAACAATGATGTGCTCAGACTTTGAGATGTGGGCTTTCCAGTGCCTTGGAAATTATTTGAGGATATGGATGAGGGCGAGTTTGCATACTTTAAAAAGTGGGTTTTGTGAGAATCCTATAATAGGGCCTCACGGCATGAAGGCTTCCCCAATTTTATTTATTTATTTATTCAAATTTATATACCCTCCCCCCCCCACAAAAGGATAGGGTCAGCTAACAGCAGATCAATCATCACACAATAAAACAATCATATAAAAAACAATGCAAACACATCAAAGTTAAAAAAACACAAAAGACAGCATATATGAAAACAATAGGTCATGCACAGGGCACAACAGCAGCAGACAGTGTAACAGATGGCTAAGACACAACAGATGGCTAGGAACATAACAAGTTATCGATTTCCAAACACTTTAAAAACGGATTCCCATGAAGGCCATTGGATGACTACTTCTGGGGTTGCCCAGGGCACTCAATTTTAAAGTATCTAGAAATGGACATTTTTGGTAGCTAATTGACTCCAGACCTTTCAATTTGCTTGGAAGAGGGGAAATATGGGTACAGAAAGGTGTGATGGAAACTGTCATTGGATGTAATCATAACAACAACAACAACAACACTTTATTTATATTCCACCCTATTTCCCCAGGGAGACTCAGGGCGGAACACAATACACATAAACGGCAAACATTCAATGCCGTTTTGGATAGACAGGACAGAGATAGAACAGAAAAGAGGTATGTTGTGTCGATGTCCAACTTTTTGGTGCATTGGAGGTTGTGTTCAAATCCAGCCACAGGGGGTGCTGTCACTCCATCCTCTATGACAGGCATGGTTGTGTTTTTTGGACTAAATCCAGCCACAGGCTGTTAGGAATGCTGTCAAAAACACCCGGAGGGCCCAAGTCCATCCTCTATGATGAAGAGCCCTCAGGACTTCTTCCTTTCTTTTGGTCGCCTGGCATTTTCTGATCTTTTTTCTTTATGGTGTCGTAAAATACCTCCCCTGCTTATTTCAGTGGTACCTATTTTCTCTACTTACAACTCAAGCTGTTTTCGAACTGCTTAGGTCAACAATAAGCTGGGTTGGCAGTTGGGAGCTCATGCCAACCTGGGGCTTTGAACTAGCAATCTTTCATTTAGTAGATCTTATCATTGCTGGTGATTTACCAGCTGGACTAATGCCCACCCCCCTGTGTTCAGTAGGATCTGCTGTATTTGCCATTTGAACAAATGAGATGGATCCACACTTTGTGTTCTATGAACAGGTAAGTTTCCTCTATCCTCAGATGGAATTTGAATCAATGTAAGGGTGCACTAGAATAAGAGGGGATGAAAAAGTTTGTAAAGACTTCTCCTCTTGCACTTACTAGTGTTCTTGCAAAATTTGCCTTGAAGACTTACCCAGTCATTCTCAACAGACTTATAGAGAGCAAAAGTGGCAGCAGGACAAGAGAGAATTCATATATGTTGTCACCTTCTGCCAACAAGCGTATAGGCTTTTTGGAATTCTACTAAAAATCTGCTCCCCATTGAATCTAACTTTTTATCTCAAGCTCCCTTATTCCGGAGCTAATTTGGCCAGTTATGTCTGTTAGCATTAAGCAATAGTCTTAAGAAATCATGTGAGATTCTTGGTGACTTTATAAAAGTTTAAATTTTCGAATGTATTCCTCATAGACTGTTGCATTTCCCCCTGCTCAATAGTTTAAGTCGCACTATTAGTTTTGCTGCTTGATATAACAGTTACAAATAAGAAGAGTTTCAGCCAGTGGAGATGAAAGAAATAATTGGCATATAATTGCTACATACATCTTTCTATTCAAAGTATTGAAAAGTTAAAACAATAATTAAAGGATAATTTATTCTTTTATAGGCATTTTTCTTCTTCTCTCAGCCGACAAATCTTGTACAGTTCCTTAAAGAGACTAATTAAGGAAACAAATGTCCTGAAGCATCTATCACCTACTAAAAGATAAAGTATCAAATGATTTCTTTAATTCGCATGGCAAGATCTGTGATTTAAATTCCAATGTATAATTAGCTGGAACTGATAAACTATGAATTAAAGTAATGATTGTGTCCAATCTCCTGTAACTTTACATGCTCTGAGAAAATTTAGTACTTCATTGTAGTTGCATATAATAGAGAAATGTGGGATGTGTAGCCTATAAATCCCATAATCCCTCATAGTCAGCTGTCGTGGCTAAGGATTATTCATGGGAGTAAAAGTTCAACATCATCTGGAGGGCTATGGGCTTCCCATCCACTACAATCTATATCCTTCTCCTCCTAAATGCTGGCAAATAAGTTTTCTAGTACAGTATGGATCCCGTACTCATGACATACACATTTTCAGACTTTGTGTAGCGATGCAGAACAGCAGATAATAACAACTTTCATTGAAATGAAAGCTTTCTGGCCCAAGAATAGTATAGAATCATACCTAGAAATGACATATTTTGTTGGATAAATGAAAACTGCAGATACTGTTCACAAGATATTGTAGTACATATTAGCCCACCTGTGTTATGCCATACCAAACACCATATCAGCAATAGACCAGTAAAATTTGGGGAGATTGAGGGCCCATCCAGAAAGGCCTTTAAATCGAGGCCTTTCTTGGTTTTGCTGGAGGCATTCAAACGACATCTCCGGTAAAACTGAATTAATTGAGAATAAAGCAGGGTTTACCTGCCTTGTTCCAAATTAATTAGATACTCCATTAGATCTGGGACTTCCTGAAAGTCTGGGCTGAATGGGGTATTGGGCCTGTGGGGACCCACCCCCAGGAAGTTCCAGGATCAACCGGAACTACCTGAGTGAGTCCCCATTTGCCATCTCAAACCTTTTAGGCTCCTGGATCTTGCTGTTCTTTCTTTACCTCATCGTCATCTGATGACCTAAGACGGTCTTTTAACTCTCTTCGTCAGAGGACTTCTCGTGAGTTGAGAAGAAACAGGAGTTGCTGTAGCAGTACTCTCCTGCTCTGAGGCTTGCGTCTCCTCATGAGTTTCCTCATTGGAGATAGGAAGAAATACCTCATGGTTAGCATGGATTCTATCCCAACTTTGAGGACATGCAAAGTTAGCAGATCTGGAAATAACTATGGACTCATCCTTATCCAGAAATCTCTATGCCAGGGGTGTGCCCACACTTTTTCATCATGCGAGCTACTATGTGAACAATCAAGTTGAAAAGATCACCTGTTGTGCATGTGAGCGTGTGCGCGCATGTGCGCGCGCACGCTCCTACTGCAGCCTTCCGTCCGCGCGGGGCTTCTTTCTTGCCTGCCCATGAACTCGCTGCCGAGCGCACTCGGGAAGGGGATCGTCCTTGCCTGCACGCGTGCTCACTCTTAATGTCTTCATTGCCTTCCTCCTTCCTGCTGTGTGCTTTCGCGAAGCAGGAAGTCCCCATCCCATCCTTCTTCTTGTGTGCACAGCAGGCCCCTCCCACGCATGCAGCAGGAGGGTATTTATAGGAGCACCTGCCAGTGCTCCGGCCAGATATGCCCCCCCCAGCAGCAACCAATGGGCGGTCATGTCACCACACCATGCATGGCAAGACGAGCGCCAGGGCCTGCCCACTAAAGCCTCATTTTGGCAAAAGAAGCCCGCAAAGGCGGCGGCGGGAGCGCACGTGCGCGCGCATGGCAGGAGCGTGCCATCCAGCTGGTGAGGCCCAAAGATCACCTGGAAGAGGGCTGAAGATCACCTAGGTGCTCCTGATCACCATAATGAGCACCCCTGCTCTATGCCTTAGCTCCCTGAGCATATCCCACAATGACTAACTTCCTGTACTTTTCCTGGCCTTTCCTCCTAATAGCTTTGGGCACAAAAACCATGCTTGAGTCCCAAAAGCTCTCAGGTGTCCCAATGGAGGCTTCTTGCCATACAAAAGAAAATAAGGAGTATTTTGAATAGGTTCAGACCATATTCTGTTAATTAAGTAATTGACAGTCATCATTGCCTCTCCCCATAAATTGCCTGGTAATCCTGAGTCTGCCAAAAGAGAATCTTTTACAGTTTGCATCTTTCTGACAAACCTTTCAATCGTCCCATATTCTGCACTTCGGTATGCACAAGTTACCTGTGCTTAATCCCTTCCTTCTTAAGGAAGTTTTCCAAATTGTGCAATGTGAATTTGCCCCCTCTATCTGTTTGTAAGGCTTTCACATCCACCTCAAACTGTCTCTTTACATAAGCCACCCAGTTCTTAAAAGTTTCAAACACTTCACTTTTGTGTTTCAACTAAAAACACCATGAGAAATTATAAAAATCATCTAAAATGCACAAACAATAAAGAGCCCCTCCTTTACTGGGGTGAAAAGGCCTAATTAAATGTGCATGCACCAGCTGAAAAGGCTTCTCTGAATTTCTTAAGCTTTTCTTATTTATAGGCGCAGATTGGGCTTTTGTTCTTTTACACACAGTGCAATCTAAAATGCTCACTGTCATTTAAGTTTAAATCCTCACTGCATTCTTGCATTTTGTATAGAACTTTAAAACTTAGATGACCCAAAACTCTGTGCAGTTCATGGATGCATCTATTATGCAATGGAGTATTCTTGCTTATTATGTTGACACTGTTTGCATCTCTTGGCTCCAACACACACACACACACACACACACACACACCATCCTGTATTTTTCCTGTTCCATACAGTTTGGTCCCTATCAGGATTTTAACCTTGCCTCCTGAAAAAGTAATATCAAATCCCTCACTATCAAGTTTACTCACTGATAGGAGATTATAATCAACCTGTGGAACAAAAAAAAACACATTTTGTAAGGTTTTGCCCAAACTTTTAACAAAAACCTCTTTTTCCCTTGAACAGAGTAATGCTTCCCATCAGCCAGTGTCACATTTAAGCCATCCAGCTTATTAAATTTTTGAAACAGAGTCTTGTCATTCACAATGTGTTGTGAATACCCTGAGTCAACATTAAAAAATGTCCTTCTGTTCTGGGCTTGTGTTTGTTTGCACAATTCTTACATGTGAGGACCCCTCCTTGCATGCTGCTGCTTCCTCTTCTGCTTGTCTTGCAGCCTTGGGCATTCATTCTTCATGTGCTTTGGACAGTTACAAACAAAACACATTCTTACAGCACAAACAATATCTCTTTTGCTCTGCCACATTCCCAGCTGGCCGTCTGCATTGAACATGTCCAGCTGTGCTTGTACCCTCCAAAGACCGGTCTCTACAATGCTCACAATCTGAAAGCAGCCTTGAAGAAATGTTCTGGAGATTAAGTTGAGCTTTTGGGAGTGATTCCAATAAATTCACAATTCCATCAAAGGAATCGTCCATAGAAGATAACAAAATAAAGCACTTATTTCCCTCAGTGAGTCTGAAGTCCCTTTGCTCCAGCTCAACAAATAAGGTCTGCAATGTTTGTAAATGGTCTTTCAGCTCTTCTCCTGCCTGGAAACACTTTCTGTAGAGCCTTCTAGCTAGTACAGCCACAGTTGCCACAGAGTCAGAGACATGTACCTCTTTCAGCCATTCCCAAATGGCATATGCGGTGGGCAAAATGCAAACGTAGACCAACTGCTTGTCGTCCACCCCCAGGATAAGGGATACCTTGGCCTTCTCCTGTGCACTCTGCTCCTCTGCTGTAGGGACTTGTGGTGGTGGGTTCAAAATGCAATCTCACAGAGATTCCCTTCTCAGGTAACTCTCCATACGAACCTTCCACATGGAGTAGTTACTGCCATTCAACCTGGCAGTAGGGAATGCTGCCAATTTCACTCCTGGATCCATCTTCCAGAGTACAGTCCCACAACAAGAGTAAAGTAAAAAATTGTGATTTTTGTACAAAAAATAAGGACTATACTGGGCTAAACTGGAGTAGTCTGGGTTAGACTAGGCCAGACTGGGTTAGTCTGGGTCAGCCTGGGCCCATAACCTGTTAACTAGCAGCGTATTTTACCGAGCGTCCCAGCACCCAAAAGTCCAAATGCAAAAGACTCACAGACCAGAGTAAAAGTGAACAGAAAAATCTTTACTCAGCAGAGATGAAACATAAACTTGCAATGTTGCATTCAAAAAACAAGCAGTGCAACAAACTTACATAGTTCTTGTAAGTAACATAAAATAAGGCATCTTCATCTTACATCAAATGAGAGCTCAAAAATAAACCTTGAGTAAATAAACCTTCCACCAAAGCCTCCTTTAGACTAGCTTCTCCAAACTGTTCCTCAGAGCAAAGCCTTTGTGAATAGATCTCCTCAGAGAAAAGGCTCTCCAGAAGCTCTCCAGGATCTTTTCTTCGGCATCTCTCCTTCTGCAGCTGGTGGAACTGTATTCTAAAAACTCATACAGTTATAGTCCCTTGGGTGTGGTCCAAGCTTGCTGGTTGACCTACATTACCAGCTGTACATGATAATAAACATTATAAGGTTTTTCTTCAACACACTCACAACAAAGTTTGGAAATCATTGTATTAGGTCTGTCCTAATTAAAATCTGGGGAAAATATAAAATATTTTTATACAAAAACCCCTCTCTGGATCTCCCCCTATGGAGGCCTGTCAAATAAGAGAATTGGGAGGAGAGAAGTGACCCACCTATAAATAAATTTTGACAAAAAGATGGAATTGTTATAATGAAAATAGAAGAAGAATTACATCAAATAAATAACAATATCATGATACCAATTGTTGCACACCAGTGTAGATACCTGAGCCCTTAGAATCCAAGCACACAACTCCAGCTGAAGAAAATAGTCTTTTATTGAAGAAAACAGCAAACAATAAAGCAATAGGAAATATATCAAAGAAATAGAGTTCAATCAACAATCCAAGGAAATGTTCCAAATGCCCATAGGCTGTAGGAATGCTGTAAAGTCACTTATAAATCCAAGCAGGTAAGTTCCAGTAATTGATAAAGTTCAAAAGGTTTCCAAGAAAGATCAAAGAACCAGACTTAAGTACTTTAGCTCAAAAATACAAGAGACCTGGAATGCAGGAGGCTAAATGCAAGGGCAGAAATACATGAAATTTAATTGCAGAAGTTGACCTGGATCTGAAGATTCAAACTGCAACGCAGAGCTATATCAGAAACTAGATTTCCCTCACTCGCCTCCCATACTCTGGCAAACCGAAACCACTGCTGGAAGGATGGACCTTGAGTTGCCCATTAGCACATTCCTTCTTTCTATCCAAAGTTGCACAGCCAGGTGCCCTATCTGTGCACTGCTGATTCCCAAGAGAACCAGCCTCCCAAACAGCGTTTCCCAAACGCTGTCTGCAAGACATATGCAAAAGTTTCATCTCTCTCATGAACGGTGGCTGCCCCAATCCTTTGCACAGTAGATCCCAGCATCCCTACTGAGGACACAGGCCCAACAAATATTGACAAATAAGGGAACAATTAAGGAAAGACAAAGAGTTAGGCTTTATGGAAAAGATTCCTCCTGGGATAAATCTTTACAATTACAAAATAAATTTATTACAAGAATATATAAGAAATTATTAGAATTAGAAACAGAAAAAGAAATGTTGAAGGATTGTATGGTAAAATGGGCAGCAAATACAGGCCACACTATTAGATTGGAGGATTGGGAAACAATGTGGACCAGAAAACAAATTTACATGCTTGTATGATATTCAGGAAAATTGGTATAAGATGTTTTTATCAATGTTATTTAACCGTGGTTAAAATTTGAAAATTCTATAAAGACCTTAATGTGAAATGTTGGAAGTTTGATAAAGAAAGATGTACATTCCACCACATGTGGTGGAGCTGTAAGAAAGCCAGTAAATATTGGAAATAAATATATAGAGCAACCCAAGTGATTCTTCAAATTAAATTCCAATTTAAACCAGATTACTTTTATTGGGAATTATAGATTTTGATTTGGTTAGAAGTAAGGATACCTAATTTAATTATATAATTTCTGCAGCCAGAATAGTCTTTGTCTGACATTGGAGAAGCCCCAAATTTAAGAGAATGGTTAATTAAGATGCTGGAAGTTAGAAGCATGGACAGCTTGACACAACAGCTTAGATTTAAGCAAAATAAATCAACAACAGACTGGAGTATACTAATGAAATTTATGGAAAAAGATGGAAATGCTGATATAAACACTATGAGGGAAAGGGCGGGCAGCCCCTAAAACTGTGGAGAAGAAGAGGGTAAAATATATAAGAGAGAAGACAGATCCTTGAAATGAGAAGATATGAAGTCAACCAACCCCCCCTGCTCCTTCCTGAAGTTTACCCTCCCTGTCTTCCCTAAACATACCTATTTTAGCCCACCTGCTCATTTTCATCCCCACCCCTCCTCTTTAGTACCCCACTCTAGATACTCCTAAAGAAAATCTCCCTCCCATTCCCTTCTCTTTCCCTACCTATCTACCCTTTTATGTTAATTGAAAAATCTTTCAATAAGGATATCTTAAAGTATTATTAGTGAAAAATTCATTACTATAATGAGAGTAATGAAATTTCGTTACTTTTTAGTTATAGTAATTGTGAATAATTATTATAATTGGTGAAAATTCACGGGCTTCCTTCTCCCTTGTTTTTTTCAGCTATTGGGCTGAAAGATGCTACAATGGTAGAACACATTTGCCACTGCTAGCCCACCAAATTTCAGAATGTTTCACTTATCCATGGATTCTTGGGAAATTTTCAATTTTTTAAATAAACACTTTAAAATAATAAAATAACAATTTTCCTAGTTTGAAAGTGTTCTTTCCTGTTCAATGGTGTAGGCCTTACTTTGAAACTAGTTGTTCTACTCCAGAGACTTTGTTTGTGTGGCACAAACTATGTTGAATTGGTTGAGAATTGATGAGATATTCATTGAAAAACTATTGTGCTATAGCACAATGTCCCTCCCGCAAAGAAAGGTTTTTGCAGTTTAATAAACTTTCCCCATGTTTTTATGATAGAACCAATTAAGAAATGACATTTATAGCCTAGGAACAAAAATCATCGTTTAGAATATTAACTACAAATTTATTAGAACTGTGGTTGGCTATGGAGGGGCAAATCTCTGATTGGGGCTTTCTGATGAAATGTGGTTTAGAGTAAGACCTTTATAATTCTCAGGCTTAGGGCTCCTGACCTTCTTCCAATTACAGAGAAATGATACATCAATGAAGTAAAGAGTACATACAGTAAGTACCATATTTCACCAATTCTAAGGCACACTTTACCTCATTTAAGAGGGTTCAAAATGGGATGTGTCTTAAATTTGATATTGCCTTACATTCACAAGTTTTTTTTTCTCGCCAAACTGTCTCACTACCGAGAGAAAGGAGGAGGTTGTCCAGCCCCAACAGTCTGCCACGCCCTTACCATTTTGGTCTCAGCCAGATGTATATTTTAGGTAAGCATGCTTCCTGTTTCCATTGTCTCTCCAATGGGCCCATAGACTTAGTGATATAGACTCATGCGCACAGATGACTTGCAGGTTTCTTCATACTCCTCCTCACCCCACAGGAAAGATTTCACTAAAAAGTCACATTGAAACAATATATTTTGTATTATGCATGCAGAAGAAATGGTAAAATATATTCTAAAAAAAATTCTTTTCTCCCTAAAATTTAAGCTTAAAAAATGGGGTGCACCTAAGATTTTATGGCGGCCTTAATTCAATGAGTTACATTCACTTTTCATCATCTCAACATCTACAACAGAGCATAATATGGCTGCAAGGAACACAGCATGATCCAGCATTGACCATTGAGTGAGACCACAACCCTGTAACTATAAAAGTATCTAAAATTTGCAGTAACTCTGCAAAAGAAGCAAGGTGCTTCCTCATTAATTTACAACAGGTATTTGGGGGGAAACAACAGAATAATAGGAAAAAGATAATTTTATACATGCAGTAATGCTAGCAAAAAGATCACGATCATATATTACAACTAGTGTCAGAGGCAATATGCTTCTGAGTACAAAGTGCACAATAGGAGAGGGTTGCTGCCTTCTCAATTCCTGCTCATGAATTAGACACTTTGAAAAAATATACTGGAGATAGATGGATACTTGGTCTCATTAAGCACTGCTTTATTTACAGTCATATTATCTCATCCATCAAATCAGATTGTTTTCTTCAGTGCTCCACAGAAGATTAATGTTTTCCATTTTGCTGTTTCTTAAATTCATATATGATTTGGGCTTGGGTAATTGGGCTTTGTTTTTCATCTTGATGACTTGGTTTTAAACTCCTGTGTATATTATAAAACTTAAAAACAAAAGTTATTTAAAAGTTCCTAAGAATAATGGTGCTGGGTGAAAAAAAAATATTTGATGGCTGTTAAGAAGTTATACAGAACATGCTTTCATGTCCACATAACAAATATGTACAATACCACTTTCTACAGACAATGGTGAATGCCATTGAAATGAACATGTTTATCCCCGATCCAAGCAGTGGCACCTCATTGACTATGTTTTAGTGCGCCAGAGAAACATTCGTGATGTCCGTCATACTCAAGTGATGCCCAGTGCAGAATGTCAAACAGACCATCGCCTTGTAAGATGTAAACTAAATCTACACCTTAAGCTCAAACCTAAGAGGGGTGGCATCTTAAAGAGGAGACTCCAAGTCAACAGTCTTCAACAGGCTGTTGTGAGAGACAACTTCCAGGTAAATCTGCAAGCAAAACTTGAAGTCCACCCTACAGATTCTTCTCCTACAGCGCTCTGGCAACACATCAAAAACAGTATCCTGCAGTCTGCTGAAGAATCCCTAGGATTCTCCCTTAAGAAAACCAAGACTGGTTTGATGAAAACAACCAAGAGATCCAGGAGCTGTTGGCAAAGAAGAGAACCACTCACCAGGCATTCCTCGCCCAGCCATCTTGCCATGTAAGAAAAGCAGCCTTTAGGTCTCGCATGTAGTAAACTCCAACAAAAACTCAGAGACATCCAGAACAAGTGGTGGATTGATTTATCAGAAAAGACACAACGCTGTGCAGATCTCGGTGATCACAGAGGTTTTTATGAAGCTCTCAAAGCAGTGTTTGGACCTACTTATCAGGTCCAAAGCCCCTTATACAGTACAGATGGTCAAACACTAATTACTGATAAAACCTCCATCCTGAACCGATGGGCTGAACATTTTCAGGGTCTCTTTAATGCCAGCCGAGTAGTCCAAGGTTCAGCTATCCAACACATGATACAACAACCATTGAAAAATGAACTGGACACAGCTCCCACTCTGGAAGAGACCATTGAGGCCATACAGCAGGTGCAAAATGGCAAGGCAGCCGGGATCGATGGAATCCCACCTGAAGCTTGGAAACAGGGAGGTCATGTACTGCATGCTAAATTCCACGAGCTCCTTGTGAGTTGCTGGGAAAAGGTGAACTGCCATCAGATCTCCGAGATGCAGTTATCATCACCCTGTATAAGAAAAAAGGAACAAAAAATCCGATTGCTCAAACTATCGAGGTATAACACTGCTCTCCATTGCTGGAAAAATCCTTGCAAGGATACTCCTGAACAGATTAGTTCGGCTATTGCAGAAGAACTTCTCCCTGAAAGCCAATGCGGCTTCAGAGCAAATAGGAGCACCACAGATATGGTTTTTGCCCTTAGACAACTGCAAGAGAAATGTAGAGAGCAGAACAAAGGACTCTATGTAACATTTGTCGACCTCACCAAAGCCTTCGACACTGTGAGCAGGAAAGGTCTGTGGCAGATCCTGGAACGTCTAGGATGTCCCCCCAAGTTCCTCAAAATGATTGTCCTGTTACATGAGGGCCAGCACGGTCAAGTCAGATATGGCGATGCTCTCTCGGAGCCCTTTCTCATAACTAATGGAGTGAAACAAGGTTGTGTTCTTGCACCAACCCTATTTACAATCTTCTTCAGCATGATGCTCCAAAGGGCTATGGCAGACCTACAAGAAGAAGACGGCATATATATACGCTATCGTACTGATGGTAGCTTGTTCAACTTAAGCCGTCTGAGGGCTCGCACTAAGACTCTAAACTATCTAGTCCGTGAGCTACTTTTTGCTGACGATGCTGCCCTTGTCGCCCATCCAGAAGCAGCCCTGCAGCGCCTCACATCCTGCTTTGCAACAGCTGCAGAGCTGTTTGGGCTGGAAGTCAGCCTGAAGAAAACAGAAGTCCTCTACCAGCCCGCACCACAGGAAGAACACCACCATCCTCACGTCAGCATAGGCACATCTGTGCTTAAGTCCGTTCAGCAGTTCACCTACCTGGGAAGCATCATCTCTTCAGACGCCAAGATTGACAAAGAGATAGATCACAGATTATCAAAGGCATATAGTGCATTCGGAAGGCTTCACAAAAGAGTCTGGAGCAACAAGCACCTGAGACAAAGCACCAAAATCAGTGTGTACAGAGCTATCATACTGTCAATTCTCCTCTATGGGTCTGAAACATGGGTCACCTATCGCCAACACCTACGACTCCTCGGCGCTTTCATCAGCGCTGTCTTCGCACAATCCTAAATATACACTGGACCGACTATGTGACTAATGTTGCTGTCCTTGAGCAAGCAGGGATCACCAGCATTGAGGCCATGCTATTGAGAACACAGCTGCGCTGGGCAGGACACGTCTCTAGGATGGAGGACCACCGCCTCCCAAAGATACTACTCTACGGTGAACTCGCCACGGGTCAGCGCAAGAGAGGCGCCCCAAAAGAGATATAAGGACTCCCTGAAACAACATCTCAGGCTTGGCCAGATTGATCACCAACAATGGTCCACCCTGGCCTCACATCGGGAGGCATGGAGAAGCACTATCCACAATGCTGCGGCCTCTTTCGAGAAGACACGCCGAATGGGTCTCGAAGAGAAACGACAACGCAGAAAGAACCGCAACTTGGAAAAAACATCACCCAAGGAGACTTTCTGCTGCGCTTTCTGCAACCGAACTTGCCTATCTCAGATTGGCCTTTTTAGTCATCAACGCGCTTGTAAAAAGCGTGGGATGAGTCCTTCCTGAATCTTCGTTCGCGAAGTAATGCCGAGAGAGAGATATTATAAAACTTAAAAACAAAAGTTATTTAAAAGTTCCTAAGAATAATGGTGCTGGGTGAAAAAAAATATTTGATGGCTGTTAAGAAGTTATACAGAACATGCTTTCATGTCCACATAACAAATATGTACAATACCACTTTCTACAGACAATGGTGAATGCCATTGAAATGAACATGTTTATCATAAAGTAGACTGGAGGACCTAGAAAATCCCTAGAGTGATATCCTCTCTAGGAATTTCCTAGGTCCTTCAGGGTGATCTATTGTAACTTCTGATGTATTAGATAGACTCACTTGGAGGATGTAAACAATTCCTTGCAAGGGCATATTTTGTCCGATATATATAGGCAAAACCCCAGATGTATGGGAAGAAGGGTTTATTGAAGATCCCTCATTCAAGGTAAAATCTTTTAAAAATGAGCCTTCTCTGTATTCCCCTATTTGAATGCAGTATTATAGGATGCATGCACTGATACTCCTAGATTCAAAGATTTATCAGCTCTAACTGCTGACATGAGGAAGAGCACGTATTTGTGACCACCAGAGTCTCAGAAAACTAGGCTGTAAATTCTAATTTCTCAAAGCAATCTCAATGGTTTTTGAAAGAAAAGTAACACAAATTGTTACTTCACATATCTCTTGGTAAGATCAAAATATTAAAAAATGGATTTTAAAAAAAATGTCAATACATCTTCTGAGGAAAATCCTGAACTGGACTGAATCTTCAGAGTTTGGGACTAATTATGTGCAAAATTCACATGTGGCTCCTTTGTACAAATATCAGCATTTTATGGCCAGGAAACAGCATTTCCTCTAGTTCTATCCAGAATCAATATTTCCTGCACAGAACAAAATTTATACTTGAATGATTTGCATGAAAAAAATATGCATTAATCCATAGCTTCCATAAATTTATGAGTTAACTACCACAGTGTGACCCCTTCTGAGCAATAAACAGGAGATCTCCATATCTTATTTCCCTCCAATCAAAACTCCTTCAGAAACCTCTTCTGAATATGAAATGATATTTCTCCAAAACAATATCATTTCTTACACAGAGAATGATATTTTCTGCATAAAACTACCAGTGTGCAAATTTTGTGCAAAATTGCTCCCAAATTGCAAATAGGCTTTAAGTACAGTCAGAGGACAGCAGAAGGAGTAAGGTGAAGTGGTTAAGAAAGGCATTTGAAAGCTATGTAGTTTATGCTCCCTCTGCTGCCCCTTTGACTGCCCTTCCATGTTCTGCCAACAGTACCAATCAACCCCACACTTCATTTGCCACCTTACCATCATGAAGCCTCTGCCAGAGTTTGAATCCTTTACAGTTGATCCACTTTGTTGCCTCAGTCCTTCAACTGCTAGAGTTAACTCTGCATGGGAAGGGAGGGCGATTTACTGACTCCCAGTGAGAGACACCAGTGACTATTTTTTGTGAACAGGTCTGGCTGAACCCTGTAACTCTGACACAGAGCTTCAGTCTTGTTCTGTTCCTAACTCATCCTCTCACCCTCTAACATTGTACTCAGGGGTTGCTTCGGGACCATATAGGAATCCCCCCCCAAACCAGTTTTTTTCTCCTACCCTACACTGTTTCTTTTAATTGGTGTTTGTGGGTCTTAAACTTGTCATCATGCAGGAAACAGGGATGGTGTGCACCTATTTTCATAACGGCCAGAAACAGGAACCTTCACTTGTGAGTACTGGATAACCAAGGTGAGGGTGAATGGGAATGGCCTTGGAACAGCAGAAATTCTAGCCTCAGGACTTGTGGTAGAATTCTTTGTGCTGCTTCACTACGAGGTTGCCCTGGAAGCAGATCAGTTGGGTTAGACCCAGGAGACCCAGGTGTCCTGCCCAAGTTAGCTGAGGAGTAGGTCTTGGATGGCCACTGCCTCAGCTTATTCCACACCATGTTCATACCCTTTAAGAATTGGTTTGCAGGTCATAAGAAAGTTAAATAGGTAACAGCAATTAAACTACCCATAGTTATCCCATAGTGTTTTATGATCTCGTTATATCATTGGTGGGGGAGCAATTAAAAATCCTTTTCCAAGAAAGTTGTTACAATCTGACAGCAAATGGAATGAGGTGAAGAGGAGATCTCTAATCCCCACACATTGGGGGTGAAGGAAGAGAACTGTAGTGGAGTCACAATTGTATAAATGGTAGCAGAAGAAACAGCATAAATACATATGCTACCTCTGCTGCAGTTGGCTGTAAGAAGAAAATCTGCATTGGGTTTCTTCTTTGTGCTAAGTTGGGAAATCCATTTTCTTTAGCTCACCAGACATTTCATTAGTCCACTGGATTGTGCCCATGGATTTTATATCGGTCTGGAGATGGCCAAGTCAGCTATGTTATGGGTTAACTACCAAAGTGTGATCCCTCCTGAACAACAAGTAGGAGGCCTCCAAATCTGACCCCCCCCCCAATATTAACACTCTTTCCAAAAAATAGTTTCATCACTTTTGTAAATGCTGAAGTTGATAGTCACTATTTCTCTAGTTTTGTTTTTTTACATCTGTCAAAATAGTATCTGTAAGATAGGTAGATATTAAATATTAACTGTACCTGTAACTCCTAGGCTATCTCAACAATGCAAGGCAGACATGCAATCAATATTCCTGCTCATTTACAAAGTCATTTGCCAAGTGGTTCTCTTTGTATGGCTGCTATGTTAGAAAGACTGTGCCTTATCGATTCGTTTATATTTTATTGAAGAGCTCGGCAGGTATGGATTTCTAAGCTGCCAAAGCTGTAAACATCCTTTGTAAAAGTGTTCTTTTATACTATTAGCTATTCAGGCATTGTCTAATAGGAAGAGGTTTTTTTTGTTTCCTTCATCAGATAAAATGCCTGCTTCTTTGTCTATCATTTTAATTTACATTGGCCCACAGCATTATGGTAGTGGAAGAACTAAATTATATCCCATTTATATTTCTTCTTCTCTCGCTATTTTTACCTTCCCAAGAGAACTTGAAAAACGATTTGAAAAACCGAGTAAGAAAAAAAGACTAGCTGAAGAATATGGAATCATCATGTATATTGTAATCTCATTTATGTTGAATGACCTGGGGATATCTAATCAACTTGATAAACCTGGGTGCCACAAATTGAAAATGATCTCAGTAAAAGGGGCATCTAGGCAGACAGCAACAATTGAGGGATGGTGGCAATTCAGGCATGGTTCAAAGAGGGAAAGCCTGAGGCAAAAGGCCATTGACATAAACACCCCAGCTTCTCTCCCACACATTTTCTATCTACAATGGACCCTTCATATCCACAAGTTCTGTATTAATTGATTCAACCATCCACAACTTTCAAAATATATTATAAAAAAAACTCCCAATGCAAACCTTGATTTTGCCATTTTATATATGGAACAGTATTTTAGTATGACATTATATTAGCTGGACTTGAGCATCCACAAATTTTAGTATCCATGAAAAATTCTGGAACCAAATCCCAGTGGACCCACTGTTTAATTAATCAGGCCCATGTGATCTTACTGCAATGAAAATGCTTCCAAGGGTCAAATGAGATGTTAAAAGGAATGTAGAAGCAATTAATCAATTGTACATGCCACAATTGGATATGCTCAGAGGTACATCCTCCAGCAGTTAGATTGGCAAATTAACTATGTATCCCTTCCGGTGACCCATCACAAAACATGTTATATGCAAGAGGGGAAAATCATGAAAAAAACAGACATATTTCAATACTTGGGGATGTACTTCTTCAAAAAGCTTGATAAACATACCATATAGATTGAGACTATACTAGAATACACCCTAAAAAGTGTGCAAGGGTTGTAAATAGGAGAGGAGAACCACTTTTCAAGAACAACCACTCTAAGAAACTTGCATGCACTGTGCATATTTTCACTCTCTTCTGGCTGAGATGATAGTTCAGTGATAATATATTTATTGTTATCTCCGATATTTTCCATGCTGAAATCCCACCATAGAGTCTTAGCCTTTAGGCTGTCTCATGCATGATCCAGCAAATTAATGCAAATATATGAGGGAAAGGGAGGGAGGAAGAGAGAAAGGGATAGGTACAGCTGTTGTTTGAGGCAAGATTTAGGTCAGCTTCTCAGTCTATTTTGTAGTAGTATGTTCAAGCTGCTATGTGCCAAATGTGATTGGAAAATATGTGTGTTGCTTACTTTTTCACCTTTTCTCCTTTCCAAATGCATATGATGGGGGCATATTGAAAGCTAAATGCTGATAATGAGTGGGATGCAATATTTACGGACCACTTCTCTGATTTTATTTATTGATTATATGTATATCTGTCTTTCCTCCAGTGATCTCCAGTGAAACTTCTCATCTCCACATTTATCTAGGAGGTTGGAAAGGCTGAGGGAGAAGGTGACTGAACCAAGATAGGATTAATGGCTACACTAACTACTGGATCCAGTATAGGATCTTTACGGTCCTTTTTGTTTGAAAAAGTTTTTTAAAATGCCAGGATCCAAATAAAGGTGACTTTAGCTTCATATCCTGAAGCTAAACGTTTGACTTGTATTTTTAGAAGACCAGCCCTTAATGCACTATGAGAAACTCTTTATTTTTCATCAAGGAGCTTCAATAGTATGAGGGTGAATGAAAAGTAATGCCTCCACCTTCGTAACTCCTCAACAGATGGCAGTATTGGTATGCAGCAGGTACTGGCTTGTTCAGTAGACTCTCCTCTACAGTTCCATTTTGGCAGGAAGCCTTAGCATTGAACAGTTGTGTTGTTAAAGTGCGAAGTATGGAACCCTATGCAGACGGTCAGTCAATGCAACTTAAGCAACATGCAGTAATTGAATTCTTGACAGCTTTAGGTGTCACCCCAAAGGAGATTCATCAGAGAATGCAAACTGTTTATGGTGATTGTGTTGATGTGAATACTGTGTGTCATTGGGCGAGTAAGTTTAAAGATGTTGAGGTGGGGACATCTGACTTGCATGACAAACAAAGAGTTGGACGTGTGACAGTAACCACCAAGTTTCACAAGCAAAAGGTTGACAGATTGATTCAGGATGATCTTTGTATCACTCAGAGAGAAATTTCAAGCATAATAGGCATTTCACAAGAACATGTGGGTCAAATTATTGCTTTGCTTGGCTATTGGAAGATCTGTGCACTATGAGTACCCAGGATGCTGACTCCTGAAATGAAAGCGCACAGACTTGAAATTTGCCAGTAACTCCTCTTGTGTTATGAGAATGAAGGTGACGCCTTTCTCCATTCAATTGTGACAGGAGACGAAACGTGGGTACACCATTATGACCCGGAGAATAAAGTGTCAGTCTATGGAATAAAGACACAAAGACTCGCCCCAGAAAAAGAAATTCAAGACATAGCCCTCAGCTGGAAAAATCATGGCAACCATGTTCTGGGATGGAGATGGTGTTATCCATGTTGATTTTTTTGAATGTGGAACAGCAATAAATTCAGAGCGTTACATCACAACACTGCAAAGTTTGAATTGATGAGTAACAAGGGTCCGAAAGGAAAACGGAAATGTTTTCCTGCCAGACCATACACTTCACATGACACCACAACAGAACTTCAGAGACTGGATCTCACCACCGTATGGCATCCTCCATACAGTCCAGATTTAGCACTGTCTGACTTCCATCTATTCCCAATAACGAAAGAAGATCTACGGGGACATCATTATGCTTCTGATGAAGATGTTGAAAGAATTGTGTGATGCTGGTTACGGAACCAGAGTGTCAGCTTCTTCTGTGATGGCTTTAGAAAACTTGCTCATCATTGGCAGAAATGTATTCAATTGTCTGGTGAGTATGTGGAAAAGTGAATAGTGTTAGTTAAAGAGCACATTCTAAGGATTATTTCTGGTTTTGATTTATTAAAATATTCCCAACCAAACCCAAGTAACGAAGGTGGAGGCATTATTTTTCATTCAACCCTCATAGTTTCTGATGAACTTGACATGTGAGTGGGAGCTGGTATTCAAAGAAAGAAGATAAAACTACCTTTGGAAATGTCAG
Source organism: Anolis apletophallus (assembly GCA_030556195.1). NCBI lineage: Eukaryota > Metazoa > Chordata > Lepidosauria > Squamata > Anolidae > Anolis > Anolis apletophallus. Next base: position 52,750,012 of record JARBWK010000006.1, on the reverse strand, counting down.
AGCTCTTAGTCATGCCTGAAGGCTTGGAGTTTTGCCACTGTAAATAGACATCACTTCCTTTATTTATAGCCTTTACCAAACATCTGCAGAAATGTGCACAGATGAAGACATATATATGAACCTTGTGAATTTCCTGAATCATCTGCTACCTATGATTTCTAAATTAGTAAATAAAGCCTTACAAGGTGCCAGGCATTTAAAATGCATGAGTGTCCACAAAATAGTTTCTGGAACACTTTCTTGGCATGAAAAAATGGTGAAATATTAGAGATTTATAATGTATCATGTATAATCTGGAATAATAAACTGTACATCTTAGTGCTTAGTATATTGAAGAAGTCAGACTGGATGTTTAGACTATGAGAAATCAATAACAAAAAGACATTAGTTAAATGGTTTCCATACTGCTCCTTGGATTACAGCCAATCTGACTATAAAGGTTGGCAAAACGTTTACTTCTTGTTGTGCATATGCAATTGCACAGATATGCACAGACGCATATGGTCCCACAGTTTTCTGAAGAAAATTAAGATTGTGTCATAAGAAGAAATTGTTACTAACTTCAACCATGCCTGGTAAATTTACTGGAAGGGAAAACAATAAAGCCAACATCAACCAAAGAGTTAAATGGCAAACTATCATCTTTTCCTTTTGCAAGTACGAAAGTCGCCAAGGCTGGTAGTTGTGTGGTAAAAGCTCTGTGTTATTCATCACTCCTGAGTGGGCTAGATAAGGGGTCTACATGCATGGTATGCACAGCTCATCCTGAGATAGCCTTGCTATTCTGCCTGATGTTGGACTATTAAATACTAAATGTGGGCTGTTTGCTACAAAGATAGAAATTTGGCCTGCAATGTGGTTATATTTCCTGAATACTCAAATTAGTAAACTAGAACTTTAGTGTTCAGTTGGCAAATTAGGTATTATCTTGCAGAAATGCTTTATAGCAGATTATGCCTATGCCAACTTTTGAAAATCAGTGATTCAGAATGATTTAAAAGTAATATTATGAATGCTGACCATATGATGTCGAGGGAGTGTTATTGAAGCCCCCCCCAATATCAGGATCATCATCAGGGTTCAGATAGATCAGTGGTTGTCAAACAATGGGTCCCTGGGTGTTTCGGCCTACAATTCCCAGAAATCCCAGCCAGTTGACCACCTGTTAGAATTTCTAGGAGTTGAAGGCCAAAACATCTGGGAACCCACAGGTTGAGAACCACTGAGATAGATGATTTAGGGAGCCCTTTCAGGCAGTACTTTGGAGTTCCCCAAAGGATACCACCAAGTGTTCTTTCCCAAGTGACTAAGTACACACAAGCATTCTATCGTACTTCCCTTGGCTCACCTCTTCAAAATAAACAAGAGAATGGCAATCAGCCAGCTCTCTTGTTGCACAAAAGACCCAAGCCATAAGGCTATGAAGACACCTTCTCACCCTTTTGTCCTAATTTTGGGACCCATCAGAAGATCCAGCCACTCATTATCCCAATCTGGGAATCCCATGGGACCCATGTCCCCAGGGGTAAGATCATCAACTACTCTTAGTTCTCCATAGCTCAGCCCCACATTCTTTTCCAGTCGTTCAGCCTCTCAGGGTCGGATACAAATACACAGCAGACAGTTTCAAACACAACCAATGACTGTTTACTCCACACTATGCACCAATCACAAATTATAAATGAATGTACTTTTAAACCAATGATATTGTGGATCCTAATTTGCACCAAAGACAAACTGTAAATGAATGTACCATTTCAAAGTAATGAAATTGTGGATCCTGAAACCACACCAATAGTCTCAGTTTGTCATGTTACCAAATGTGTGTAATTCTCTAAATAATGTCCTTTCTTGTACTTGGGAAACACATTGGATTGGGGAATGCTCTGTGTCTACTCTGGCCAGAATGGAATGAAACTGATTTCTGTTCCAGCCTTCAACTACTGCTGTGTGTGTTTCATTGGATTAATTGGGAGCTACCACACACAGGGAGGACTCAACATTTCAGACAGCAAGAGCAAAGGGTGCATCTACAGGGCAGAATTAAAGCAGTTTAACACCACTTAAAGCAGTTTAACATCAGTTTAACTGCCATGGCTCAAAGCTATGGGATCATGGAGTTGTAGTTTAACAAGGTATTTAACCGTCTCTACCATAGAGTGATACAGCTTTGTCAAACTAGACCTCTCATGATTCTAAAGCATTGAGCCATGGCAATTAAAATGATGTCAAAATGCATCAATTCCATATGTAGTGTAGATGCATATTCAGACAAAATACTGTACGGGTTACAGCAATTTAAGTAAATTTTAGAGCTTCCACAGTTCAAAGGCTACATGGTAGAAGCCAATTAATACTTCAAAGAGGTTTTTGGACAGTGGGTGTTTCTGTGTAGGTATTAAGCTTCATGGATAATGACCAGAATTGTACTTGTTTGGGTCTTGTTTGTTACAGGCTTCAAAGAAACCTTCGGTGAGCTGCAAGGCCTTTGAAATCCAGAGGTAATCATAGATAATTGCAGGTACAAAGTAATAAAGAGTAACAATTGTATCTTGTACTGCCTGGAGCTTTTTCTGGAAATACCTTAAGGAGCTTTCAAAAACATGTATTTATTGATATACATGCAGACAGACAAATTTTAGCTGATATTTCCCAACAGGTTATAATGCAACACATGCATGGATAGATTTTATCTTGAATCTTGTCATTGTTTTTCATTTATTAAGGCTTTGTGATGCTAGTTTCATCAATAATAATAATAATTATAGATTTGTGTTGCTGCCAACAAAGCATTTTCTAGTAGTTACTATATATTCTCCCACAATGATTTCACACTTTACTATAGCACTAAGATTTATACAAAGAAAATGATAAATTCATACAATTTACAGGCAGCCCCCAAGTTACAAACATACCGTATTTTCTGGCATATAGGACTACTTTTTAACCCAAGAAAATCTTCTCAAAAGTCAGGGGTCATCTTATATGTGGGAGTCATCTTATACGCGGGAGGAGACATACACCAGGAGTTGTCTTATATGCCGGGAGTCATCTTATAGAGCGGGTGCTGAAACTTCCAATCCGGATTAGAGAATATGTGGTTGCCGCATATGGTGGGGGAGCTAAAAAATGGCAGTGGCTGCGTCCGTGCCATATACAGCGACTGTATGCAAGCATTAAGGGCGACAGTATACAAGGATGGTAGAAGAAAATCCATTCATCAGGATTTGTAGACTTAATGCGGTCCTGATGGTGAGGTGAAGGGACGCCTCACTGGGAAGGTGTAGGTGAAGGGTGGAGCAAGTTGCAGGCGTCTGGGGCGCCCGGGGTATGGAAAAAAGAGATAGAGTGGCTCTGGGTCCAGAAAAGCACACCTCCTTTTCTGCCCCTCAGATCTCACTCCTGAAGACTGCAGTGAAGCGGTGCAAGTATATCCCAAACTCTATATTTTAACTGGAAAAGTTAAGGGTCATCTTATATGCCCAGTCGTCTTATACACCAGAAAATATGGTGTTAAGAATGGTACTGAGACAACATGAAATGTAAGAAATCTACCCCTAGGAAGGGAAATTCACTCCTGGAAGAGTTGTCACAGGGAAAAGGTATCTCCACTGAAGCGTTATCTCCAATCATTGTTTCCACAACAAGCCAAGCTTGTCAAAATCCAATTACACTATGCAACATGATTTTTATTCCTGGGTTATAAATGACATTTCCTAATTTGTTCTATCATAAAAACATGGAAAAAGTTTATTAAACTGCAAAAACTTTGTTTTTGTGGGACATCTTGCAGCACATTTTGCTATAGTTTTTCGATGAATATCTCATAGATTCTCAACTAATGCAACATAGTTTGTAGCAGCCACAAAAATGAAGTATAACAGCTACTTTCAAAGTAGGCACCACAAAATTAATCAGGAAATAACACTTCCAAGACAGAAACAGAATTCTTTTTCAATTTTTTACTTAGTGTTATCATGGTGGTGCAGCAGGATAAAATGCTAAGCTGCAGAATTGCTGATCAGAAGGTCAGCGGTTCGAATCTGTGTATGGGGTGAGCACCCGTTGTTAGCCCCAGTTTCTGCCAACCTAGCAATTCGAAAAAATGCAAATGTGAGTAGATCAATAGGTACTGCTTCAATGGGAAGGTCACGATGCTCCATGCAGTCATGCCAGCCACATGACCTAGGAGTTGTCTATGGACAATGCCGGCTCTTTGACTTGGAAATGGAGATGAGCACCACCCTCCCCAGTCAGACATGACTAGAATGAATTTATTTGATATTTTTCCACCAAAGAACCACAGCAGCAATTATACAATATAACTATTGTATAACTACATCATATTATGGCAACTTAACAAGGATGATTTCACTCCTTCTGTGGTAGAACTTTCACATTTAAATTTACTTGTGCAGTTACATTTGTTGTAGTTTCATTTAGAACTTATTTACACAACCAAAAAAGTATGTAAATAATCTAGTGCTGGCATACAGGGATTTCCAGTGGGTATCCCAGGTTTCCTGGCTTTAATCCAACTGTGCTCCATTTATGCAATGTCGAGAGATTGCCTAAAGCATTAGAAAACACACACACACACACATATATATTCTTTATCAGAGAAGGCTAAAGACTTTGTAAAGCTACCATGTAACTCCCACAAGCCCACAGAATTGAGCAACCTTTCTCTTCTTTTATCACATGTAGTAAACTCATCTCAGATTTTACCAACATTAAATAGAATTGGACAGAGTAGGGTAGGGGCAACTCAGATCTGATGCCAGCGTAATCAAGCAAGCTTTGAAGACATACGCCTTGGCAAGAAGGCAACAACTAATACCTGTATGTATGGCTCCAAAGCTTCTTTGTATCACTGCTGCTAACTTCCCTGATCCTCTGACTCAGAAGGCATCATCAAGAGAACATTAATAACAGCCAGAGTGAGAGAGAAAACATAAGAAGGATCAAAATCTGTGGGAGGTTTCTCTATTGTGTCAACTCACTAACTGAATTTCTGATTTAATTATATACTCTAGTTGGAATCAATCAATAAGAGCCAGGTCTTTGTCTGCATGTTAGCAATTATAGAACACACATAACACGAAAGGAAAAAGATATGAGAAAGTAACAAGAAAAAGTAAGCTCATGCACCCTATTTTCAAAAGTAGAGCAGTTCTCATAGTGAGCCACTGGAAAGGATTCAGGGAGAGCAGATGCCCTGTAGACCTGCAGGAGGTATTCTGTTTTGTCCTCCCCTCTGCTGCAGTCTACTTTGTTTCTTAGTGATAAGAAGAAATCATTGAAGGTGGTCTTTTAACAGGGCTGGTTGAACTTTTCTATTTTAGCTTGATGAAAATGCTTCTTCTGATGACAGTCAAGGTGTCCAAGAAACTTTCCAATACCTGATCATGGTTTACTAAAATGTTCCTGCACTCTACTCTCTGATCAATCTTGACAAGAAAATTCAACATGAAATATTCTGTTCTGATTATTTAAACTTGGAATGAGTTCTATGGGATTCCAAAATGTACGATTGAATACAGCATGCCTTCTGGTATTAAATGTCCCCGTTTTATTCAAAACATGAGCAAAATCAAAATCATGTCACAGATGCAACAATTTAAGCCCTTTCTTTTCTCTGGAAATTAACTGAAGTGGCAAATTGGAAATAATTGTGTCAGCAATTGGAGCCCATTGAAGCCCATTGAAGACTTTCTATATTCATTTATTTTACTATGCTTGTGAACCACAAATACATTGTCAAGTTCGAAGCTGGCTTTTATTATTATGGCTATCTGTAGTGCTGCATTTGAAAATGAGACACATGTGCACTGCTAGTTTTAAAAGTTTTTCTGGCTATAAAGCTGTTTAATACACAAGTTGACCACTTCAAAGGGCAGCTAAAAGAAGAAAACTTTTTAAAAACTGAACATCTGGTGTTTTTGGCTCAGAAAGTAGTTACATTCATCATTATATATGTAGATCTATAAATGGCATTGCATTGAGCTCAAATAGAAGATGCACTTGAAATCACAGACATTATAGTAAACGATTTTGATGACAATTAGCTTTATTGCATGCATACATGTGGGAATGCACAAGTATTTTGTTAACCCTACATCACAGTTCAGCATGGTGAGGGATCTTCAGCCAGGATTTTGGAAGTCTGTTTAAGGGAAGATACCAGCTATATATTCCATCCTTCCTCTCCACTCCAGTTCTAAGCCACATGATTTTCCCATTGGTCAGGCTATCAAACAAGGGCCTAAATAAGGTGAGTCTCTCCATTAATGACACCATCCCATGTGAGTTCTGTCCATGTTGTATGTGACCTTTGAAGCCTAATGGAGCGTCAGAGAGAGGAATCCAGCCCAAATGTAGGTTCCTGCAACTCCAGGACTCCTTGAATCAAATTATATGTTAGAAAGATGGTGAAGTTAATAGAGAATTATCTGAAGGAGGATTTGGAACTTTTCTGTCATGACTTACTTTAAGATCCATGCCAATGTTCTTTGCTGTGTTCTCAAGCCTGGCACCAATTTGCATAAAGCAGAAAAGGTGACATCATGATGGCTTAGGTATCTGTTGGTATCAACAAAGCAATGCAGTGTTCATTGAAAGTATTAGGAAAGGTATTACATGTTTGTTGAATCATTCCTATGTAATCTCTCCACAAATGTTGCCAATTTATTTGTATGAGAGCATTTGTCATTTTGTTGAATTTTATGGACCCCCCTCCCTCCCACCCACCCCCCTCAAAACAAAACTGCTAAACACCAATAATGTCATCTGGATATAATATGTTCTCATGATATTATTGGCACTATAAAAATAGCCAGCTCTAAAGTGAACATAGTATACTTGAATGTACTAGATCATTTTGGAATCTAAGTAGTATCATCCCTGGTTAGTACTTGGATAGAAGACTAGCAAAGAATACCAGGTATTTTAGACAAAGAAACTGGTAAAACTAACTCCAAGTAGTTTCTTTTTCTAAGAAAATCCTATGATATTCATAGAATCATAATAAGTTGGTAGATGACTTGAACACAAAAGCACACACATATATAAAACTGAGAGAGAAAGGAGCTCCTGAAGTTTCCCCATTTGTGCAATTACTATCACAAAAAGGAACAAAATGTCATTACTCTTGTTATAGTAACAAAATTTCCACTGATACTTTAAAAACACTTTAGAAACAAATTTCCCCCCTAATTTTGTAATGAGTTTTGAAACATTTTTTTCATCATTTGCACAGTCCTAATAGCTAGCTAGTAGCTACCTTACACTTAAGTGCTGATTAGTTGAAAGCTCTTACAAGCATTATTAAGGAAGTAGCATTGCACATACCATAGATTTCTTCCTGCTGTTTTCCACCAATGATCTATTCAGACTCATCCCTTAAAATAGGAACATAGACGGCTGGAGGTTGGACATGTCATTTGTACTGCAGTCCTCAAGGGTATGTCATTTTTTAAAAGTGTAACATATCTTTTCCTGCATTATATTTTGAAGCTCTTGGAGGAAGAACGTTATACAATGGAGAGACATTGCAAAGTAGGAAAGGATCAATCTAGTTTATTATATGAAGAATGTGACGACAGTCATGAAACACTGCACAATGAAGTTAACAAATGGAAGGTGGAAAAGAAAGAACAAAACAATGTCAATAATGAATGAATAAAACACTAGAAGCCTTAGCTCCATCTATTTTTAACTCTCCTTTTTGCCTTTGAGTGTCATATCATAGATTTGCTACAGTACTACAGCTAGATTAATGCAAGATTCTTCCAAAAGGGGTCATTTTGAAAGATTTTTACTGTCGCATTCTGCCATTTAACAACATATTTTGTCAGGGCCCTTTACAAATACCTGCTTGACTTTGAAAAAAAATTCAAGTTGCTTCTTAACAGCTGTACAGTTAGGTTCATTTGTTGGCATCATTGCTTGTGATGTGGGTCTGGGTCATGATGTTAGATAAGGGTGTGTCCAATCACATTTCTCCACTCTTTCCAATTTGCCCATGTTTCATTTGCCTTAATTATTTTCTCTTTCTATTTTGCATCCAATGTTTCCTTACAATGAGTTCAGATTTTAAAAGCGCTCTCTAGGATTAGCAGTAATTTGATGCACTGCAGTGGTTTAGCAGGAGGAAGGGAATGAAAAGAGGAGCAGCAAAATACTTTTTAAAAGAATGCTGAAAAATCTAGAAAAGTATAAATTATTTTAAAATCTTAAAATATGCCAATTTTGGGTGGTTCCTTTTTTCCATGGTTCTATCCAGAATTAATATGAATTATTTAAAGCTGTAGTCTATATACAGATTCAAATGAGTACAAGATGGTAAATGAGAAGGATACAATAATCCTCGTATACCCATTCAATTAATAATGACACACACGCATATACAATACCTGCCTTCCTCTATGGGAAACAACAGTTTTACTAACTTTCCAGCTTCCAAATGAAGACAGTTCTGAAGAGAAGCCAGGTCTCATTGAAGGAACAACCAGTAATAAGTATGAAGCCATTTGGCTTTATCAGGTAATTGCGAAATATATCACATTGGCAACTAGGTTCGGGCAGTTAAAGCTCCTCTTCCCAGCAGAGAAGTATTAAATTGCTGGAAGAACCATGTATACATCTGTCATTGTGTTGCCAAGCTGCATTTTGTTTGCATTTCCTCCCCATTCATATTGATCATTTTAGTTGACAATATACAGTATTATTCTGGCAACCAAGGCAAATAAGCATAAGGTAGCAAAATAGATGCCATTTAGAATCCAGCTTTAGGGTTCAATCTCAGAGTCATAGGACAGATAATATTTTTCAAATCTATATAAATAAAAATGTAATGTTCGTTTGTGGGATTAACATAACTCAAAAACCACTGGATGAATTGACACTAAATTTGGACACAAGACACCTATCAGGCCAACAAGTGACCATCCCTCATAAAAACACTGAAAAACACAGCATAAGAGACTTAAAAAGCAATATATATATTACATTACATGTGCAAAACCACACATATATACGCAAACACACACACAGAAAACACATATACATGGACTGGACTACAGCAATGCATGGCAGGGGATGGATAGTTAAATATAAACTAAAGACTTCTAGAAGAGATAAGAATGGGTTGTCTTGGCCCAAAAAACTCTTGCTTATCTCAACAAACTATGCACATAAGGCATGGTACAGAGATGTATGGTCCTCCAAAAGTTGTTAAATTCCAATGCCCATCAACCACAGTGACCATGGCCAGTCAGTAGAAATGTTGCAGCCTCCAACTGGACTGCCTGTGTAAGTATTCCTCGACAGGACTTCCTGTCTAAGCATTCCACCAGGAAACTGCTCACTTTAATTCACAGCCTGACTCAATTTAAATGACTATGTAGAACCACCTGCATCTTATATGTTCTTCCTCATAAATAATGCTTGCTTTTTTGATCATTTTATATTGCTTGGTCACACTTGTTTTAGTCTTCCTCTGGAAAGTGTTGGAGCATCTTCAGCTTCACAATGGTGAGGATGGCTGGTAAAGAGAAAGGAGAGCTATCTGGGGCAGAGAGACACCATAAGTATTTTTTTAGTACTCCTTTGAAGTTTTTTTCAGGCATTCCTAGACAATACTCAAAAAGTTCAAATAATTTCAAAACAAGCTGACTTGGAATGAGGAGGTGAAAAGAAAAGTTGAAATAAAAAGGTAACAGGTGCATTTGATTATCAACACCACATCTGGTTGAATTGAACTCTGCCAGAGTTTAACCAGCTTTGGCATGCAGCTGTAGACACAATCACATATGTTTATTTCCCAATCTGGGAAATCTGGTCTAAACTATGAGGGAGGAGGAACAGGGCCAGATGTAGTATTATAGATCCTGTTGCCGTAGTGGCAGACAACCACAAATAAAAAATTTAAAAACTTATTCATACTTCATCCCCATGGTTCCACAATAGTCTGCAGTTAAAGAGGAATTGTGTTGCCTTTGGAACCTTATTTGTACAATCAAAATACATCAGACAAAGAAGTATTTCTTCCCTTAAAATGTCCATTCAATCCCATTTGTTTTATGGCCTCTGTGGAGGCTTGCTTTGGTCTCTCACCGTTGCTTTGATTTGTATTTCCCATATAGGGCAGTGAACTGTGTTAAGCTGTAATGGCTTGAATGTAGTATGTGTATACTTGTCATGTTTTACCATTTACGGCTGATTCAGGAAGCACATGGGCACTTATAGGACTCGGAGGACTGTCTCACACCCCCACTTCATTTTTAATTTTTGTACTAAAATTTTTCTTAGATGGTCTAAAAGTTTTGTATGCAATTTTTAAAAGAAGGTAACACATTTTTAAAAGAGTCCTTTTCACAAACAGGAAGATGCTGAAATTCATTTCCAGTTTTGACCTCACCCCTCTATGTAAAGCGTGGTGTATTGGCCTGATTGTTGGGCTATGACTCTGGAGACCAGAGTTCAGATCTTCATTCAGCCATGGAAAACCACTGGGTTACTTTGAACAAGTCACCCTTTTCAGCCTCAGAGGAAGGCAAGAGCAAACAGTCTCTGAACAAATTTTCTTATGAAAACCTCATGCCTTAGGGTCACAATGAATTTGAAATGGCTCAAAGGTACAAAAGAACAGTAACACATACATAGAACAGCCTTGGATCAGAAGCCTGGAAGAAAAAAAACCCAAATGTATATTTTGTTGAATTCTTTTTTGAACCAGGGCCACTTGCCATTATGGGCAATAGTTTCACTTTCCAATGCATGAAATAGTCTACCATGTCTTCTCTCATTACAATGCTTGCAACCCAAATCATAGTGTTAAGACAGCCAAGAGAAATTTCTTCACTTGAACCCACAAAACAGCTTTTTATATAAAATACAAAGAAAATTATTCCAAGGTCTTTATTGAGCTTGTGTTCTCAGACCAAAGCCAATGGACTGTAGCCATGTAATCATCTAATCCATTGAAGAGGCCAGAGGGCAGGTCTGCAGAGATTATTCTTGTCAATTGCAGGCAGGGGAAGTTGTTACGGTGCATTGCCAAAGGCTAGGAGAGAAATATGTTTTGCCTAGCTCTAAGGAGTTTGCAAGATGACTCACGCTTCAACTTTGGAGAAGGCCCATTACAAAAATGTACCAAATGTTTCTTAATGCCTTTTTACTTTTTGAAGAGGTGACTAAATACAACTGGATGTTTCACCACAAAATCTGAACTTGTTCTTGGATATGTCTGTTTCAAGTAAGCAGATTCCTACCTTTAGCTGTCCCTCTTAGCAATTTATAAGCATTTATAAACTACTTGTGGTTTTAATAATAATAATAATCTTTATTTGTACCCCACCCCTGTCTCCCCAATGGGGACTCGGGGCGGCTCACATGAGGCCAAGCCCAAACAACAAATTACAATAAAATAAAATCAAAAGCATCAGCAATAAACACAATAAAAATACATACATATACATAAAAACAATATACAACTAAATATCTAAAATCACAAAGACAGGGCAGGCTGCAGGCACACATATAAAGTGTTAAAACTCAGGGTAAGATAAGCAGAATAGCATCTTTTATTGGGGGGGATGGACTCCAAGAACGGGGGCATTGAGGGGAGCAATGATAGAAAATAAATAGCTACTCTCCAAAGGCACAGCGGAAAAGCCAGGTTTTCAGGTGTTTTTAAAAGGTCTCCAATGTGGAAGCTTTAATATCTCTCCGGGCAAGGAATTCCAGAGTCGGGGGGCCACAGACGAGAAGGCCGTCTCCCTGGTGCCCACCAGACAAGTCTGTGAGACTGGCAGGGGTGACAGGAGGACCTCCCCTGAGGACTGGAAGGTTCGAGGTGGTTCATGGAGGGAGATCCGGTCATGAAGGTAGGCAGGTCCCGAACAGTTTAGGGCTTTATAGGTGATCACCTGTACCTTGAATTGGGACTGGAAAATAAAAAGCAGCCAGTGCAGTTCTTTAAACAGGAGGGTTGACCGCTCCTTGTAACTTGCCCCAGTTATTAATCTGGCTGCTGATCGCTAGACAAGTTGAAGTTTCCGGGCCGTCTTCAAGGGTAGCCCCACGTAGAGTGCATTGCAGTAATTCAGTCTAGAGCAGGGGTGCTCGCACTTTTTCAGCATGGGAGCTACTGATTAAAAAACCAAGTTCCAAAGATCACCTACCCAGAAATGTAAAACGTATAACTATTTTCTTATTTATTTATTTATTTATATTTATTATTCATTTTTATGTACTGCTCCTTGCAGCAAGCTCGGGGCAGTTTACATAAAATGAAGTCATAAAACATCAACATTTCAATTTAATAACAACAATATAAAACAGAGCATAAAAATACATCCAACCACCCCATTTCTCCCACACTGCCATATTACCACACGTATTATCAGCCAGAAAGTAAGAAGAGAGGCTTTTTAACTGCAAGGCTATTTAATACTCAGCAAGGTAAACAAAGGGGCATGCAAAAATACATCCAACCACCCAATTTCTCCCACATTTCCATATCCCCCAACATATATTTCTCAAGGAACAAAGCAAGCAGAGAGGCGTTGGAGCTAAAAGGCCATTTTTAAACATTAAAAATAAACAGAGACATGCCACAGAACAATCAAGCACCCACCCCAAAGTAAAAAGACCGGCCTTTGAGATGCGGTAAGGAAATGACCCCAAAGCGTCCTTCTTCTCCTCCGTCGTTGCTCCTATTTCCACGCCGCCAGCATGCGTGCCACCTGCAAGAGCTCACGAGAAGTCTGAGAGGCAAAATGGACGCTTCTGCGCATGCGTGCGGGGCCAGCCATGCATTGCGTCATCCAGACCCGCCCCCTTTGGTCTCCTATGACTCTGAGTGGCTGGAGAAGGATTGAGGGAGGAGGAGGAATCCAAAAGAGGGAGCCCATTCTGCCTCTTGGACTCTGGAGCTTTTGGAGGCGGCGCGCGAGCAGGGAGCGGGGAGGAGCAACGACGGAGGACTTCTTTGCAGCATGCAGGGGCGCGTGAAGAGGACCAACAGCAAAAAACCTGGTCAGGGGCCTGAAGATCACCAGGATGAGGCCCGAAGATCACCCTGGTGATCGCGATCACCGTTCTGAGCAACCTTGGTCTAGAGGTAACCAAGGAGTGGACCACCATGGTCAAGTCAGACTTCACAAGGTATGGTCACAGTTGGTGCACAAGTTTTAATTGTGCAAAGGCTCTCCCAGCCACCAGCGACACTTGAGCATCAAGTTTTTAACTTATGTGAATGTATGATGTATTTTAATGCTAATTGTGGTTTAATGTATTTAATGCTAACTGTATTTTAATGTATTTTCACTCTGACTGTTTTTGGTTTTTATTATATGTATACTGTGTTTTTGGCATCGAATCGTTGCCGTTGTTAGGCCGTTGATAGACCGTTGTTAGGCTGCTCTGAGTCCCCCCTAGGGGGTTGAGAAGAAGCGGGGTAGAAATGGTGGAAATAAATAAATAAATAAATAAAGTGTCAGATCTGAATCCAGGTGGACCCTCAAACTGCGGACCTGTGACTTCAAGGGGAGTGTAGCCCCATCCAGCACAGGTTGCCACCCAATACACCAGTCAGACAAACAACTGACCTGGAGGGCCTCTGTCTTATCGGGATTGATCCTCAGCTTGTTCCTCCTCATCCAGCCCATCACAGTGGCCAGGCACTGGTTCAGTATTCAAGGGGCTTCCTTAGAATCTGGTGGAAAAGAGTAGTGGAGTTGGGTGTCATCTGCATAGAGATGGCACCATACTCCTAAACTCTGGATGACCTCACCCAGTGGTTTCATGTAGATATTAAATAGCATGGGGGACAGAACAGATCCTTGTGGGACCCCACAGGTCAATGGCCAGGGGTCCGAGCAGGAGTCCCCCAATTTCACCTATTGGGAACGCCCCTCCAGGAAGGACCGGAGCCACGCTAGAACTATGCCCCTGAGTCCCATCCCAGCAAGTCTCCCCAGAAGGATACCGTGATTGATGGTATCAAAAGCCACTGAAATGTCCAAGAGAATGAGCAGGGTCACACTCTCCCTGTCCAGTTCCCTGAGGAGGTCATCCACCAAGGCGACCAAAGCTGTCTTGGTACTGTGCCCAGGCCTGAAGCTAGACTGCGAACGATCCAGAAAATCGGGGTCATAGAGGAATCCCTGAAGCTGAGAGGCAACCACCCACTCTAGAACCTTGCCCAGAAAGGGGAGGTTGGAGATAGGTTTGTAGTTTTTACAATTTGTTGGGTCAAGGGAGGTCTTCTTTAATAAAGGTTTCACCACCGCCTGTTTAAGGCAGGATGAGAATTTCCCCTGGCCCAGTGAAGCATTTATTATCACAACAAACCATTCCAACAACCCCCTTCTGGCCAGTTTAACTAGCCAGGAAGGGCAAGGATCCAGAGCACAAGTGGTCGCTCTCTCCGTCCCAAGGATCCCCTCCACATCATCAGGGAGAACAAGACGCAAAGAATCCCATAAGGTCGAACAGACAGATGCCTCGGGTACCTCATCTGGTGCTGCGATGGAACTGGAGTCCAGCTCAAGACGTATCTGAGCAACTTTGCCTGCAAAATGGTATGCGAAATCACTACACCGAGTTGCTGAGTCATCAGGGGGTCCCCCAACCTCAGGGGACTGGATGAGCTCCCCAACAATTTGGAACAACTCTGATGGCCTATTGGCTGCAGACTCTATGCGGGCAGTCAAGAACACTCTCTTGGCTGCTCGCAGAGCCACGGAGTAAGCCTTAATAGCGGCTTTATATGTTTTTGTGGATTTAATTTGAATTGTTTTAAATACTAATGATGTTTAATGCTGTTTTAATATTTGTATATTTTAAACTGTATGTTAATGTTTTTATGTTACGCCACCTTGAGTCTCTTGTGGAAGACATAAAGTGGGGGATAATAATGAGAATAATGATAATCACCATAATAATAATAATAATAATGTTTTCAAAGATGTGTGTAAAAATAATGGAACATATAATACAAACAACACATAAAACCAGTCTATGTTATCCACCCTGATTACACAAGTAAATTATATGGAAGGCTGAACTGGAATTCAGAGGGAGAGGGAACTCATTTTTGTTTGTTTGTTTGTCTTAGCTTGCAGTTCTTAGAATTCGCAAAACATCATGGTCATTGGGTTAAGGATTCTGGAAGATAAACTTATCCCATCACATTCACTGAGGTTAGGGGTGTAAGGCCTCAATGAAACTGGAAAAAATGTATAAAAACCTTTTTTTAAAGCAGAGAAAACACTTTTCTAAGAATCTCTAGGTCCTCCAGTGTGACTGTAAGGTCAACTTCCAATACAACTGTTCTGGAGGACCTATAAATGCCTAGAGAGGTGGTGGCTGCGGTGCTCCTGCTCATTTGTCTCTCAGATCCTCAGTCTCCCTCCAACCTGAGTTCTCATCCACAACACAAAGAATGAAAGAACTAGATGCAAAGCTAGAGAGAGACTGAGGATCTGAGAGACAAATGAGCAGGAGCACTCCAGTTGCCACCTCAAAGCTGGAAACAGCTTTGAGGCAAGTTACACTCTCACAGCCTCAGGAAAAGGTCAAGGCAACCCTTCCCCCCAAACAAATCTTGTTAAGAAAAATCTGTGATAAATTCACATTACGGTTAACAGAAATTTTAAAAAATGACTTGAAGACACACAACAACAATGCATTTTTGTGCACAATTTAGCTAATGAACACATTTTAAAAAATAATACTATTATTATGTTTATGTATACCCTGCTTTTTCCCTCCACAAGGAGACTGTTTTTATTGTTGACATTTTTTGTCCATATTTCCCCTTAATTAGACACATTTGTGCAGCCATGTTTTAATCAGAGAGCCAGACAAGTGAAGATAGATATACATAGCTTTGCAGATTCTGAAAAACAACTGTTTCAGATTGTATGTTGATTCAGGAAATTTGGATACATTTCTCCTGTTCTTGAGGATTGGGCCCAAATATCAGTATGTATTATATGAATGTATCAGGAAGGTGAATATGCTAGAATCCGTTTGACAGATTGTGATAAATATTGTCTTCATTGAAAAAGGAATTTGATATAGATCCAATTCATTAACATGAATGTTAAAGCCTTTCTGCAAAATCTTCCCGTGCCTTACTATTTCTCTTTAGAGTGGTAGTTTCCTGCCTTTGGTTCTCCAGGTATTTTGGACTTCAGCTCCCACCATTACAAACAGCTAGGATTTACAGGCATGTAGCCAGGGGGGGGGGGGCTAAGGGGGCTTCAGCCCCCGAAATTCTCAGGGTGGTCCGCGAAAAGGCTTTACTGGTACATTATTTAATCTGTTATGTTTATTCATATCATGATCTGATCACCATGCCCATTATATCCCACATTAATGGGGTTATTGGGATAACAATACAAAAGGTTTGCTAGGGTAGACCCTCTTCCACCCAGTCTCAGCCCCCCCCCCCCCGAACCAAACTCAGCCCCGAATCAAAATCCTGGCTATGGCACTGGCTAGGAAGTTGGTTGGAATTTCTGGGAGTTGAAGTCCAAAACACCTGGAGAAACAAAGATTGGGAACCACTGCTGTAGAGTATTTTAATTAGGGTCTGTTTCATCCTATGCTTCTCATTAGGGATATGGTCTATAACAGTGGATCTCAACCTGGAGTCCCCATATGTTTTTGGCCTTCAACTCCCAGAAATCCTAATAGCTGGTAAACTGGCTGGGATTTCTGGGAGTTGTAGACTAAAAACATCTGGTCTATAAGGTCTGCTTTACCACAAACCGGATAACTTCATGATCCCAACTGTATGCATTTTAGGTATCCCTTTCAATAACTGATTGATTTCCACTTTTACATGAAATTGCAATAAGGGATAAATGACAGTCGTATGTTAAGACTTTTGGTGAAAATACCAATAGTGGAGTAATGACTCACCCGTTAGAAACAGCATTAGCACTGGTATGTAATAAAACACATCCATATGCCAGACATCAGTGAAAAGTTATTACCTATAATTTATAGGACCCTTTTAATGTGACGCTGCTGATAGTAGCATAAATCTAACAGTATACACTTTTTTTATTATAATAGCAATGCAGCTTGAAGCCACAATACCATTGCTCAGCAAATACAAAATAAACAGCTATTTATAGAATCAAGGTTTATTGCTCAAACATGTATTTCCCAAGTGCTTATAATGTTCAGAGTGCTCAGTGCAAGGCAGCAAGATTTAGGACTTCATCACATGGACCTTGAGAAGTGTCGTGGACCCTCTGTCTAGCAAAGGGAATTGTACTATTAAATCTGCAACCATCCTGTTTCAAGCTCCCTCCCCCATCACACATGCTTCTCTCTTCAGGTTTTTGCCCATTTTACCCATGTTTGGAACTATCACATGGGGAATCATTTTCTCTGTTCTCTTCATCTTACCTTTTTTTGAAATCAGAGAAAATGTCAATATCTGAAAGCCAAGATTACTATGGACCTTGTCCCATTTGGGGAGGGAAGCAGGTGAACTTTAAAGCCCTTTGTCATCATAAGTCTTTCCCATGCCTTCCTCCATTATACCAGTGTAATTTTAAACCCCCTTGCCACGATCCCATCCTGCTATGCTTTCCTTCCCTCCATTAGACCAGTATAATTTTAAACTCATTTGCCATTATTCTCTCCTTCTAGCCTTTCCGAAATGGTTTTAAACTGTATGTTATTGCTTGCTTATGTTTAAATTTTATTGATGGTATTGTTTTATAATTGCTGTTATGTTTTTATTATGTGAGCTACCCCAGTTCAAATAAATTCAACAAACATTGTTAGGCAGTCTATCCTAATTTTGGTTTCCTGGAATGAATTTTGTTTTATCCAAGCCTCCATGGTTAAGTTTGCAATCCTTTGATGCCAAATTCAAATACTTATTTTTGCCCAAAATATTCAAGTGAGAGAGAGAATCTCAACCAGATCAGTAACTAGTGCTGATTCAGTCAACTACATTTAATGTCACTTTGGGATGCTTCTTCCCATTCACACAACTTTTAAAAAGATACATGGCCTACTTTCCCTTATTAATTATTTGCTGAATGAGATCACCCCACTATACACAGAAGAGAATCATCTGGCACGTTAAACTTTCTGCCCCCCCCCCCACCATCACCACACCAACATTTCCTTTTTTGCTGACCCCCCCCCCCACACACACACAGAACAGTTTTGCAAAATGGAAATGAGATAGTTCTCTTTTCTCTGTCCTCCATTCTTGAGTTTGTGCTTATGTAATATATGTACCCCATGGCCTATCATATTATATCCAGTACCACACTATTGCTGAATGAGTAGGCAAAGGGGACGCATCCCATCTGAAATCCTTTGGCTGCTTCCTGCAAAATTCTGGGGCTTGTAGTTTAGGGGAGGTGCCTTTAAAATCATCTATAGAGGTCATTGGTCCCACTAACGCACAAGCCCCAGAATTCTGCAGGAGGCAGCCACAGGACTCCAGATGGGATGCATACTCTTTGTCTACTCTTTCAGCTCTAGTGATAAGGCAACATGAGTGGAAACATATTGCTTTCCAAAGAATGACTTTCCTGTTCCTGATACATCTTACAACTGAATGGATCTGTTCTGAAATACATTGAAGGAGGAGATAGTTTGCTAGATCTGTACTATACCTTAAAAGGGGGTGAAACTGATGTGAGTCAGGCATACTAACCTCAGACTTGTAGCAGCATACACCATCAGCCCCATCAGCATAGTCATCAAGTAATTCTGGGAGTATCAATCCAACTACATCAGAAAGGCTGCACTTTGCCCACCCTTTAGTTAACATCTACAGTGAAGCATGTGAATTTAAATTGACATACGTAAAACTGTACCGTCCTCCATTATCAAAGTTATATTCCTGTGTCTAACAGCTCTGTTTCTTTGAAGAACAGTTGCTTTTCTCTTTTTGACTATGATTTTGCTTACTTTAGGGCATGTACAGCTGATGAAAATGACTTCTCCCTTCTCTAAAGTGAACAAACCTTTTTTTTATTTGCGTGTTCATTTTGATGACAGTTTCATCTGAAATTAAAATAAAACCTGATGTTTCTAGATTGCCACAGGGTGTCACTAGCAGCACATTGCAGTGTGTTCTTCTCCTGCTCACACAGAAGTATTTGCCTCATTTCAAATGTACCCAGCAATCTTTGGAAGACTTCATATGTAAAGAATTGAAGACATTATAACCCGTCAGTTACCATTTAATTAATCATAACCTTCAACATTTTATTTTAACATAACCTAGTATGATTATTGATTGAAACCTGAGCTGGCTTTGAAATGTAGTACAGAAGTGGGCATGGGAAAACCCATGCATGCTGCCAAGAAAAAGTAGTTTGTCTCCTCCAATTCTTCATTTTTGTCACTTGGAAAAAAAATTCCATCCACTGTTTTTTGAATATTTGATCCTATGAGTTAAAACTGAGATGAAACATAGAATACATGAGTCTGTTTAGCTTCTTTTATTTTTGTACCTTCAACAGTAGGTTAAGAGGATTGAGTACCAGTTAGACCTAAAAAAGCAACTTATTTTAGATGGCACCTCCCAGAATCTTTCATCTAACATTGCCAAGCAATGGGAAGCTCTGCAGAGATACTGCCACTGTGTTCTGCCATGAGCCTGTAGTGTGCAAGGAGGATCTCCAAACATCCTGCAATGCAGATGGATAACCCAAATAGACCTAGCACACGGCTGCACAACTGCAAAGGATGTGGAGCCCCGCAAACTACATATGGCTATTTCTGAGATGAGTCAAAGTGGTTCTGGTACTCATGCATTTTCACATTGTGAGAGTATTAGATAGCAAGAAAAGTGAAAAATCAATTTTTAATATTTTAGTCTGGGGACTTTGTGTATCCATTTGGACAGTTTTGGTGCCATGGGGGGCACAGTGCTCTGTAAAACTTCCAAAATCATTATGTCTAAACCAAAGAAAGATCTGGGACTTGGATTTCATACTTCCATTATACATGAGGGTTTAACTGCACACCCCAATGTGGGCAGAAATCCATCTTTGATTTGTTTCTTTGTTTAAAATGCAGGTAGATAATGTAGTGGGAGCTGTACATCCTTTAGAAGAAGAAATGCTTCTTCCTAGGTTCCAAGAGCAGCAGTGATCTTTTTTCCCCAAGCAAAAGCATTTTTTAGTTGATGTTGTTGATTGGGGGCCTAAGGAATCTTCAGGACATCACATATCCTGAGGGTTGTATCATTCCAGCTCCTTATCTCTGTCTAAACTTTAGTTCAGTCTAGTCAAAAGTGAAGCTTAACTTCAGCTTGTTTTTTTTTTTACGTTTACAACCTCACCAAACAGGCTTAGTTTTGGCAGCATGTGCTGGATCTTTAATAGTTTTACAACGGAACCCATCAGTTTCCAATAGAAGATATTGACTACCTCCGGTGGAGTTCCAGTGTAAAACTATAGAGGATCTGGTACGTTCCATGGCAGCAGTATCACAGGAGATTTCCTGTGTTGCCTTTGAGGCAATGAGGGGAAGCTGGACAGCCGATGCTCCACCCTGTGGGATGGCGCCTGTCGTCAGGTGATGAAGTGTGAGGCAACAGGTTTCCGATGCTCGCTGCCAGGCACCACTGGATTCACTATGATGTGTGGTGATTCTGGCAGCCTGTGTGAAGAGGTCCCTAGTTGCAGATTGCAGGGAGTCTTTGCTCCACAGCTTGGGAGTCTGATGGCTTCTTGCGGGAACAACATAAAAAAAACCTCTTAAAGATAAATATTTATGTGCTTTTGCACATACTATGTAATCTGTGATTAGGGAATACATTTTGGATAAGGATTATGGATCTTCACTGACTTGCTGACTACAACAAGAGAACAAAGTACAATTTGAGGAAGATTGTGGCTAGGGTTGCCATATGTCCCATATTCTAAGGGACGTCCCTTATTTTGGCCCTAAAATTTGTGTCCCTTTTTTTCAGGCCCTGTCTCTTATTTTTGACTAGCAGGACAGGACTGGGCGGGGTTGACCAGAGGAAGGTGTGCGCTGCGGTTTCCACAGCAATGCCTGCCCGGGGATTCCAACTGGCAAGGCAGCCGGCATCACCGTTGGAAGGAAGAGGCGATACAGGACTTTTTCAAAGTACAGTAGACTAATTAACAATTACCCAAGGGGAATGTTGGATCATATTGGATAAAGATAGTTTCTGGTTGCTTGAGAGTTACTCTTAAAATAGGCCTAGCTGTGCATCCCAATACTATACAATGCTGTGTATCCCATACTATACTATACCATTAACTATTGACATAATAATCATGAAGGTGTACTGTCTTATAAACTTTATTTTATTTTAATGTTTAGACAGTGCACTTTTAAAGTCAGCAAAGTCAAGTACTAAATACAGATGGAGAAAATTAGGTAGTTCTGATAATGTTTTTTCTGCATGACAAAGCATGCAGAAACATACCATGTACTGTTAAGTGTGTATAAGTCAGTTTCTTTTGTGAGTTTCAATCATTATCTTATTCTGTTAATAAAACTATTTCTACCTAATATTTGAGTTTCAAGTTTTTAATGAAGTGTCCCTTATTTTTGTGAAAAATCCAGTAAATGTCCCTTATTTCTTATATCAAAAAGTGGCAACCCTAATTGTGGCACTTGTATGATCTTCAGGATCCTAAACAGCCATAGGGCCCTTCTAAACAGGCCCAAAACCTGTTTGTTTCCTGATTAACCTGAGGTGTCCAAACAATACCTCAGGCTGATCCAGTTTACTCTGGGTAAAAAAAAACTACTTGCAAAGATCCAGACTTTTCAATAAGGTCAGGATCTTTACAGGTGTGGAGTGTGTGGAGACTGCCTTCAGGGTTGCCATCTGTGACCTCGGGGGCAATCTACACAGCCATTCTACCTAGATGTGCAGCTTATTTGGTTTCTGTAAATGACTTTAGAAATTTTGCTACAATATGGTGCATTAATATTTTAGTGGATACGTTTATCCACGAAAATGATTAAATAAACCACACTCTTTTGGTGACATACACATAGTCCTCTGTCTCTCTCACACACAAATACACACACACAGAGAGGACTTTTGAAAATGGTTGCTCTTCTCACAAATCTAGACAATCATATTTAATAGAATTCATATAACTAGCAAGGTGAAATGGTAAGTATCTCTCCTCTGATCGACTTCTTCATTTTCTTTGTTTCTGAGGTTCGGAACAGATTGCAATAGCCTTGTGAGTTCTAAGTAGAATACTGTTCATTTCTGAAATCTAGAAAACAATCCTGTAAATTAATGCAGGGCCTTGAACATTTTGATTTGCTGGTTTTCATTTCATTACTGAATTTGACTGATGTGTGGCCACTAGATGCCAGTATCAACCAAGGGACAGAGAAAGTTGAACAACCTAAGTCGTATCTTAAGTTGCAATCATCTTGGAAAAGTTCTGTGAAATCAAGCAATTGCTACATTCTTATGCCCTTCTCAGCCAGGTGCGAGTAAGCTGCTGATTTAAGTCTTCCCATTTTAGTTCAGACACACTGTGTATAGGTGTAATAAACAGGCTCAGATCGGGTTTCACAAAAGAAGCAGCTTTGCTTGCAGTGCAGGGAAATATCCCCGTTAACTTGTCTACTTTTATGTAGGATGGCAGAACTGCTAGTTCCCTGCCTTTTCTTTCCCATAAAAGAACAGCAGCTAAAGCATTGTGGCAATGTTCCCTGTCAGTTTGCTAACTGGCCTTTTAAATCAGTCACTTACGAAACTATCAGTGTGCTGTAAACGAAAGGATTTCAGAGTATTAGGAAGGAATCTATCTCCCCACATCACATCTAATAAGTGCAGTTATGGAATTCTCAGAATTGGATTCCCCGCATGAAAGAGAGGACTGCAGCAGTCATCCCATGTGTTTCTATTGAACTGTGGGATAGTTCGGAAAGGGGCTACTGAGTAGAAGCTTTCATAATAGACCATGGAAGACAATGTAGAAAATTGCCTTGGTAAGTATGTCAATCCTGCATAATGATGGGAAATGCTAGAAGTTGGAGTTAGAAAGGAGGAATAGAAATACATTTGAACATCCTGTCTTTGAATATGGGAAAGCTTTGAAACTGCCTGTCAGTTTCCTTGGTCCTTGATATCATTAAGCATGAATAAGTACAGAAATGTCTAAGTGGAAAATTTATACAAATTATGTAAAAATTAGTCCCAGCATGGGAACAAGGACAATGTCTAGCTTTAGGGTATCTTTGACACTGTGCAACTAATGCCGCTCCCTAAGTCTAGCTAAACTCCCATCCTGCATCCCTGTCATCCCAGTGCTATCAATGGGACTTTACCTTAGTCATTCCTCTTCCTCTTCGTTGGCGCCCCCTTGCTGTGTGGGGGAGAGGATTACGTACTCCAATGAAGTTGTGAGCTATGCTGGCGGTGGCATAGCCACCGGTAGGGACTCCCATGCCAGACAGGTCACAACCGAAGGGTCTGACAAAGAGTGTCAACAGATAGGATGGGCTCTTTAGCCCTTTGGCAACCATCCTAAGAGAAGGAAAACTCTGATTTCAAACCTGGGCAGATGGTGCTCATCTAACCCTGTAAGGTCACTATTTAGAGAAGGAAACTCGAACCAAACCTGCGACCTGAGGACCTCGCTGCCACCGTACTAAACTTGCCAGGCCTCGGCAGACAAACCTTTAAAGAGTGAGGCCAGTTCTGTGCACGCTGCGCTCCACCAAAAAATCCATTGCACAGGCTCGAAGGACACATCCAACCTCCGAATAATCAACGCACTTGTAGAAAGCGTGGGATGAGTCCTTCCTGAATCTTCGTTCGCGAAGAAAAGCCAAGAAGGGAGAACCTTAGTCATGTGGCTGCAACAAAGTATTAATCACTTTCTCTTTACTCTGACAATGTTTACTTGAGATGTAGCAACTGTACTTTTGAAGGGAACTGATCCAATATGGAGCTCCCATTCTTGATAGCTTTTTGCCATTTGATATTCCCTAGAATGCATCATCTGGGGCCAACTTCAAGCACTTTGGGGAATACAAATAATAATGGATCCAGTGGAATACAAATAATACACTGCAACAGAACAGTGACTTTGCTCCCATCTAACAGGGCTAACACCAATCAAGCAGGTATTGGAGAGAGAGAAAGCAGTGCAACTTTAGACATAGAAATAAATTGACATTATGGTTTGGTTGGCCTTGGTGCCAGGATACAGCCTTGGGGAGCCCAAAACAGTTGCCTCAGCCAGAAAGGCTATTTTGAACTACACCTCGTAGACTCGTGCAGCAAGCACGAGTCTACCTCAAGGTTCTGGAAGTTATATTAAAACACCTGTAACATTGTCAGGTTCTGGTGTCAACACACCAGGTCTGCAATAGAATCCACATCTGAATAGACATGCTTTGGATTGCAATGTCATCATGATCCCTCTGGAAAACTTAAAAGTGTATTTGATAAGCATTCAATGTTATTTTTACTTAGGGATTTTTCTTCATTTTCACTTCTAAGGTTTATTGCCTTTGCCTGCAATGTTGAGATCACTATGTGAACAACCTGAGAATCTCCTCTTTTTCTTCTTTTTGCAAACATGCATAAGTATGTAGGCTGCATGTATCAAGCCTTTATCCAATATCTTCTTTTAAGATCCCAGAACAGTCATGTCTGTGTTTTAGATTTATGCTGCTTGTTTGGAAGGATGGGCAAAACTAAGTGACAAATTCCACAAACACCAGGTACATACATTTGAAAATGAGATGTTTAAGATCTCAGTGCCTTTGTATGTTCCCATGTGTATATGTAATATTAGTGCTATGTATGCATATGCATATATAAATGTGTGTAATATAATCAGAATTGCTATATATCTTGGCAGCAAGTCTTAGGTATTCATTGCTAGGAAACTCAAGATGTTCATGTCCTGCTAGCAATAATTAGCTGCAATTCATCTTGAAAGGTCAATTTGTAGATTCCAAGCCAGACTACTAACATGGTTTGTCAATGACACCAACCCTCCTGAAATGAATGGTACATACACAAGCTTCAGCTATCTATGGGTTGCATGCTGTTTTAAAAAGCAAAGCACAATTAACACAAGGCATGAATAACAGTTTCTGTGCCCACATAATTCCTTTGTAATATTTTGTTTATAGAATATCTCTCTTTTTCCTTTCCCAACAGCATCTGAATTACTTGTCAAAATGTCCTTAAGTAAATAAAGAATAAATTGGCTAATTCACATTCACTGAAGGTAAGGATTTTTTTTAGTTTGGTTTTTGTTTTGGTTTAGGTAGGCAAAGTAACAAAGGTGGGTGAGGGGTTCCAAAAGAGCCCATAAATGTGAGCACAGACAGTAGAATCACTAGCAATCTTTTTTTTCATAATTAGTTTGTGCCACATCAAAACCTGATCTGTTGAACTCACACTATATTTCTGACGCTGATTTTGGTGAATCTATAAACAAACATTCAGAACAAGAAATACTGTAAATTAGCAGCCCCTTCACACTGCATAGATATAGTACTCTGAATCCTGGAACCCTCCCATGAAATCCTGGGAGGTTACGTAGGATTTTCAGCCAGATAGCTTTAGTGTATCATTGAATTCTCATAGAGTTCCAGTGGATGCAGCCATGGAAGTTTAAAGTGAGATCATAGGGCTATAACTCTGCATTGTGGGAAAGCTCATGGAGTGGGATTCTGACTGGGGGTTTTTTTTGGGGGGGGGGAGCAGGCTGCACCAGCCCTCCATTGCACCCAGAAAGCCATACTCCTTATCCTTCCCCAGTGACCAAAAACCCGAATTCAAATTGACAGTCATTTCAACAATCTACAAGAAATGCTCTCCACCAGTTCATTGTTTTAAAGGATTTTTTGTACATTTCTCAGTTGTTCTAAGCCCCATATTTTTTTCAGACTCTTCCATCCCTAAACAAACAAACAAACAAACAAACAAACAAACTATTGGTGTTTTGGAATATTTTTATTCACTATCCTTTCCCTTGCAAAATGTTTGACTCCTATTTCTAGCTTTAGAGTGGGACCCTTGGGAGGGAAAAAATGACCAGGGGAAGGTGGCAATTCATCTGATGGGAACAATAAATATAGTAGGGGTGGAACAAATATTTGAAACTTTTCAAATATTTCTGTTGCCAGCATAGAATGGTGAGCTGGATGTTTATTTGGCTTTTTCAGGGTCATTGGAGATTTAGTTTGGTGAGGTCCCATGACTCCTTGACAGAAAAGGTGAAATACCTTACATAGCATCAAGCCATGGCAGTTAAAGTGGTGCCACACTTTATTAACCCAACAGTGTAGATGCACCCACAGACAGAAATAATAAAGGGGGGGGGAGGAGAAAGCAAGAAGAGTGTTTCTGTTGCCATGGCTTGCACGTAGCAGTACTGGTGCTGCCTGGGTACTGGGGAGCTGCTGCAATGAGTTTGGTGGGTGGTCTATGTCCCATGGGCCACACCTTGACAACCACATCTGATTTAGATTGATCCACTAGTTTCCAGATCTATCCAATAAGTGATCTTGTAGGCAACATGACATATTATCATCATAAAAGCACTGTTAGCCAGGAGGTAAAGTTTCACACTCTGACCCAAGTCTATCACAGAGTTCCACAACCTTATGGCTTTTCCCCCTCTTGCTGTCACTTGTTTTTCCTGAGTTTCTCTCCAAGTGAGCAATTAGTAAGAATAGGAAATAGTAAGGCAATGGTTCTGCTGCCATCAATATTTTAGGTTGAAACTTGCAATGGCCTGTGTAACCAGCTACATACACAGACATACCCATCTGCTTTCCATTAATGTTTGAGACCTGTGGACTCATTGCAGCATATTGACAGTGTGGTTTTGGAGAAAATTATCCTTTACATTAAGAACATAAACAAATGCTGTACATCAAATTGCTTTGGTATGTCAACATGACTGAAATACCAACAGGAGCATCCCTCGATTCCCCAAAGCCTTATCTATTGCTGTAAGAAATCATTTACGAATTATACCGTAATGGGCATTTGATTCACTGTACCTCTCCAGACATTTGCTAAAGCAGTTTTATGATCAGGCTAAGCCCTGAGATAGCTCCAGACCTCTTATTCCAATTATGTCAGAAATGTTTTTCCCTTTACAAGGACCATAATAATGAAAGGTTTTGGTTCTCTTTATGCATGATTACACGTTAAACTCCACATGGATTTACATGAAAAAAATCAACAATGTTTTTTTTGTGTTCACTGCCATTTCTGTGGTTTAGAAAATCCATATACCATTTAAATAATACTTTTTAAAGGATGGGAAACAGGCACTTTTTAATTACATGGATTTAATCAAAGGAAAATCACACAAAGCTACCTATACTGGATATTGTGCTAAAGGAAAGCTAGTTTTGGCCAGTTCATAATCCATTTAAGTACAAAAAAGAAGCCTGAAAACATATTTCTGTAACTGAGATAAGTAGGGCAAGGGCGTGCAAGATACAATGGAAGTCCCATTGTGTGGGTGGAACCACATTATGTTGGACATTAGCTAAGTAAGTGAAGAACATGAAAATGTTATCTCTTCTTTTTTTTACTACGAAACTAAGAATATCCAATCCACATGACCATGCTATAAATCAGATGGACCTGATAAGAATAGTAATGGATAAGAAGTTTGATAAACCAAGGATGACATTTCTCTTAATTAGTTGAGTCTTGGCTGCTCAATATGAAAAACAAGAAGTGGCAGGTGTTTCTTTTTGGAGTAACCAACCAACCAACCAATTTTCATCTGTTATGCCAAAAACTCAAAGAAATTGGGAGGGGGAATTATATTAATTTAAATACCTTCCCTATTATTATTATTATTATTATATCCTATATTCTCGCTCTCCCTTTCTCTCTTTTCCAGTAAGGGCAAACAACATTAAAACACAATAATAATAATAATAATAATAATGGACCATATCCTTAGCTGTTGCAAGAAAATTGCACAGATGGATTACAAACAAAGACACAACTCTGTGGCCCAAATGATTCACTGGAACTTATGTTACTAGTACCACCTGCCAGCAGTAAAGGTTGTGGAAAATGAACATGCAAAAATACTGTGAGACTTTTGAATCCAGATTGATAAAGTTTTGGAACACAATACACTAGACATCACGATTGTGGTAAAGAAAATTCTGGATTATTGATGTCACCATACTGGGTGACAGCCGCATTGAGGAAAAACAACAGGAAAATTTCAGCCGTTATCAAGACCTCAAAAGGCTCCGGCATACAGGTGGTCCCAGTGGTCATTGACACACTGGGTGACGTGCCAAAAGATCTCAGCCGGCATTTGGAAACAATAAACATTGACAAAATCACGATCTGTCAACTGCAAAAGGTCACCTTACTTGGATCTCCATGCATCATTCCAAAATACATTACACAGTCCTAGACGCTTGGGAAGTGTTCGACTTGTGATTTTTTGATATGAAATCCAGCATATAGATCTCATTTGCTGTGACATACTGTGATTTGGTGTCAGTGAAATAATAATAATAATAATAATGGTAAGGTGGGTCCTTGATAAGTCTTACCATATACCTAGCAGCACCAGCCAAATTTACTTTTGTCAACTTGTCAACCTACTTTTTCCAGATGGGTGACCAGGGTTTTGTAAGCGCTGGTACAAGACTGTAATGCAGCAAGTGATGACTCTGTAACATAGCGAAATATAACACCTTTCATGTCAGCAGCATGCCAAAAAACTATCATTGAGCCTATATCATATTATGTGTATATTTATGTCTGTACACATTGCATTGTTTTTCCAAAGATCTCTGGAGTCCAGGATTTGATGTAAATGGGACATGTTGCCCATGTTTTGTGTAAATTGGACATATTACCCATATACTACTCACAAATCCACCCTATTGTATAGAGTTTGAAAATGTTCTTTAACTGAACTGCAGTTCACAGAATCCCAAGATAGCTAATATTTCCATGAGATTTGCTATACCATTTTCACTATGCAGGCAAGACTTTGTGTGACAAAAACATCCCTTTAAATTCCTTCATGAGTTGCCTCCAGGCAGAGAAAGGTAGTATATAATTATGGTAAATAAATAATGATCCTGTATTCCAGGGGTTGGGAACCTTTTTGACTCAGAGAGCCATGAAAGCCATATAATATATAATATATTTTAAGACTGAATTCAACTAAATATGAGTATATACGTACATACTATGACAGTGATGGGCAACCTTTTGAGCATGGTGTGTCAAAATTCGCAAAAAACCCCGAGCATAATTCAAGTAATGTGTCACTTCAAGAAAAAAACAATAATTTTGCAATATCTAGTTTATATATATATATATATATATATATATATATATATATATATATATTAGGCATGAGAAAAAAGTTATGGAAATGAAAAGAAATCGGAAGGGATTCGTATGTAATGGGACTTTCAAGTTTATACGGATCACAAGGCCAATCCCGGAAGTGGACTTTCTTTTCCGCACCCCCTGGGCCCAAAATTTCGTTAGATTATTAAATATTTCGGATTCCCCCCCAACAGGAAAATTTCCCCCTCCAAAATAGCTTTGCAGACATAACTCACAGTCAAATCGGGGCCTTTCCATGCTTGAAGCCTAATTAGAGTGAAAGGCCTCCTCCAGGAAGTGAAAAAGGAGCCGGAAACGATAGAGAGATCCAGATCGGGACTCCTAGAGGGGCTGGAGGACTGAGGAAAAAAAGCGATTTAAACACCCAGGAAGGGGGTTTAGATAGAAGGACAGAGTAGAAGGACATAAGAACTGCTGAGAGAAGGGCAGCAGGAGTGAAAAGAGCACGGAGAGGAGAAGGAAGAGTTCAGAATCAAGAAAAGCCATAGAGTTCGAACGGAGGTCCTAGACTGCTATGGTAAAACTGAATGGGAAAAAGCTGGAGTGAAGAGAACTCTAGCAAGGCCTCCACCAGAGGTATTTAATAATATTGATAAGAATATATTAATGCATTATATCTCCCTGCAAGGAAACCAAGGGAAATGTTGCCCCTTGATTTGCCTGTGCTTAAAACAGTATCAGTCCTGTTTCCCTGCTTTGCCTACTTTAGAACTACTAACGAATTTCATTAGTAATTAAGTTACATTTGAGAAAATTTTGGAATTTTTTTTGTAAGTCTTTCTTTTACTAATCAAAAAAATCCCCCCATTAGATTTTTCGATTCCCTATTTTTGGGTTCGAAACCATGCCATATATATATATATATATATATATATATATATATATATATATATATATATAAGGCATGGTTTCGAACCCAAACATAGGGAATCGAAAATCTAATTGGGGGGGGGGGGGGATTTTTTTTTTTTTCATATATATAACTAAAAATATACACACACACACACACACATATATACACACACGCACACACACACACAAACTGAAAGTGATTTACAGGGGATGTAGCTCACCTACATCCGGAGAGCACTGTGTACCCAAACGACTATGGATCTGGACCAAACTTGGCACAAATACTCAATATGGCCAAATCTGAACACTGGTGGAGTTTGGGGAAAATAGAACCTGACATTTGGGAGTTGCAGTTGTATGGATTTATAGTACACTTGCAATAAAAGAGCATTCTGAGATCCACCAACAATTGAACTGAACCAAACTTGGCATGCACAACTGCCAGGAGCAGCAGAAAATACTGGGAGTGTTGGGGAAAACAGATCCTGACGCATGGGAGTTGCAGTTGTGTGGATTTATAATTCACCAGCCAGCAAAGAGCATCACAAAATATTGGGCGCTCAGGGGTTTGGGGGAGGAGGTAGAACATATGATGAGATTTGCAGTACCTTCAATTGCTTCAGCTCTACATCAAAATAACTCCAAAGCTGATTGGAGAGGTCTCCTTGCTGGCCTTCAGATGGGTGCAGGCACAGCCTCCAGGAGAGGCCCACCATCGCACAGTGGGCCATGGGCAGGAAGCACCCCGGTGGTGGCCTCTTTCCCTGCGCTTTTGCAAAGGCTACAAGAGGGACGCTCTCCCTCTCGCAGCACAGGGGAAGATGGGTTTTGCAGAGTGCGCATGCCCAGGTCCCGGTGGAGGGAGCGCACTCCCTGCATTGGCCCACTTCCCCCACACGCTTTCCAATACCAAAGATCTGGTATACATTCAGACACACAGAGAGAGATACTCTTCTCCAGGCCAGCCTCCTCCCCCCCTCCTCCCCTCCAATCCGGAGCACACAAGAGGGAGCCAGATGCAATCATCAAAAGAGCCACACCTGGCTCCCGAGCCATAGGTTTCTGACTCCTGCTGTATTGGATCATGGTGAATTGGAATGCAGCAAGTGAACTCAAGAAGAGCCATTATCGGTCGACCATGTACACTTTATTTTTGAAAAGAACCATCGGACAGACAGGAGTGATCTGCAGCTCATTCCTGCTGTAGGGGTTAATTAGAAAGACCCTCACTTATATAGCATGCCTTTTTCTAGCATTCGTTGTTGTTTCTTGTATTTCTTGTTGTTTTCAACATTTCTGTCCTATCTCAGGTCACCTTTGTCCACCATTTCTGGATTTATGCCAAAAAGATCCCAACTTAGCAATTTTCTTTGCTTAACTTGCCAAGTCTCCAATCCCATAATGCATTTTGTTCAACTCCATCTTCTGTGGGTTTCTTCAACTTTTCCAGGGCCATTCATACAAAGCCATTCATTACAATTGCTTAGCAAATGATTCTGCCAGCATATTAAGGGAGTTATGTCACTGTATCTCTCATGCTGGCGATCTACCCATTAAAGCAGAACTAATGCCACTTCCGAAAGCTCCTTGAACAGAAGATTTCATTCTAGGATTGTGTTTAATGCAGCCTTTCCACGAATAAATTTTTTTTGGATAGGGAATATCAGTGCTTTATAGCTTGACGCATACACTGCAATAAGGGCTTTATCATTTCCATCTCCTTTTCCATTTTCTCCTTTTTTTGTCAGTTTAGAAATAAATGTCTAGTTCAGAAGAACTGTCCTTTATTTGAGAATAGTTCACAGTCTCTACAGAGACTGTCCTTTTAGTCTTATCTTCAGCTAGCAGTGAAGAAAAGCTCTCTGTCAGAAGCTGATCAATAAGAGGAGCGTACGTCAAGTCTTAGGCAACCACAATGCTTCTATTGCCTTCCTTGAAAAAAAATTCCAGTAAATCTCTGGCAAACCCTTTGGCATCTGTGGTTCGAATATGGTTTTGAATTTTTCCAAGTGCTAATGCATGTTGTGTGTGGTTGCTTCCCAGGTAGGTATTAAAAGTAATTTTGCAATCCTTCTCTTTTGCTCTTATTTTCTATTGCTTAATAAGACAGCTTATGTCTCTCTGTTTCCTTACAGCTTAGTTGTTGGCTCTGTATTGTTCTCCCACATGTGCTTATTTAACATTACACTATAATGTTGAAAAAAATCCATTTTAAAAGGTTTTTTGGCTTGGTTGTATTAGAACTTCTGAGAAATTTACTCAATATTTTCCCTTTTTCATTTATCTATTAACTAATTTGCTATATTTATATCTTACTTATAAGGAATTAACAATGAAGTACATGATCTTTCCCCCATTTTTATCTTAACCATACTATGAGGTAGGACGGTGTAAAAGTTAAGGACACATCCAAGATCTTGCACTACGCATCTTGTCTAAATAGGGATTTGAACCTGACCTTCTGTCCAACATGTTTATTTTTTATTTATTAGATATATATCACACTTTTGTTCCATAGTCTGAATGCAAGATAGCTTCCAATACAGTTTGTAAAAGCTATGGGAAATTGTATTAAAATACAAATTAAAGTAGTCATATTATTAACGTGTTAAGTTAATTTTCTAGTTTTTGGCCTATCCCAACATTTTTCACATTAGCTGTACAACAACACAGTTTTAGTTGCTTGTCTAAATATAAGTGATAATGTTCACCATGCTGCAAAAGCATTCCACTAAAGTCAAGGTGGGATTAATTTAAAATTAGATGAATTCAAAATAAGTACATGTAGACAGAACCATAACAAGTTGAAGTTGTATTTCTTTTAAGGCTGTGAATCACTGATGTTTCTGGAACATGGCCATACAGTCCGGAAAACTCACAGCAACCCAGTGATTCCAGCCATGAAAGCCTTCAGCAACACAATCATTGATGCATCTTTTGTAATGGTGTTTTTAGCAGTAACATTGCACACGGAATTTAGCAGGTGAAAAGCCCAGCTAAATTTCTCTACATTCAGTCAGTGATGTAGAAAGGACCATAAGTAGCAATCTAAAATGAACCTTTTTAATAAAGAAAGGTAGCAATGGCTATAGAGAACAGATATGACCAGGCGTTGAAAGCTTCTTCTAGGATCCATGTAGTTTCCTGTGCCTTCTAATTAAAGTAAAGGAGCAGAGAAAACTACAAAATACAATTCCTAATCCCAACCAGAGTAGACCCAGTGAATCACTGAAGTTTCCAGAATCTTTGATTTACCATTTGACAAGGTTTAGTTATGAGTAGCATCTGGATTCAGCCATATAATTGCTGACATGAAATGATACTACTGAGGATGCATCTTCTACACTGTAGCATTACTATAGTTCAACACCAGTTTAACTTCTATGACTATAAGTCATGGAAATGAGATAACAGTACTATTTGCAGAGAAGGCAAAATATGTTTCAAAGTCACAACTCTCATGATTCCATAATATTGAACCATTGCAGTTAAAGTGGTGTCAAACTGCATTAATTCTGCAGTGTAGTTATACCTTGAGTATGTGGAGAACACTTTCCAGTTAAAAAGAGACCACACAAAGTTTACATTGGATGTAGTGAGGCTTCCTTACCAGTGATCAACCTCAGATACTACAGAATGATATGGGAATAATTAGGTTTTTGCTTGTAAAGAGGGAAAAGATCAAAGCTTGCAAATATTACCTTTTGAACTGCATCTTTCAGAACCTCCACAAAGATGGTTTGTGACAGTAAGAAGATAGGCTTTATTTCATTTGGAATAGAAATCCAAAGTGGCTTGGGCCTGATCAGGGGAAGGAAAGAGCTTTTCCAGTTGACCAATTCAAACTCAGTCCCATTGCTGTGGGAAATCAAATTTGGGTGAGAGAATTAAAGATATTAGGGGTGTCAAACCCATTTTCATTGAGGGCCATATCAGCCTTATGGTTGCCTTTGTGGATGGAAAATCTATGAATATAGAGAGCCGACTATATATTAGCTTTTTTCTAATTTGGGTCCGCAGATGAAATTTGACAACAACTCCCATCCCTTTTGATTGTTCGCCATGCAGATTGGGGATAATGGCAATTGCATCCCAACAGCATTTGTGGCTCTGAGGGAGCAGAAACATTAAATGATATTTTAAAGTCAGACACCATATCCGTGAATCCTGCATCTAAATTCAAACTCCACTATCCTAATGAAACAGAACAAGCTACAGCTTTTCAGATGTTACAGTATCATGACTCCCAACAACTCTAGTCATTATGTCTAATTGTGAGGAATACAGGAGTTGTAGTTCAGCATCTGGAGGGCCACATAAAGTGACACAGTGGGTCGCATTTGGCCCGTGGGTTTTGAGCTTGACATATGCGTATTGGAAGGTGAGGTATGTGCTATAATAATGCTAATATATATTACTCCATCATTCTCTGTTCACATTTTCTGTCCTTCTAGTATTCATAGTTATCCATTAAGTAAAACTGTTTGGGTGACATTGCATCAGAACCAAGTTGTTTGTACTTTTATTTTAAAACTTCTTTTTTGAAGACCAAAAATGCTG
The DNA here is from genome assembly GCA_030556195.1 of Anolis apletophallus. Taxonomy (NCBI): domain Eukaryota; kingdom Metazoa; phylum Chordata; class Lepidosauria; order Squamata; family Anolidae; genus Anolis; species Anolis apletophallus. The sequence goes on along the minus strand of JARBWK010000006.1, from coordinate 52,715,205 downwards.
TTTGGAATTCTGGCTCTGTTTTGAAGAATTCCTTAAGACAGGAAGGATACTTTGACATAAAAGCTGTGAAGCCTGAAAGAGAGAGAGAAGTACATATTATCACAAAGGGCATTCTTATGGCCATTTCTTCTTAATTCTTGAAGGTCTCAGTAAACAGGACTGTGACAGGAAAGAAAATTAAGAATTGACTATCAAAGAATGAGAAGGGGAAAGAAAAGCTGTTCAACTAAATGATGCTCAAGAAAACCCTGCAGTTCAACCAGTTAAGTTTTGCTTTGACAATCTCACGGGAGATTCTTGAAAGAGCTTTTCGTATGAGACAATTTTTATCTCATGAAACCAGCACAAAACAACAGAAGGAGGCAGAACAGTTTCTGGAATAGAAACACACAGCCACTTATGTGTGCACACATACACACACAAACACACACCACCCTCCTTCTATAGAAATTCCTTTTTAAAAAGAATAAAAAAAGAAGGAAATTGCTTCATTAGATTTTTAAAAAATGTATTACTTGGCTCCTGGCAAGCATTTCATTCCAGCCTGGGTTGCTCTGTGTCTTATTTCTTGTTAAATAGAAATGTATTCCCTTATTCAATAAAGGAACCATATTGAACAGCAGCACTGAGGGATACCAAAATACCAAGCCGACATTTCTTACAGTATCTGGAAAGATTTACAGTTATTAAAGTTACTTATCGGACTTAAGAAGGCCTCCAGCGGGAATCCTACACAATAAAACAGCTCCATTTTTCTTCCATTAAAGACATATAAACTAAGGACTGACTCAAAAGCTTACCTTTCCTTTATGCTATATTAAACCATATCAGTGGAAACTAGCAACAGGGACAATTTAGCTTCTCATAAACTTTATTTGGTCAAAACACACTATTTAATATACAGGTGAGAGGGCTGCCATTGCTGTTCCTTATCTTCTGCCATTTGAAATATAGAATTACTGCATAAGACATCACAGATCCCAGTAGCTTCAGTTTATGGGCAGACAATACAGATAATCTGATGCAAACAAGGAAAGAATTACTGCCAAGTTAAAAGAGAGGACTCTTAGTGCTTCATCACACTAGAGAATGAATCCACTTTAAATCCGGTGTTTGCCTCCTGCAGAATTCTGGGGTTTGTAGTTTAGGGAGGAGCCTTTAACAGCCTCACTAAACTACAAACCCCAGAATTCTGCAGGAGGCAAACACCGGATTTAAAGTGGATTCATTCTCTAGTGTGATGAGGTCCATAGCAAGTTATCACATGAGGCTCCCATCTTGCTTCAGTCCAAGGTATGCCTGCCTAGGCTCTTTTGTTATTGCACCAAGCCTTATTGAAAGAAATAATAAGAAAGCTCAGAGTGCATTTAGCTAACTACAGCTGCAGGAATGTTACTCTTCCCAAACCATCCATTCCCTGTCTTCATACATTTCCTCTTCCTTTTTTTCCTGTGAGAATTGTGCAACTCTTGGGTTCATAATCTTGCGAGATCAGCCTTTTGAACTGTGAGAGGTAGCACCCCTACAGACACTGAAAAGGTTAATGGAATATAAATAAGCATGTTGCAATGTGAAGCCTTTTCCTAGTTGTGAATTGTTCAAGGGGGAGATATACTGTAGTTTTGCCTTTGAAATCTTGTTTAGTGATGCAAAACCATGCACGAGTGAGGAGCTCTGCAAAATGGTCTTGCCTTGCAAGGAAAGGAAACTCATATCAGCAGCTTGGTACAGAGGCAGGACTGCACAGTTACTTAAATTTAAAAGAGGAGACAATTGGAAAGACTGAATGACCTTTATGGTTTCTTCCAACTCTATGATTCTAAGAAAGGGTAAACTTTTGACATTGCAGCCAAAGATCTTCTCTGTCTTCCCCTACTAGAAGTAGAAATGGCAGCAGATTGGGAACAGGGAACAGCACCAAATAGAAATAACATTCCAAAAGGGACTGCAGAAACAGCTTCAAATTACTGCATGGTTGAAAATGCTTCTGAAGATTCTTTGAATACACACTAAGCAGTATGGTCGTGCGTGGATCTGTTTTAAGAAATGGTCTTTCAGCTGATTCAGATGCCCGAAATGGCAAGAGCTCTGCTGCCATTTTTTTTCATCTGAAACAGATCATGCAGCTGCCAATTTTTCGGTTTCTATTTAGGAACATGTGGAGCACTGAGACCCTTGCTTGCATGGGGTTTTCCTGTGAGGCCCACCTGTTGAGCCAATCAGAATAGAAGACATCTGTGACATGTCTTACCCAAGCTGGGTCTATATAAACAGGACAAGCATCTCCATATTCACATGTGTCCTGGCTCGATAGGCAGATCAATAGTCATTCAGTGTGATTGCCACTCACAGCTTTAGCTTTTGGTTTGGCTTGGCCTTTTACTAGTATTAGCAGCAGCAAATCTATTTCCTTGAATCTAATTTTATTATTCAATGTTCCTTTATTTTCTTAATTGTTTATTTAGTGGAACTGGGAGTTGGAAAGTGTGGGTGGGTGGGTGGGTGCATGTTTGGGGACTTGGGAGAAAGAACATTTCTTCAGTGGGTAAGTGTTTTTCTTTAAAAAATATTAGGGTAGCTCTGAACCTTGACTTAGTTTCCCTCCTCCCCTTATAATTTTCTCCCCCCTCACATCCTTCAGCAAATACTTTTAAAAGATTATTATTAATAAGAATTCCAGCAAACAGCAAAGCTGCAGTCTCAGAAAAAAACACTACCTACTACTAGTACCAACCTATCTACCTAAGTACCTACCTACCAATACCAAAACCTATTTTCTTTCATTTGCAATCTCATGAAGTTATCTCTGTTGTTTAATTTTATCAAAATATTTCTGTCTTTGCTCTTCATGTCTTCTATTTATTACATTTTATTTCATTTGGCTGGTGCTTAAAAATATTAGGCTTGACTTTTGTTGAAGCTTTGCCTACAGAAATACACTACAGAACCCATCTTCTCTTCTCTATCTCCAACTTCCATCAAGAAATATACTTTCAAAACATTATTAATAAGAATTGTGTCAGCAAACAGCAATGCCTCAGTCTCAGGAAATCCACTACCAGTACCTCCCTCCCTAATTACCAATACCAGATATCTTTCCTTTGCAAATCTTCTCAAGTTCTCTCTGTTGCTTAATTAAATAAAAATATCTCTCTCTTGGCTCTTCATTTCTTCTATTTATTTCATTTCATTTGGCTGATGCTTAAAAATAATATTAGGCTTGGCCTTTGTTGAAGCTTTGTCTAGAAAAAAATACTTTCAAAATATTATTAATAAGAATAGTACCAGCAAATAGTAACATCCCAGGAAGCCCACGCCCCCATTGCCACCAATGGACAGATTTTTGCACATTTTTGGTTGTGGACCCAAAAGTGGTCTTTGGACACCGGTCATTGTCAGGAGGCTCCCAAAAATGGATATGCAGGTCCACCAAAATTTGAATACTGACAATGGATCATGGTTCAGCCAAATTGCACAACCCTACCAAGCAGCCTTAACAGAAGTTTTGCCCATTTTCAAAAATGACCGTTTTAACACAAGGTGGAATTTGATTTGCGGTGAGTTTTGACAATGTCAGGCAATTGTATGTTCTTTCATTCATGGCCAAGCTGTCATGAGATAATGTCCTTAAAGACACAGTATAACCTTTCCTCTGATGATTTCATATTGGTAACTTTGTATGTTGTATGTTCAAGAAGATTCTTGGGTCATAGCAATACTGGAGCCAGAAGTGGTGTAGAACATTTACTGACCAATAAAGATCTTTCAGCTGTCTAATGTCCTCTACATCAGAAATGTTCTTACACAATATACAGCACCCTCCATGGGCCAGAACAAAGGGAAATTGACTGCTTAACATAGCATTGACTAATGTATACAGAAAAGACAAGCTTTTGCAAACACCCAGGGCCCTTCTACACAGGTCCTAAAGTGCAGAAGAAACTGAAATAAAGGGGGTAGGGGGTGGCTGGATGATGAAAATGTGTGCTGGATTCAGGCCAGGATTACCCATAAGGCCAACCTAGGCCATGGCCTAGGGGTGCAAGCCAAGGGGGGGGGGGGGCAGATCACAGAGCAAAAAAAAAGTTGAAACAAATAAAAATGCAACGCACATGGAGATGAGGAAGGAAGGATTCCGGAGGTCCTCCTTTTCGGCGGCGCCCCTGCCCCTTCCTGAATACCAGCTCCTGCCTCTGCTATTGTTGCACAAACGGCATATGCGCTTGGGCTCTCAACACTGGCGTCGACGTTGACAGGAGGAACAATTTACTCCCTCGATGCCGACAGCATCTACTTGCTGGCTCCTTCAGTGCAAGTACAGGAAACTCCATTGCGCAGTCTGCGCATGCCCTAACACCATGAAAGTTGGTATTCCTCCTCCAACACAAGGAGGAGACTCCCCCTTACTTGAGGGAGAGAAGTGCAACTGTCAGCTATGGCACATGCGTAAACCCCAGTACAGGAGAGAAGCCCAACGCGACAAGACCCGGTATCGGGGAGAAGTGTGGCATCGGTACACCTGCTGACTACAACGCATGTGCAATCCTTGAGCCAAGTGCCTCAAACCCCAGCATCGGGGAGGAGGCTCCTCCCCCCATGCCTGCATCCATAGTGCCTGCCGAAAGGGAAAGGCCTGTAGTGGACCTAGTGGGGCCACACCGGGAGAGCTGGATGCAGGACTCTAAGGGGGACGATCGGATGAAAGGATGTGGGAGGGGGGTGAGGTAGAAGTTGGCTTAAAGGGGGCGTTATTCCAAAGTGTGGCCTAGGACGCAAAAAGGTGTTAATCCAGGCCTGGATGGATTGCATTAACGGCTGAAAAATACATGTTAAAAAGGTGTCCCTAAAATACAATTTTGGATGGAAAATTCACAAATTTGCTGTTAAGAAAACCATGTGACTTTGTTGCTATATGCTGGTGTGGACTGCTCCAGTGCATGTGCACATTTTAAATCCCAAACAGCTTATGAGAACTGTAAACAAATGGAGCCATGTGGCTAACTGAAATCACAAATGAAAAACGATTTCCATGTGAACTCTCTGTAAGCATTCCTTTCTTCTCATGTTTATGAAATGAAACAAAGCTTGAATTTACACAGTGGGCACCAGCATGGCAGGTAAATGACCCCAAAGAGAAATTGGGTTGAAGAGGGAAAAAGTAAAGGCAGCAAGAGGGAGAGGAGAGATAATGATTAGAAATCTGCTGTGTGTACATTCATATATCTATATCAGCTGTATGAGATCCAGCACATCTCCGAGAGTCAATTAAATTCTTTTAGTGTAAACTTCCAGCATATGTCCCATGTCCATTTTGTAGATTTCTAAAATCTGCAACAACTGAACCTTTCAAGACACCAGGGGAGTATTCGTTGGGACTAACAGCTCTACGGCTGGACTCTCTTTAAAGTCCCTCAATTTTTAAATCCACTTAGTCCCAGATTATGAGCCCTCAGTAATACAGATAAAGACAAAGGTAATGGAAGAGACAACCATATATAGACATGCCATTGTCTGGAATGGTACATAGCCCATCAGGTAGTGCTGATACGGTAACAAGTATAAGAAGAACGAGATTATATATCTTCTTAACTATTTTTAGTATAGTGTTGTATCCATAGATTTCACACTTGTAATGGATATATATCCAGATGCTTTTCAGTATGAAAGCTGGCTAATAACAAACGTTTAAATTGAACTATTAACATATAATGCTGCAATAAAATACTAGTAAAAACAGAAGGTGAATAAAAATAGTAATATTCACCGAAGCAACATCCAAGCACAGCTAGCACAGTCAAGGATGAAATGAACTGTCTTATAAAAAGTTCAGGAAAATAAGATTTCTTTATGTGGCATCTAAAAGTTAAAAAGTAAGTTTTAACCAAGGATCCCTGTGAAAATGGAGGATGTCAGAGATGGTGGAATAAAATTATAAATCTGTAGGGGTGGGTATTGGCAACCTCCAAAGGTCTAGGAACTTTTCCATTCTCTAGGACCTCCTGTAAACCTCAGTCCTTCTACAAAGTGAATTTCCAAGTGATTTGAAATTGAGTTCTTATTTTCTATTCAAGCCAAGTTTTGGATGGAGCTCCAGCAAGATTTTTTCTGTAAAAAAATTCATTTCGGGGTAGGGAATTCTGAAGAAAGGTGTTGGGCTGGAAAAATAACCCTGGTAACAACATGATTTCCAATGGACTGCCCAATTCTCAGTGGGAAATTATTCTTGGCTGCTACTAGAAGGCATGCCAACATTCCTGAATGTGTATCTGTTCCTTGACCCAAACTCTTTCTGCATAAGGAACTATTACAGTAAATGCAACTTAACCAACAGCAGGATAAAGGTATTTTTTGTTTAAAGCCCGGCCTAGACAGTTCAGATCCAGGCTATTTGGCTGACTGCATCCCCTTATATGAACGTGCCCAGGTCCTGAGATCTTCAGAAGAGGTCCTTCTCTTGGTCCCACCTCCATCTCAAGCTAGGTTGTTTAAAATGAGAGAGTGAGCCTTCTCGGTGGCTGCCCCTCCACTCTGGAACTCCCCGACCAAGGAAGCCAGAGTGGCCTCCTTCTTGCTGTCTTTTGGGTGGCAGGCTAAAACCTTTTTGTTCAAACAGGCTTTTAAAGATGAAGGTTTTAAAAATCAATTCAGGAGGTGCTGTGATTTTTAACATTGAATATGTTTTAATGGTTTTTAATTGTGGAATTGTAATCCTGTTTATATTTAATTCTGTTTTAATGTTTGCATAGATCTGTATATTTTAAATTGTATCAAAATGCTTTTATGTTAAGCCACTTTGAGTCTCCTCTAGGATAAATGAAATGAGGTATCAATAAATATAATAAATAAATATAATAAAATTCTGGTTGCTATAAAGTTACTTTAAAAAATAGACCCTCAACTATACCCCATACTAAATCATACCACAAACTCTGTGTTGACTTGATATTGAAATACAGTAATTAAAAGAAAAAAAGACAAATTTAACTTAATGTAATACAGTTTTGCTATGTTAGGCATATATTTTAATTTTTATTTAAAGTATTGTTTCTTTAGTTTTTACTGGTTGATTGAGTTTTGATTAACAGGAAGTCTACTGCATAAGAATGTATCTTCAGTGCTATATCTATGTAGCCTCCCACCCCATAACAATATGATCACATTGAAACAGGACTCTCAGTTTATCCTAAGATGATTTTTCAATGTCTGTGAAACATAAGAAATTATTATGTTTCTTTGTCCTATTCTCAAGTATAGTTAAGAGATAATATGACACATACCATTAAACAATTGATGGAATTGATCCTGTCTAGTTGGGATTAAGTGAAGACTATTGAATCAAGCAACATATCTGACCAATGTATCATTATCCATAGTGACTCATGATTCTCCAAGGTTTCAGATAGGAATCTGTACAGGCCTAATTGAAGATGTCCGAAATAAAACTTAGGACTTTTTGGGTGCACAATGTGAGTTTCATCACTAATGCTTTGATGTTCTCCTAACAATTAAGCTAATTTAAAGTTTCAAAGTTCACTTTGAGGGTCTTCAAACCAGGGGCATACAGAACATGGATACTGCAAAAAGGTTCTCATATCAACAGCACTGTTAATATGTTAGCCAAATAATAGCTTGTAGTTGGTGGAACTACTGCTGTAGGATTCTTCTTGGATGTATGGAAATCATTTATTTTTATTCAGCCCACTCTGTTCTTTGCTCATTTAATGCCTGTTTTTTTGCAAATGCAATAAAAAGATTGCATTCAAAAACCTCTGTGATCTGAAAGTTCAGACTTGCTGCTCTATTTTGTCTTTGAACACTGTCAGGGATATAGAAAAGGACAGCAGTAGATTAAAGCAGCTAGGGAACAGCAAGCCTCTGATTTGTAATAGGGATGTGGTGCTTGCTCATTGCGGTTGTTCTCACTAACACTCTTCACCAGCATTAAAACTCATACCAAATGTTTGAAACCATGTCCTTTTCAACTCAAAAGAGATCCTCACTTAAGTTTACCGTATTTTTCGCACCATAAGACGCTGTTTTTTTCCTCCCAAAGTGGGAAAAATCAGCTGCGTCTTATGGAGCGAAGATGCAGGCCGGGGGGGGGGGAGGCGCTGGAGCAGAGGGAGGACGGCGATATACTTACCCTGTCGCTGCCTCTCCTCTTCTCTGGTCCGTTGCAGCGGCGGAGGGTTCACTCCCCTTTGGCGCCTTTTCTTCCCCCCCCCACCTTTCCTTCGCTCGAGGAAAGGTGGGAGGGATGGAAAAGGAGCCAGGGGAGGAGTCAGCCAGCGCCGCGTCAGAGCTGACGCGACCCTGGTTCACTCCCTCGGGCGCCTTTTCTTTCCCTCCCACCTTTTCTTCGCTCGAGGAAAGGTGGGAGGGATGGAAAAGGAGCCAGGGGAGGAGTCAGCCAGCGCCGCGTCAGAGCTGACGCGACACTGGTTCACTCCCCTCTGGCTCCTTTTCCTTCCCCCACCTTTCTTCGCTCGAGGAAAGGTGGGAGGGGATGGAAAAGGAACCAGGGAGGAGTCAGCCAGCGCCGCGTCAGAGCTGACGCGACCTGGTTCACTCCCTCTGGCGCCTTTTCTTTCCCTCCCACCTTTTCTTCGCCGAGGAAAGGTGGGAGGGATGGAAAAGGAGCCAGGGAGGAGTCAGCCAGCGCCGCGTCAGAGCTGACGCGACCCTGGTTCACTCCCTCTGGCTCCTTTTCCTTCCCCCACCTTTTCTTCGCTCGAGGAAAGGTGGGAGGGATGGAAAAGGAGCCCGGGGAGGAGTCAGCCAGCGCCGCGTCAGAGCTGACGCGACCCTGGTTCACTCCCCCTTTGCCTCCTTTTCTTTCCCTCCCACCTTTTCTTCGCTCGAGGAAAGGTGGGAGGGATGGAAAAGGAGCCAGGGGAGGAGTCAGCCAGCGCCGCGTCAGAGCTGACGCGACCCTGGTTCACTCCCTCTGGCGCCTTTTCTTCCCCCACCTTTTCTTCGCTCGAGGAAAGGTGGGACGGATGGAAAAGGAGCCAGGGAGAGTCAGTCAGCGCCGCGTCAGAGCTGACGCGACCCTGGTTCACTCCCCCTCTGGCACCTTTTCCTTCCCCCACCTTTTCTTCGCTCGAGGAAAGGTGGGAGGGATGGAAATAGAGCCAGGGAGGAGTCAGCCAGCGCCGCGTCAGAGCTGACGCGACCCTGGTTCACTCCCTCTGGCGCCTTTTCTTTTCCCACCTTTTCTTCGCTCGAGGAAAGGTGGGAGGGATGGAAAAGGAGCCAGGGGAGGAGTCAGTCAGCGCCGCGTCAGAGCTGACGCGACCCTGGTTCACTCCCCTCTGGCGCCTTTTCCTTCCCCCCCACCTTTTCTTCGCTCGAGGAAAGGTGGGAGGGATGGAAAAGGAGCCAGGGGAGGAGTCAGCCAGCGCCGCGTCAGAGCTGACGCGACCCTGGTTCACTCCCTCGGGCGCCTTTTCTTTCCCCCACCTTTTCTTCGCTCGAGAAAAGGTGGGAGGGATGGAAAAGGAGCCAGGGAGGAGTCAGCCAGATCGCACCTGCTGATAAGATTTACCTAGATTTTAGAGGTGGAGCGAAAAAATTTTTTTTTTCTATTTTCCTCCTCTAAAATCTAGGTGCGTCTTATCAGCAGGTGCGTCTTATGGAGCGAAAAATACGGTAATTCCCATTTGAGTGTGTTTTTCAGTCCACACAGAAATGACTTACTGGACAACACATTGTTAGGATGTGAGCATCAGATAAAATTCAGACAGGCGGTTACATTGTTGGATTGGGAAGACATAATAGTAGTTTAATAGCATGCTTCATGAAGAGGGACCATCAGTATTGTGAAATTACAGAAAGAAGGGTGCACCTAAACTGTAGAAATAATGTACTTTAACATCAGTTAAAATGGCATGGCTTTATGCTATGGAATCATAGGAGTTGTAGTTTTACATGATCTTTTGCCTGTCAAGGGTTCCATGGCACTGAGCCATGGCACTTAAAGTGGTGTTAAACTGTAATAATTCTCCATTGTAGGTGCATCCTTGGAGCTTGGGGAAAGATATCTGGAAGCTAAAGTGGTATTAAATTGCATTAATTCTAATGTTGATGCACTCTTAGTGAGGAGAAGTAAAATCTACCATGCATTAATTCTAATGTTGATGTACTCTTAGTGAGGGGACCTAAAATCTACCCTTTTTGCAGTGTGACTGCATCTTTTATAGCAACAGTTTAAAGTAACAAAAATAACTATGTAATGTATAATAGAAAAATAAAATAAAGTATTATAAAGTATTATAAATTCTCTTGGGACTATAACCAGTTTTTAAGGGTAACTTTGCAAGCTCCTACAAAGAGTAAATGTATATTAGATGTATGGGAATGGGTTATGTTGTTGGTTTAATTTTCACTTTCAGTAATCACTAATAGAATTTATTCCTTTAAACTGTTTATTGCACTTGAACCAAGATTTCCAGCTTTTAACCCAACTGCGGAGACAACTTCCAAAAAGGATGGCAAAAATAATTTGTGATCCTCAAATACATTACACAATTTTTGCAGCTACAGGCTTGTCTCAGACTGGGGGGAAAAGAAGAAAGGAAGGAAAAAAGGAAAGGAAAGGAAACTGAGATTAAAATGTAACATTGATCTCAGGCTTGGTAATGTTTCTGGAAACACTCCTGCTAAGTGCAAAAACCTTTTGATAACAACCCATGAGATGAAAGGTGCCATTAAAATGTCATTCGTGCATTTAGTGCACTGAATTCAAATTATAAATAAAACTTACTGTTTGCCTCGTGTGTAAATGGTACCTGGCGGATGTGAGCACTGCAGAGCCAACTTAAAATATTAAACCCATTAAAATGAGCTATAGCAGTTTTATGTTAATTTATTGTCCTTTGCTGTAATATCAACAGCCCATTGCTTTGACTTTTATTGGTTTGACACTTAATTTTATGTGTTAATTTTATGTAACTTTTTATTTTGGAGAGCTGCACCTATGAGAATGCAGCCTGTGTTTGTCTCTGTATTGACAACAGCTCTCATATAAGTTATGCTAATATTGTAACACCACAGATTTCAAACTTTGCTGCTCGTCATAAACTTTTAATTGTGCATTCCTAAAAGTGTGCAGACAGCACATTCTGACAACCTATTAACACTGTATATTTTCCACTTCTAAATATGATACTCATTTGAGCAATCTCATTTTGTCTCCTGAAAAAGTATACAGAAACTATGTGGAAGTTTCAATATAGCCATTAATGTAGAGCTCAACATCATAAATAATTTACTCAACAAGAAATGTATTTGTTACTTATGCATTTTGTGTGCTTGTTCGACTCCAAGAAGAATGACAGTTTAACATAACAGTGGCAGAATGCTTTCCCATCATATGCTGGTAAAATACTGAAGAATAATCTTCCATTTCACTACAAAAAAGTGGATATAACCTTGTCATTGTGAGGTTTACATGTTTTGGAAATTTAAGAGCAAAAAGGAGAGACATCTGCTTTTACTGATTTAAGACTAAATATTTCTAAGGATTTTAATCCACATTTCCATTTATCATCATATTTACTTTGATGCTGCTTTTTTTTGTAACAGAGACTCCAAGAAGAAAACTGTTAAAACTATGTAAAATAAAACCTAAAGACTGCAAGCATTAAAATAGAATTCAGAAAAACTCTATTTAGAGAGAGAGAGAGAGAGAGAGAGAGAGAGAGAGAGAGAGAGAGAGAGAGAGAGAGAGAGAGAGAGAGAGAGTGCAAAAAGCATAATCTTGTGTGAAGGAATGTAATTTTCTGCACACAAAAGATACTTGCACTGTAAACAACAAAATTAACAGAATCACTGAGAGGACACAATAGAAAATATTACTGAGAAGGACACACAATAGAAAGTATCAACAACAGTAACATGATGCGACAAGTATAACCTAACTTACAACCCATGTAATAATTATCAATCAGTTTTTGGCTGAAAAATATGGTAATTGAAGAGCAGAAAAGAAACTTTCTCTGCCTCAATCTAAATGTCATCCTAAAACACACTGAGGCCACTTCCACACTGCCATATAATCCAAATTATCAAATCAGATAATCCACATTATCATCTTTCAACTGGATTATATGAGTCTATACTGCCATATAATCCAATTCAAATAAGATTATCTGGATTTTTATGGGAGTGTAGAAGGGGCCTGGGACTCGTAACTTACTGTTGCTCACTAAGGGTGTATCTACGCTGCAAAATTAATGTAGTTTGACACCACTTCAACAGCTATGGCTCAATGCTTTGGAATCATGGGGGTTGTAGCTTCACAAGGTCTTTAGCCTTCTCTGCCCCAAAGTGGTAGTGAACCACCCAACTACAAATTCCAGAATTAAATATCACTGAACCATGGCAAGTAAAATGATGTTAAACTACATAAATTTTACAGTGTAGATGAACACTGCATGGTGAGTAGAGAAGCAACAGGCTGACTTTCCTCAGGACAATTTCAGGATAAGCAGAACAAATATCTAAATTATTTTCTGTATGATATTGGTCCGCAATTGAATGTCTGTGTTTGACTGGCAAAACAGAAAGTCAGAACTTGATGGAGAAAATATAGGTACTGTATTTAAGTAGCTTTGCGAGGAAGTGGTTAGGTCTTAGGACAACAGTTGCTGTAAAATTTGTGTTTGCATAAAACAATAATTTTAATGTTTTTCTTCCTGCTGTGTGAACATTGTTCAAAACCTATTCTTAACACACTCAAACACAAACATATAGGTTTTGGATGGAAAATTGATTTTTCTGCTCGTGAATGTTGTTTACATGGTAAAGCATCTTTTTTGTGCAGAAAAATGGCACGCCTTCACACAAAATGATGCTTTCAGCATACATATCTACACCAGGCATTGTACAAAAACAGTTCTAAATTCTGAATATTCTTGCTGCAGGGGCATTCTCCTTACTAGAATTTCCCAGCCCTTGGAAAAGCCATATTTCATCATTGATCAAACATTAACAAATATTCTTTCAATTCCTAGTTAGGACAGTGATGGCCCAGATTCAAATCTCTACTCAGTTTGGCCATCGAGCTCATGGATGTGTTTATTTTTGTATGCTGTGATGGAAGCTTCCCCAGTCTACCTTTCAAATTGCAACACATAGCTATAGTCTCGCATCCTTTTAACACAATTCTCCACAGTAGGAAGAGAGAAGTAGTTAAAAAACAACAAAAATTATGAGTTAGCTTCATGAGTTGCCAACCCCAACAGGGTTGTTCGTGGGAGGAATAGGAGAGAAGATTCATATACATTTCTTCAACATTTGCAAAAGAAAACTGGGATATAAAATGAACATCAACGTCCCCTTCACAGTAAGTTTTTTTCTGTCCTTTAAATGGGTAATTTAGCAACTTCTGGAACTCTATTTGCACATTCAAAGTGAATAGATCATATACAGCATGCTTTATACATATTGACACAAACTTTTTCTTTTTTCATTTAACAAAACTGATAACCTTATTCCTTTTTAAAACCGTGCTTTACAGTACAACTGTGTTTCTATTATCTGCTATTTGTCACTTTTCATTTCAGTAAAAATGTCTGTGTAAAAATAAAGGTGCTGGTTACTTGACAATAAGCAGTATAGGTAACATAAAGAAGAACAGTGAGAAATACATTTCCAGCTGAGTAGAATGATGACCTCCTAAAGATTAAATGTAACAGGGACATATTCCTGCTATTTTGAGATAGCATTCAGTGAGTTTAAAGATCAAAAGCGAGATAAGACCAAATACACAACCTGGCTGTTTTGTTATTGAGAGCTTACAATTATTGCAATATATTTGGTATAATTTTACCAATATTAAAATTGGGGTTAGCAAGATCATCTGAAAATAGAGTTCTTTGTACCTGCATATTCACAGATTTGCATCCAGACCTTTCTCTTGAAACGTTCTAGTTCCCCCTCCCTCGATATCTTTTCTTACATCTATCCTACTCCACACTATTCACGTGTCACATCCAGCCTTATGCAACATTTCAGAAACTAAGTAGTGTGTATATACCCGGCATTGCCTGGGTGTCAGAGGGACCACTCCCCCACTGCTTTTATCCCTTTTTTCTCTTTCCTTCTGTCCCCTCATAGCTGTCCCCCTTTTCTTTCTCTTCCTTCCTTCTCTCCTTTTTCTTTCTGCCTCTTCGTTCTTCTTTCCCTTCTATTTCTCTTTCTTTCATTCATTCCTTCACCACTTCCTTTCTTATACATGTTACCTTTCTTTCCCAGTAACATCACAGAGGGACACTTCACCTAGCAGCAGCCTTTATGGTGCATACATACATACTTTGACTTGTATATCTTGTTGTTGTTTATTCATTCAGTCATTCTGACTCTTCATAACCTCATGGACCAGCCTATGCCAGAGGTCCCTGTCTTTTATATCTGCATATAGATTATCACAGATTTCCAAGGAGCCATTTAGAAAATCAGGAGTTATAGTCAAAAGTGCTCATTTGCTTTAGCAATTTCCCGTAGTTAAGCATTGGGATATTTTTAAAGTTTTAATATATCCTTTTCACTCACTTGATCTCTATTGAATCTGTGTCTTGGAATTAGTAATTGTGTTTATGTGGTGGCCAACATTATTCAGTCAAGACCAGTTGGACTGAAGCACACAGGGAATAACCAAACTGTCTGCGTAATGACAAAAAGTCTTTGGTAATGCTAGGAGCTCCTAAGAGAAATTCCTAGGTGACAAAAATGCCATTTGGATCTCCAAATTAAAATTGGCATGTACAGGAGCAAAGTCCAGGACTTCAAGAGACTTTTCTTCCTCATCTGTAAAATGCTAAGAATCTTTACCGGATTGTATATAGACAAAAACAAAAATACATGGAAATATATTCAATTATTAATTATATTTAAAGTAGTTTCATTGAAACCAATAACTTTTAACTAAGGCTGGATCTACACTGCCCTATATCTCAGAATTAATTCCAGATTAAATGCTTTGAACTGGAATATATGAGTGCCCTTCTACACTTACCTAAAACCCAGGATGAAGTGGGTTGAAATAACCTGCGTTTTCCCTCTGTAAGGGAATCTGGAGCTAGCTCATCTTATCTTGCCTGCTGTAGGCTGACACACACAACTACAGTAGGATCAGCTAAAGGAGAATCTTATTTATGCAAGCTTTATTGGATTGTTTAATGCAGACATGCTCCTACAGCCTGATACTGAAAATATGTTCTCCAATCCACCTCTTTCATAATCTTCCCAACACCCATGCTGCTAAAAACCCATCCAGCTTAATAGATAATTAATAAGGAAAAAGGAGCACTTGGGTAGCCATAAACTTTGAGCTTCTTTGTCAAAAGTTTTGCTAACAAAACATGTCTTTATAAGGAAGCAACTTTGATACATTGCAGCAAAACTCTATACTATGTAATCAGAAGTTAATTTAATTTAATTTAATAAGACTTTCTACCAGATCCATTGTGGCCTGGCATATGCTGATTAGGCAGAATCTTTAATTATTAGGCTTTCAGATAGCCTTATGTTTCAGTTTGTACACCATAGTAATATATTGTAATGAACTTCTTGTTATTCATAAAATGTCATTGTAAGGAAGAGATAAGTTTTCTTAGTTATTGTTTCTATCAACTGGGTCATTATTAGATTCCATAGAATGTATAACTCTGTAATAAAAAACCAAGAGCATATGCATCTGCTATTAATATATCATATAAAAGTATGAATAGCATTATTTACGTAAGTAGAGCTACTGAAATTGTGTCAGGTTTCCCAATGCAATTTAAAATGGGGCTTTTCGAAATGTGTAAGTTTTTATTTATTGTGATGTTTGGGATAAAACAAAATTCATAATACACTTTTTTATTGACCTTTAAAATTCATCTTGCTCAACAGTGAAGAATGACTCACGATCTTAGTTTTGAGATAAGAAGAGCTTTCCTTTATCTCTATCATATGCCCTGGACATTTTATGCATGATACCTGCATGTAAATGACTAGGTTGCAATGAAAGAAAAACACATTTTCTTGCTTTTCAAAAATCCCAGAATTTAAAAATCAAAAGAAACACACACAAAATTAACTTTGCAACTTTTATGAAGGAGAAAAAACCCAGGGTCATATTAGGAAAATGTTATGACTGTTTGTGGAAATACCTGAATAAAAATATTGATCTCTTTTAAGTTGCCAACTAAAATGTTCTATGTCATACTATGTATTTCAGACTATTTGAAACCTATAACATGGTATCATATTTTATTTTGTGAGCAAGAACTATATTCATCAAACTTCCCTGTCAGCCCATTGTATTTCCTTCACTTTTTCTTAAATAAATATTTCTTTTAAAATGTCAAAAAACAAGGAAATCTCAGCTAAGACCTGAGAGACATCAATACTTCCACTGATTCAACAAAACACAAAAATATGGAAGCTCTTTATGATGGATTTGATAAGAGAATCAAATAACCTTGTACTTTGTACGTAAGTAAAAATATCAGCTCTTCAGTTCAAAGCTGTTTGTCTTCCCTTCAAATTTAATTTATTTATTTATTGAAAGGGTGTTATTTATTTACTTTCATGATCTTTCATATTACAAGCAAGGGAACAGAAAAATCTGTATGAATAGAGCTACCTGCTATGCAGACTAGCAGGGGCGGTCCTCCAGGTAGGCCAAGTAAGCGGCCGCATAGGGAGCCATCTGGGAAGGGGGCGCCATCCTGGCCGCATGGGGCACCATCCTGGCCCTGCTGATGTTCCTCAGGCAGCGCCGCAGCTGCCTGCTTTTGGGCCCCGGCCTTGTGTGCTCCGATGCCACTTCTGGGCATGCGCGGAGGTTTTCGCGCAGGCGCAGTTGCTCCGGAGCTGAAGTTGAGCACAGGAGCAACTGCACATGCGCGAAAACCTCCACGCATGCCCAGTAGCTCCCTTGCGCAGAAGCCTGTAAGCAAAGCACTCCCTATCGGGCAGGCAGGCAGTGCTTCCCCTCTCCCTTTGTCTCTGCCGCGCGAGCGTTTACAGGGAAAGAGAAAAGAATCAGTGAAGGAAGTGTAAGTGAAGGAATGAATGAAGGGCTTTCCTCCTCCTCCTCTGTGACCTCTTCTCTCCCTCCTTCCTTTCTTTGGCTCTATTTCTGTCTAGACCTGAGGGGCCTGAGGCTATGAGGAGTTGTGGGAGTTGGAGTCCAAAACACCTAGAGGGAAGGCCCAAGTTTGCCCAGGCCCCGCTGCCTGTATTCGACCTCATTTGAACATGTTGGCTGTTTTTCTACTTACATTTACATTGGGATCCTAATTTTGGACTTATGGGAGACTCCTATGAATTATGAGACGGGTGGTAGGTAATATATTCTGATTTTGATGCATTTACATTGCATTTCTTGTTGATTATTATACAGTTCTGCTTAATATTGTCATACAATATAATAAAATACAATATAACAATAGAATAATGATATGTTTTAAATTACATGTAATATTACAAACAATATTGCAGTATAGTGGTATTGTACAAAATAGTAATATATAATATTTTATTTTACTTTATTTTGGGTTATTTAAGTTTTATAGCACTAACTAGCTGTACCCGTGCACGCGTTGCTGTGCCATGACTCTATCTCTGTATCTCTTTCTCTCTCCCTTTCTCTATTTCTCTCTCTCTCTCTCTGTCTCTCACTCTCTCTCTCTCTCTCTCTCTCTCTCTCTCTCTCTCTCTCCCTCCCTCCCCTCTCTCTCTCTCTGTCTCTCTGTCTCTCTCTCTCTCTCTCTCTCTCTCTCTCTCTCTCTCTCTCTCTCTCTCTCTCTCTCTCTCTCTCCCTCCCTCCCTCACTCTCTCTCTCTCTCTCTCTCTCTCTCTCTCTCTCTCTCTCTCTCTCTCTCTCTCTCTCTCTCTCTCTCTCTCTCTCTCTCTCTCTATCTCTCTCTCTCTCTCTCTCTCTCTCTCTCTCTCTCTCTCCCTCCCTCCCTCACTCTCTCTCTCTCTCTCTCTCTCTCTCTCTCCCTCTCTCTCTCACTCTCTCTCTCTCTCTCTCCCTCACTCTCTCTCTCTCTCTCACTCTCTCTCTCTCTCTCCTCTCCTCTCTCTCTCTCTCTCTCTCTCCTCTCTCTCTCCCTCCCTCTCTCCTCTCTCTCTCTCCCTCTCTCTCTCTCACTCTCTCTCTCTCTCCCTCTCTCTCCCTCTCTCTCTCCCTCCCCTCTCTCTCTCTCTCTCTCTCTCTCTCCCTCTCCCTCCCTCCCCCTCCCTCCTGGCGCTCCTTACCTTCTCGGCGCCTCCTCCTCCTCTGGGACTCCTTTCTTCCTAGGGCCCAAAAAGGCTGCCCTGGAAAGTGCCTGGAAAAGATCTTTTCCCAGGCGCTTTCCAGGGCAGCCTTTGGGCCCCAGGAGGCGCCGAGAAGGTAAGCTGAGGAGGAGGGTGGGGCGAGGGAGGTGGGAGGGCTGGGGAGGGGTGGGCGGGTCCCCCCCCTGGCCACGCCCCTCGCCGCTCCGTTAAACCGGGCGAGGAGGGGGGGCGGGGGAGGTGGGAGGGGCTTGGGAGGGGAGTGTCCCGCCTCCTGGCCCGCCCCCGCCAGGCTTTGGAACCGGGCGGGGGAGGCGGGCCCGGAAGGAGGGAGGGGCTTGGGAGGGGGGGTGTCCCGCCTCCTGGCCCGCGCCCCCGCCAGGCTTTGGAACCGGGCGGGAGGCGGGAGCCCGGGGAGGGGGGGGGCTTGGGAGGGGGGTGTCCCGCCTCCTGGCCCCGCCCCCGCCAGGCTTTGGAACCGGGCGGGAGGCGGGAGCCCCGGAGGAGGGGGAGGGGCTTGGGAGGGGGGAGTGTCCCGCCTCCTGGCCCGCCCCCGCCAGGCTTTGGAACCGGGCGGGGAGGCGGGAGCCGGAGAGGAGGGGAGGGGCTTGGGAGGGGGAGTGTCCCGCCTCTGGCCGCCCCCGCCAGGCTTTGGAACCGGGCGGGAGGCGGGAGCCCGGAAGGAGGGGGGAGGGCTTGGGAGGGGGGAGTGTCCGCCTCCTGGCCCCGCCCCCCGCCAGGCTTTGGAACCGGGCGGGGCGGGAGCCCGGGAGGAGGGGAGGGGCTTGGGAGGGGGTGTCCCGCCTCCTGGCCCCGCCCCGCCAGGCTTTGGAACCGGGCGGGAGCGGGAGCCCGGGGAGGAGGGAGGGCTTGGGAGGGGGAGTGTCCCGCCTCTGGCCCGCCCCCGCCAGGCTTTGGAACCGGGGGGAGGCGGGAGCCCGGAGGAGGGGGAGGGGCTTGGGAGGGGGTGTCCCGCCTCTGGCCCCGCCCCCGCCAGGCTTTGGAACCGGGCGGGAGGCGGGAGCCCGGAGGAGGGGAGGGGCTTGGGAGGGGTGTCCCGCCTCCTGGCCCGCCCCCACCAGGCTTTGGAACCGGGCGGGGAGGCGGGAGCCCGGGAGGAGGGGGACGGGCATGGGAGGGGGGTCGAGTGTCCCGCCTCCAGGCCCCGCCCCCCGCCAGGCGTTGGCCCCGGGCGGGGAGGCGGGAGCCCGGGAGGAGGGGGGGAGGGGCTTGGGAGGGGTGTCCGCCTCTGGCCCCCCCCGCCAGGCTTTGGAACCGGGCGGGAGGCGGGAGCCCGGGAGGAGGGGAGGGGCTTGGGAGGGTGTCCCGCCTCTGGCCGCCCCCGCCAGGCTTTGGAACCGGGCGGGGAGGCGGGAGCCCGGAGGAGGGGAGGGCTTGGGAGGGGGAGTGTCCCGCCTCCTGGCCCGCCCCGCCAGGCTTTGGAACCGGGCGGGAGGCGGGAGCCCGGAGGAGGGGGAGGGGCTTGGGAGGGGGTGTCCCGCCTCTGGCCCCGCCCCCGCCAGGCTTTGGAACCGGGCGGGAGGCGGGAGCCCGGAAGGAGGGGGGAGGGGCTTGGGAGGGGGAGTGTCCCACCTCCTGGCCCCGCCCCCGCCAGGCTTTGGAACCGGGCGGGAGGCGGGAGCCCGGAGGAGGGGGAGGGGCTTGGGAGGGGGAGTGTCCGCCTCCTGGCCCCACCCCCGCCAGGCTTTGGAACCGGGCGGGAGGCGGGAGCCCGGGAGGAGGGGGGAGGGGCTTGAGAGGGGGGGTGTCCCGCCTCCTGGCCCCGCCCCCGCCAGGCTTTGGAACCGGGGCGGGGGCGGGAGCCCGGAAGGAGGGGGAGGGCTTGGGAGGGGGAGTGTCCCGCCTCCTGGCCGCCCCCGCCAGGCTTTGGAACCGGGCGGGGGCGGGAGCCCGGGAGGAGGGAGGGGCTTGGGAGGGGGAGGCGTGTCGCGGTGGCAGGGGGTGGCGGGGGAGGTGGGAGGGGCTGGGGAGGAGGGAGGGGTTTCCCCTCCTCCTTCAGATCCCCCCCCGCCGCTCTTCCTGAGGAGGCGGAGGAGGGAGGCGCTCTGGCTGCCATGTGCGAACGTTCTAAACGTTCGCTGGCAGCGAGTGGCCGAGGTTGGGAGTTCCGTTGGCAATTTTTTGGGGATCGTTTTTGGGGTGCTGGGAGGGCGTAGGTCCGGTTTTTTTGCTGTTGTCTGTAGCGAGTGTAATGGTCCAGTAGGCTGCCAAGTTTGGTGCTTCTGCGACTTATAGTTTCTTTGTCTATAACCCTCTTTGCACGACCACGTCTCCTTTATATATATAGATGAAAATATTTAGTAGAGGATAATTTTATTTAAATAAATAATTTTATTTATTTTATAATAATAATATAATAGAATGTTATATTATATTATAATGTCAATATATTATAATATAATTATATTGTAATGTAGTATAATATA
This sequence comes from Anolis apletophallus, assembly GCA_030556195.1. Classification (NCBI taxonomy): domain Eukaryota; kingdom Metazoa; phylum Chordata; class Lepidosauria; order Squamata; family Anolidae; genus Anolis; species Anolis apletophallus. The sequence continues at coordinate 52,694,482 of JARBWK010000006.1, read as the reverse complement.
ATTATGATATAGTATGAGTATGGTATAATATATTGTATATACATTGATGCAATATAATACTACTAATGGTATTGTGATATTATAATTGTATATTTGTTTTACATGGGGGAAATAATTTTTTTGGGGGCAAAATAATGTTCGCTTACCATTTAAAATTACCTTAGACCGCCCCTGCAGACTAGTCATAGTCTGAGCTTCTCTGGCATTACCTCGTGAATGAAGATTCTTAGGAAGGACTCATCCCACGCCTTCTACAAGTGTGTTGATGACTAAGGAGGTTGGATGTGTCCTTCAAGCCTATGCAATGGATTTTTCTGGTGGAGCGCAGCGTGCACAGAACTGGCCTCACCCTTTAAACCGAAGGTTCATCTGCCAGGGCCTAGCAAGCTTAGGATGGTGGCAGCAAGGTTCTCAGATTGTAGGTTTGATTTGAGTTTCATTCTCTAGATGGTTTACCTTATAGCAGGGGTGCCCACACTTTTTCATCATGCGAGCTACTATATGAACAATTCCTTCTAGCCTGCCCACGAACTCGCCGCCGCACACACCCGAGAAGGGGATCCCCCTTGCCTGCGCGCTCTCTCTCTCTTAATGTCTTCGTTGCCTTCCTCCTTCCTGCTGCGTGCTTTCGCGAAGCAGGAAGTCCCCATCCCATCCTGCTTCTTGCGTGCACAGCAGGCCCCTCCCACGCACGCAGCAGGAGGGTATTTATAGGCGCACCCGCCAGTGCTCTGGCCAGATATGGCTTCGGCAGCGGCTCGGAAGGCGCAGGGCTGGGAAGAGGGGCCGCCTGGCTGCTGCCTGGGTCGGGAAACTCAACCGAGAGAGGGACCCACATGAGGCTGGAGACTTCCCACTGCAGCCTCCCCCCCTCCCTACTCCCTCGAGGCTTCCTTACCTGGGCAGGAGAAGGAAGAGTGGAAGAGGTGCTTCCCCAAAGTGACAGATGCAGCGGGGGCACCCTTCCTTCCTTCCTTTCGAGGGTGTCACTCAGAAAGGATGCCCAAGTGGACGGCTGGCAGGAAGGAGGACCCCTCCCACTGATGGCAGTCCATGCCCACAGGGGGGGGAGAGAGATTGAGAGGGTGGCTCTTCCTAGCCGGCTCTGAAGAGCCACCCTCTCTCTCTCTCTCTCTTTCCCATGGGCCCTCGCCGCCTTTCTCCTTCGAGGGCCAGGGAGGGCTTGGCGGAAAGGCGACGAGGGCACAAGCAGCAGCAGCAAGTGGAGTCTCCATCCCCGCAGCCCCCTCCTCCTCGGGTTCAGCTCCAGGAACACGTCGGAGCCCTCCCTCCTTGCCCCCAACCAAGGAAAAAAAGCAGCTCCATACAGCTCGCTCGCCCAGGTCTCGGCTTGGAATGGGAATCCCGAGGGCAGCAGCAGGGTTTGCGGCAGGGCTTGCTTGGCTTCACCCCACTTTGCCTGGCCTCCTTCGCCTCTTTCTCTCTCTCTCTTTCCCTCTCTCCTTCCAGTGCCCGCCTGCCTGCCTGCCTGCCAAAAGGATCCAAAAAAGTTCTCCGGATTTCTTTCTTCTCTCCTTGGCTCTCTCTCTCTCACACACACACATTCCCTCCATCCCTCCCACAGCCTCGCATCCTATCCGTGCGTGTGCCTTTGCCTTGCTTCCCCCCCCCCCAGCAGCAACCAATGGGCGGTCATGTCACCACACCGTGCGTGGCAAGACGAGCGCCAGGGCCCACCCACTAAAGCCCCATTTTGGCAAAAGAAGCCCTGTGAAGGCAGCGGCGGGAGCGCACGTGTGTGCGCATGGCAGGAGCACGCCATCTGGCTGGTGAGGCCCAAAGATCACCTGGAAGAGGGCCGAAGATCAGCTAGGTGCTCCCGATCACCGTAATGAGCACCCCTGCCTTACAGGGTTAGACGATCACCATCTGCCCGGGTTTGAAATTAGAGTTTTCCTTCTCTTAGGATGGTTGCCAAAGAGCTAAAGAGCCCATCCTACCCGTTGATGCTCTTTGTCAGACCTTCGGTTGTGACATGTCTGGCATGGGAGGTCCTATCGGTGGCTATGCCACCGCCAGCATAGCTCACAACTTCATTAGGGTACTTCAAGCCTCTCCCCGCGACAAGGGGATGCCAATGGAGAGTCTGAGCTTACTGCTGAAGCAATTGGATGGTATCCCACGAGGGTCTGCCCCCAAGAGCAAACCAAGAATGATCAACGTTGAAGGCCCTGAACAGACTCAGAAGTGGAGTGGGCAGATCAAAATACAACTTGGCAAAATGGCACTACCTAAAAGAATCCTCCACCTCTTGCGACTGTGGAGCAGAACAAACAAGTTTGCACCTGTATGCTTGTCCACAATTCCTCATGTACAAAGGAAGAATTCTTTAAAGCTACAGACAATGCAGTTGTTGTTGTCTGTTTTTGGTCAAAAATTATTTATCCGCTTGTGCTATTTTTATCAGTCTTATACTTACGTATGCAATGCTTTTGATACAAAAATAAATAAAAAAACTGCTGAACCAAATATTAAATGCTTCAATATACACAAGAAGACTGTCCACTTCTCAGTAAGATTATACCTGATTATTCAATCAGTTGCATTGACTGCTTCTAGTTGCTACCAGATTACAGAAATACAGAATGAGGACTGGATGTGCAACATGTGTGACTCTCCATAAAGTGGTTGAAGGTTGATGCCACTGGCAAAACCAGTTACAGCAGTATTACAAGCTTATAAACTAGTGAATGATTTTAGTACTGGGATGAAGCATGTACATAAACCTAAGAATTCTATTTATTCGGGGATATAATGCTTTTGTCTCATGAGCTGCACAAGATCAGACACCTTCCAAAATCTAACATATGAAAAGCAGGATATACCAGTAATTATGTGGTCATGTAAAATTAGAGTGTGGTCAAATGTGAAAAGCTATTAATGATAAGATCATATGAGCTAGTCCTAGAAAATGCTGCAGCAGTTTACCTTTTGCTCAGTTGGGGAAGAGAGGCAGAGTAAGATTAGGAGCCTTATTAGTCTTCTGGGTCAGACATTTAAAAAATCATTTTTGCCACCCAGATGTCTTCCAAATGTCCTCCAAGGAACATGAAGATTCCAGGATTCCCTAAACGGCATTTGAGACAATTTCAAAAAATTATTTTGAGTGCGTGGGAGGCTACAAACATGATGGAAATGCCTCTCCTCTAGAAATCATTTGGTTTTATTTCAGTACAAAAACATTTTTTACATCTGGGGCCCCACGTCTCCCCCAAAATAGCTCCTTAATTGAACTACTTTGTTTTCCCAATAATATACAGGAAAGGATAAATTGTTGCTCTCATTTCCTACTCCCCTGTGCTGAGTTAATTTTGTGAAAACTGCTTTTTACGATTAACCCCAATTTGCTGCAAGTGAAGTAAAATGATGAACATGGGAGAAGGAAAGAGAAAATGGGATATTCAAAGCAACTGAAACAGTGGGAAAACAGAGGATTAATCAGCACTATTCCTGCCAGTTCAGGATAGTTGGTAGCTATGCTATTGCTGCATTGGAATAGTGCAGTGCATTGATCGTTTTTAGTGTCTTAATGTTTTGATTTAATATTGTTGTATTGTTTTATTTACATTGGTTTTGTATTTTAAGTTATTTTATTTTTTAATTTTCTGTTGTGCTCTTGTGTTATATTGTGTTTATTGTATTGATGGGCGTGGCCTCATGTAAGCCACCCCGAGTCCCCTTGGGGAGATGGTGGTAGGGTATACATAACGTTAATAATAATAATAATAATAATAATTGGAATGCTACTTGCATAATAAGCAGGTTTGCTGGAAAATAGTTAGGCCTGGCAGGCTCCTGTACCTTTAATGGTTGCAAGCAACATCTGCTGAAATTCCTTTTTCTACACATGTTAAATGTCCATGAACTCAGTCCCTTATTTTTATTTGCAACCATAAGTATAGGTGTGTGTGCATGTATAAACATGTGCAATGGGTATACAATGTGTGTATGTTCATAATCCCTCATTGTATCCTCTTGGTTTATTTCATGCATATTCCATTGTTTCTGTCTGTGTTCTTCTTTTGTTATGTTACTCATCATTAAATGCATTTATAGAAAGCTTGCATGATGCTTTTGTATACTGTATCATGGATTTTGAATCCAATAATTGCAGTTATATAGGTCCCAATAGCACCCCTCTCTCTATGCCTACTTCAGTAAAGCTTGATTTCTTATTTAAAATGTCATAGCCAAATTTTCTGCAAAAGGCACTCATCCTTGACAGCATCTCTTATTTGACATTTCAGTTCAGGAACTAATTTCAAGAATGTTAGGTGTGTGGCAAATTGCATTTTAACCTACTACATTTTGTAGCACATTTAAGACAGCAGAAGTCCCCTAGGGTAATTGGTAATTTACCTATTAGAGACTTAGTAATAATATGTAATGACAGGGGTAATTGTAACTAACACTAAGAAAAAACAAATTAAACAGTTTCAATGAAACTAATACACTATTCCTTTGAGAACAAAAAGGGGTGGGATGGATAAATCCCTAAATTTCACATTTACCCACACTTTTGTGGCTATTTTTCAATCTCAAGGTCTTTTTGCCAAGTATATAAAGAAATTTCAGAATTTTCAAAAGTTTGTATGAAAGAAATTAATAAAATGCAATCCTGTGCTTCAGATATTCATCATAGCTGCTTTCCAGAGTGTATATTCTATATTTATATTGTTGAAGGTTTTCATGGCCAGAATCACTGGGTTGTGAGTTTTCCAGGCTGTATGGCCATATAGATGCAGGTAAAACATCAGGAGATAATGCTTCTGGAACATGGCCATACAGCCCAGGAAAACTCACAACAACCCAGTATTCTATAATTAATATATACATGAGGTGGCAAGGGGCAGTGAGAATTCTTTCCCTTCTCTTGTTCTATAATCTACATGTGGATGGTGAGTTTCGAAGAAGGATTCTCTGTATATATAGAGAGGCTTTAAATGTATTTTGGAACATTGATTTTCTAAGATTCTAAAATATGTAGAAAACCTCCATGGACGCTGGCACCACTCATCTTCATTGCAAATCTTGGAAAGTTACTTTTTAAAATAAGTCTTCAGTTACAATTACATTTCTTTCAGGGCAGTCACGTATAATGTGTAGTATTCTGCCTCCTGAGCTAACTTTCAGGTGCCCAATTCTCACTGAGAACAGAGTTGCAAGCTTACAACAAAAATGCGTAAACATAAACAAAAATAATGTAATCGTATGTAGATCAGTATCCTAACTCCTCCCAGGGTCTGACCAATGAACATACACTTTAAAGCAGTGGTTCTCAAACTGTGCTGCTCTGCAGAACCCTTAGGGCTCCACAAAGCACAGTCAGGGGCTCTGCTCTTCCCTCCTTCTCCCCCTCCAGGCTTATGTTGGTTAAAATTGTTCAATATTTTAAATATGTGTTGTTCTTATTTATTTATTTATTTATGTGTTTATTTATTTATTTAGAACTTTTATATCCCATTCTTCTCTACCTTCATAGAAAGACTCAGAATTGCTAACAGCAGCAAAAATTCAATGCTACACAATAAATAACATTTAAAAACAACATACATAATAAATAAGTCATAAAATACATATAAAAAGACAGTTCACTGAGTTAAAAACATCATCCAACTCAATCTAAAAATTGTGGTCCAATAACTCTTAGTCTTTACCTGTTCAATCCATCAATCTGTGAATGCCAGATTCCAAAGACAGGATTTTAGTTTTTTCCTGAAGGTCAGGAGGGAGGAGGCAGACCTAACCTCATTGGGGGAGAGAGTTCCATAAACGGGGGAAGGGGGGAGGCCACCATTTTCACATTAAAATGAGATATATTCAATGTGCATAGGAATTTATTCATGTTTTTTCCCCCAATGAAATGTTTTTTCTTCTTCAGGGAAACGTGTGTGGGAAGTACTGGGTAGTTTCCCCAAACTGCCCCTTGTGCAGGAAGGTTATACCATGACTTATCATAATCATGGAACCAAACCTGAAATGTGACAAGCAGTATTACTATCTCAGTATGGAGAGTGTTAGTAGAAAGTAGGCATGGGCAATCAATGATTATAAATGGTTTTAAAGTACTTACAAAACTAAAGTTCTGATGGTAAATACTAGGAGGCCCTGGTGCTTTGCTTCCATAGTGTTGCTAACGTTCTGGTAGTGAAAATTTCAGAACTCTAACAAAACTTTCAAAATTTCATTATTTTTTCGTTATTACGATTTTTGTGACAGAAGCAATTAGGAACTGCCATTTATAACAAAATTTTGAAAGTTGTGTTAGAGTTCTGAAATTTTCACTACCAGAATTTTAGCAACACTGTAGAACCAAAGCACCAACGCCTCCTAGTTTTTACCACCAGAACTTTAGAACCATGAATTGCCCATGCCTCGTAGAAAGCCTTATTCTATACTGAAATAAGAGGCTAGCGCGAAAAGGTCCCACATTTCATGGCCCTAAGGATGTTATTATATGGAGCCGCTATTCCTTGCCAGCTGTTTGATCATAAATAGTGGATATATATAACAGCTTTCTTCATTGGCACAATTGCATCAATTGGCCAATTCAAGGTCCCATGAACATATTTTCGCATAAGCTCTTATCCCTGCTTATCATCCTTCAACTGTTTTGGATTTTTTTATAGCTATTTTGCAGTTTCATCAATGAAAATAAAGGGAAGAAGTGGGATGGGTCCAATTCACAATTTAGGTGACAGGAATGTTACAGGATAATGAACTATGGACTACTTTGGGCCCTCAATAGTGAGGACAGGTTAATTACGTGGAGGAGGCAGACCAGCAGTGGGAAATGCATGGTATTGTATTATAGAGGCAATTGCTAAAGGTGACAGTCCAGCTTCAATGCTGGTTTGCTTGTCTCATGCAATAATGTCCTTCGTTTCAGTTCTGATGGCAGAATGTATGAGCCATGGTTGTATTGCCTTTAGACAACATAGCATTTGAAAATACATTTCACTTGTGAGAATGAATAGGAAACAAATTGATTGAAAATTGGACTGAATCAAAGTCTTATCTTCTACCTACACATTCAGAACTTTGTCACTGAAATACTTTAAATGGGTTTGATTTGATGTGTGTGTGTGTGTGCTTGAAATCAGTTCAATAGTTCTTTCTAACATTTATTATGTGCTGATATCTAGGAATATTGATCTGGACATATTTTATCACTAAGAGAAGGTGATGTATTTAAACATCTAAAGATTTTGTTCTTAGCACATTTTTATCTTTTCCAGTACAGTACCTTGGGTCTTTAATGGCTTACAATACATCACCTTTCAGCACCCCATTTCAGTATACTATTCTAAAAAAGAGAAGAAGAGTTTTCAGCAAATCTCTTGTTTTGCATTTGTTAACTTTTGAAATCTTGGTATGGTACCTTGTTAACTCAGCAGAATAACTTCCATTCCTTCAAATAGTTAATACTTACATTTCAGAATAATCTGTATGCATACATTATTTTCAGTCTCATTATAATGAAAAATCATTGCTTGAGAGTTAGCTGTCATAAGGAAATTGTGATTTGTGAGTGACTAAGTACATGGACACAATTTTCACTTTCATTATTTATGTTCTTGCTTGATCTGGGACAGGAATGCTTAAATGTTGTCAATGAAAGCATCTCAATGTCAAAGTACACTTACATTGAATCTCCCTAAGTACACATGAAATAATACAAAATTCTGATATCAAATTTTAGACAAAGGAAATCAATAGAAAAGGAAAGCATAAAGGCTGAAATGGGGAGTTTGCCATTGATTCTCATTGTCTTTATTCAATCTATGCTATTTTGACTGAATTAAACTGTTGGAAAATATATGTAATACTGTTCTAACACTTTTATTGTTTACTTCTGCTTCTACCTTTTTTTCTCATACAGTATTTTTTAAGAAATCCCACATATTTTCAGCCCATTTCTGAAGATATCTGAAAACTTTATAACTATGGTCTACCCCTCCCATAATTCAAGGTGTGACCTGGAAACTGGCTGGCACAGACTAAAGCTTTGGTAACTACCCAAAGGTAAGTGAATTCAGTTCAGTCAGATAGTTTTAAGAATATATTTCTGAATGTTTCCCATAGGCCGAAAGCAGAGATAGAATGGCACTTTCCTGATTTTAAATAAATAGGAAATAAAACAGATGTTCCCTGAACTACACAAGAAAATGCCACATTGCAATTGAACTTTTCAGTTTTCTGGTTGGCTGTATAATACTTGTGGAGTCATCATAAAGTGCCTGAAGTTGTGTGCAGAAGAGAGACTTATGATCCAGAACACAGATCACCTATACTTTCAATTATCCTGATGCAACTGCAGCTAGCAAAAGTTGAATTACTTGTTGGAGTTTATGTTCCTTCAAGTAATAAAATAATACTTTCTCATATACAGTGAGCTCTCAGAGCAAATTTCAACAAAGTTCTATAAAATAAATGAGGTAAATAAGAAGAGAACAGATAAAGGTTCATGTTCTTTTGCTCATAATATAACAGTGCTTGGATTAGCTTAGAAATGTTAATAGTGCAAATGTGTTGAACTTTAAAATGTCAGATTTGTAGGCAATGTGTGTGGGTTGCAGGAAGGAAAGGGTTTCAAAAACTTTGTATATAGATTTGACCTTGGAAAGTTCAAGTTTTCTGGAAATTTAAATTACCTTAATAAGAGTAAAAGCAAAACTTTTAATTTTTATTCAGCTGTCAGTAAACCACCTCAAGAGAATGTTTAAAAGCCAGACAGCTGTTGTTCTGCATGATTATCAAATACATTGTCAATGTTTTGTATGTTATTTGTCTTCCCATGCATGACTCATGGCATTTCGCTGTGATGATATGCATCTATTTTGAGTGCTCACCTTCCTCTATGTGGCACAATAAAGTCTGCATTGCACTGCCCACCTACAAATCATAAAGCTATTGTGTAAGACTATTTTATATCAGTGCCACCTACGCTTTGTACAATATGTCCTTATTACTAACTTACTAACAGTATCTACATACTTCCACTCCCTGTTTGCATTGTAATGCCATTGGAGGCAATACATAAACTATAAAGGAGAACTAGTAAGATGAAAGGAAATTCCCAACATTTTCTCTGCTTGCTGATTCTCTTCTACCAGTTCAACCATTCTGAGAACTCCTGGACTATTGTGAATGACTGGAATCCTGTAGAACTGTTCTTATCACCACTTAACCTTTTGGAGGCTCTGCTGTTGCTCTTAAGCCATCGTTCTTTTCTCCTACATAGCTCTTTAATAGCCTGGAAATATAGAAAAACACACCAAGAAGAGTATACTGTACTCTTTAAACAACTTATCCAGATCTATCTTGAGCATCATAAATATGGCTTTTGAATCCAGAAAAATCATCTTGGCGGAAACATTTCCATGAAGATAAAGGTTGCCATTTTCGAAGGGCAAGCTTGGTTCAATGTGAATATTGCTTCTTGTGGTGCTTTAATAAAACAATAGATGGCCTAGGTGTGATGTAGGAATCCAGCACCAAAGTTGATTGTGTTACTGTGTTTTCATATTGCAGTATTTCTCTAACTAAAGAGGTCTGTTGCCAATTGAGACCAAGAGCATAACCTTTCATCCTGCATACTTTAAGTTTGTGTTGCACTTGACTTCTTGGCAAAAAAGATAATGTGACCATAGTTCCTGTCCTGCCACTGTGTTTCAGCTACATTCTAATAACATCTACAATTGCTTGCCATCTTTAGAGGAAAAACTCCAATCCATTAAGTAGCTTGTTTTCACAACAAATCTCAGGTCTTTTTTTACTGCTTATATTTTGAGCAGAGTTTGGAAATATTACTTTGTGAGATGACAGCATTGGTCAATGGCCATGTTGGCTGAAACATTTGGGGAGCTGTCAAAAAAGTAACTTTTCCAAGACTTGAGAACAACATTGATAATACTTGCAGTGGGTTCAATAACTCAACACTTTTTTGACTAGATTCACAGCATGGCAGATCTTGACAAATCGTGGAACAGAGGAAGAAGCTGAAGTACAGACCTAGGAGTGTGCCATCATAATAACTTAGATGTGTGTCTCAGATTATTTTAAAAATCCTTTCTGGGTGACTTGCCAGCTGTACTACAAGTTCAAAATATTTCATTTCTTCCTGCATGACTTTCTGTACTTGGTCAAGTGTATAATAATATTTCTGAATATTAATAATAGCATGTATCTCCAGATAATAGAAATAATGTTTCTATTTCCTTTGACACAAAGATAACTTGCTAATGTGCCAGGCATTTGATAAGATTGAATTTCTCCTGAAAGGTAAATTTCTATTTGAGAACCATTTAAAAAACGAATGAAATAATCCGACAGATCATGGCTTTGCTTCTGGCATTGCTCATAGTGCTCGAAGAACATCTCTAACAAACTCATAAAAGGAATTATTCTTGTACACATCCAATGCTTTATATATCAAGGGAATATAAACGAGGGGTGGACTTTTGCTGGAGAGAACTGGCAGAGACAGGGACATTTAACTACTACCTTGGCATGTCTATATTTTTTTTGTTGAAAATTGTACCCTTCCCATGTATTTACCACTGCTGGCAGACAGGCTTGGATAATACAGTTTGTTGGTTTGACACATTGTTCCACTTGGAGTGATGGCTTACAAAGTGAGATTTCAATATCTCTTAAAACTCAAGGGTTAAATCAGGGGTCCCCAAACTAAGGCTCGCAGGCTGGATGTGGCCCTGCAAGGTAATTCCCCCCCCCCCCCCAATACTTTACACTTAGGTTCACCCTGAGTCTGAAATGTTTGAAGGCACAGAATAACAACAATTCTAATTAAGTTGACTATCTTATCAGCCAAAGCAAGTCCCGCACTTCCCATTGAAATACTGTTAAGTTTATGTTATGTTGGTTAAAATTGTTTTTTCATTTTAAATATTGTATTGCTCTTTCATGTTTTTTGCACTACAAATAAGGTATGTGCAATGTGCATAGTAATTTGATCTTTTCCCCCAAACAACTGGCAGTCCCTGAGTTACAAACACCTGACTTACACATTACTCATAGTTAAGAACAGGGATGAGACAACAGGAAGTGAGAAAAATCTACTGCTCAAAAGGGAAATTCACTCCTGGAAGAAAAGGTGTCTCCACTGAAGCTTTATCACCAATCCTTGTTTCCATAACAAGTTTTTTTTTCAAGATCAAATTATCACAGGTACTGAAAGTGAGGTGAAATCTCCTCAACAGAGGCAGAGGCAGCAAAACAAGTACCACAGGGGTGCTAACTCTTCCCTGTACTATCAATAGATATATAGACACACGCACACACACAAGTTACACTTTAAAATGTGCCTGTTCTGACTTATACACACATTCAACAAACTTACAGAAACTATCTTGTCTGTAACTTGGGGACTGCCTGTGTAGTCTGCCCCCCCCCCCCTCCAAACAGTCTGAAGAACTGTAACCGGCCCTCTGTTTAAAATGTTTGAACACCCCTGCTTAAACTCTAGCTCAGTGATACTACAGCATAAAAATGATCCCTGTATAACTATCAACCACGATGGCTAATAATGTCAAGGACCCTAGGCGACAAATGCTTGAACATAGCACCAGCAGACACTTATGTATTTTAACTTTTTTATGCAATCAGGTGCTAGCCTTATTCAGTTAGGATCAATAATAAAATAATGAGAATTTCAGTGTATGAAGAGAGTTTTCTTGTGCAATTCCTATTTAGATTTTTCTAGAAAAATTATAGTATTGAGACCAGCAAAAGATAACTTTGAACCTCTTTATATAATAATAATAATCATCATCATCATCTTTATTTGTATTACACCCTATCACCCTGATAAGCTCATCAAACCCAATTCCTTTATATAGAGTCTTTCCATGTATTGAAGTGATGTGGAAACCTAGTAGCTGTTATGCAAGAGGAATCAAAGAATTAAGTTTCCTTCCCTCAACCTTGCCAAAAAGAAAGAAAGAAAAAAGAAAGAAAGAAAGAAAGAAAAAGATTTCATGGATTTGTAAATGCAAAATACTTTAAAAGTGGTTTGTTAGGTTTGCTCAGCAGAGATAAATTAGGGGAAGGTCATTAATGTATGCTAAAAAGAACACAATCTAGAATGGAATCCTTTTGTAAAGCAATCTTCTTATTGTACTTCAATTCAATTTGTTATTTCTCAATAGCACAATCTTTTCCCTAAATAAATGAACTCAAAGTAAAGTACAGATTAATTCTGAGAAGGAAGAGAGATTCATTACATCAGATAATGCTGCTGAATGCCTTAACAACTGTACTGATCTAGCCTCGTATTTGAAGTTTTATTTCTGTTGACTTCACAGGGATGAGTTTGCATTGTTTTTCCCATGAGCAATTTCATCCAGTAGGGTTGAAGATGTGCTCATGCAATTAATAACTTTAAAGAAGACGATTGGGCAAATTTAACACTTTCCCTGAGTTTGGAACATTCAGGGGTCTTCATTTGATTTATTTATTTATTGTGCGCCATCTGCGACCGTACCTCAAAAAGTCTGACTTGACCATGGTGGTCCATGCCTTAGTTTCCTCAAGGCTGGACTTCTGTAATGCACTCTACATGACGGGGCTGCCCTTGAAGACGGTTTGGAAACTACAGTTGGTTCAAAGGTCGGCAACCAGATTGTTAACTGGAGCGATTTACAGGGAGCAGACAAGCCCCTGTTTAAACAGCTCCACTGGCTGCTGATAAGTTTCCAGTCCCAACTCAAGGTGCAGGTTATTACCTATAAAGCTTTAAACAGTTCGGGTCCTGCCTATGTTTGTGACCACATCCTCCCCTACGAGCCCACACGGTCTTGGCACCCTTCTTATCCACATTCCGTGAGGAATTGAAGATGTGGATATTTTGAATGACAATTCCCGATAGATGGCTCCTAACCATGACCTGAACTAAGTTCCTATATTTGATTGCTATATTTTAAGCTAATACTGTAATGATCCTGTTCTAATTGCTCTATTGCTATTCTACTATTCATTATATCCACTTTTTTTGACCAACCTATCATTGAACTCATTTTTATATTGGTCCCCTCCTCCCAAAAATGAGATTAGAGGCACTTATGTTGTTGCTTATGATGCTTGCTTTTATTGTTTACGTTTTTATGCTGTTTCATATTTTGTTGTTTTGTTTTTAACTGTATGTTGCCTAGGCATGGCCCCATGTAAGCTGCCCTGAGTCCCTTCGAGGAGATGGAGGCAGGGTAGAAAAATTAAGTTCTTCTTCTTCTTCTTCTTCTTCTTATAATGTATAATAACCACAAAGTTAAAAACTTGGCATAATACTAAATTTTATTTGTCTAGAAGCTGGCCTCTGGTGTCACTGTGAGAAGGTTCTCCACTGTGCATGTGGCAGGGCTCAGGTTGCATTGTAGTAGCTGGTCTGTGGTTTGCTCTTCTCCACACTTGCATGTCATGGACTCCACTTTGTAGCCCCATTGCTTAAGATTGGGTCTGCATCTCGTGGTGCCAAAGCACCTTCCAAGTCACCCAGTCTTATTTATTTATTTATTTCATTTATAATCTGCCCTTCCCAACCCCCGAAGGGGGGACTCAGGGCGGCTGACAAAAGTAACAATTCAATGCTGGGTACATAATACAAAAACAAGATATCAAATATAACAACAGCTTACAAACAGTTAAAAATCAAAACGACTACATAATCCCCATTCCACATTCATAGGCTGCCCAAGTCAATCTGTAGTCCACTACAATAACATGGTCATTACTCAATTGTCAGTCCGTTGTTCCACATCAAGCAAACTCCTGGTCCCACAGCCGCGTCTTTAGTTTTTTTTATAAAGGAAAGGAGGGAAGAAGTTGATCTTATTTCGCTGGGGAGCGAGTTCCACAGGCGAGGGACCACTACTGAGAAGGCCCTGTCCCTCGTCCCCACCAAACATATTTGCGACAAAGGTGGGACTGAGAGCAGGGCCTCCCCGGAATATCTTAAATTTCGGGGTGGGAGATAAGGGGAGATACGTTCGGACAAGTAAGCTGGGCCAGACCCGTAAAGGGCTTTAAAGGTCAAAACCAGAACTTTGAATTGTGCTCAGAACTGGAAAGGCAGCCAGTGGAGCTGACACAACAGAGGGGTGGTATGTTCCCTGTATGCCACTCCAGTTAATAACCTGGCTGCCGCCCGCTGGACTAGTTGCAGTTTCTGAACAGTCTTCAAAGGCAGCCCCATGTAGTGTTTTGCAGTAATCTATTTGGGATGTAACCAGAGCATTGTCACACCCCAAGGGCTTCAGGCGGCGTTTTTGCTAGGGTCTGCCTTTTGCCCACCTGGCTCCAAGAAACTTTCCAGCACAGCTGGGTTAACTCCCGGGCCCTGCCGTGGGCCTCTTTGCTGCTCGCATGTGCCTCCCAGGGAAGATGCTATAGCAAAGGCATGTCAAGGCCAGGCTAGGCCCACCAGGCCGATAGCAGAAGCGGGTACTCGGAGCACCAAGCGCAACTCCCTAGCCCAAGTGGTGCTCGCTAACGAGGCGCCGCATTCTTCAGGACTGAGGTTCTCAAAACAACCCGAGGCCCATCCATCACCCATTTTGATGTTCGACGCACCAGGTTCTTTAGAGAGGAATCCTATAAAAGCTGTGAGATCCTGCACACCAGTATCTCGTACCAACGACCGCTATTGCCATGATGCTAATGTGAACCGGGCCGTTTGGCCAGCTACCAAGGTCCTGCCAGCCAGCCTCTCTCGGCTGCCTCATTCCAGCATCAAGCCTTGTTCCTGCTCATCGTCCAACCCTGCGGAGGAGCTGTGATACTCCCGCATTGAACTTGCCTGCAGTACCTCAAGCCGCCCAGCCTTCTTGCGCCGGCTGGGGGCTCAGAGACTATCTATCGCATCCCGCATTTGTTCCTGAATTTCCTCCGCTTGAGATCCTGCTGTTGCGGATTCTCAAGCCTTGCTGATTCCAGCAATTGCTGCTAAACGGAGGCTGCATACTGAAGGCTTCCTGGACTCTTTACTTACCCTGCTACCTTATAATCAATAAAGCTTGTTGTACCTCAGCTGCCTTGTGTTTTGTCCAGGGAGGTCAAGTGCCAAGGGCCCAAGGGGGCGACAAGCATGGACCACTGTGGCCAGATCAGACTTCCCAAGGTACGGGCACAATTTGCGCACAAGTTTTAGCTGTGGAAAAGCTCTCCCAGCCACCACCGAGACCTGGGGTTCCAGGCTCAGCGATGAGTCTAGGATCACTCCCAGACTGCAAACCAGCATCTTCAGGGGGAGTGTGACCCCATCCAACACAGGCTGTAACCCTATGCCCTTTTCGGCCTTTTGACTGTCCAGGAGGACCTCTGTCTTGTCTGGATTCAATTTCAATTTACTAGCTCTCATCCAGTCCGACATAGTGGCCAAGCACCGGTTCAAGGTCTGGACAGCCTCCTTGGTAACAGGTGGAAAGGAGTGACAGATTTGGACATCATCTGCATAACGATGACATCGCATTCCAAAACTCCGGATGATCTCCCCCAGCGGCTTCATGTAGATGTTAAACAACATCGGTGACAATATTGAGCCCTGTGGGACTCCGGACAATGGTTGTGGAGTCGAATAGGTGTCACCCAACAACACCTTTTGAGACCATCCCTCGAGAAAGGACCGGAGCCACTGCAAAACAGTACCTCCAAGCCCCATATCTGCAAGGCGTCTCAGAAGGATACCGTGGTCAACTGTATCAAAGGCCACTGAGAAGTCCAGTAAAACCAACAGGGACACACTACCCATCAAGTTCCTGACGTAGATCATCGACCAAGGCGACCAAGGCTGTCTCATTTCCATGTCTTAGCCTAAAACCAGTGTCTACCAGAAACCCCTGGAATTGCGAGGCCACCACATGTCCCATGACTTTGTCCAAATAGGGGAGATTGGAAACTGGTCGATAGTTCATTAATTGAGTGGGGTCCAGTGATGGTTTCTTCAACAGTGGTTTTATAACAGCTTGTTTTAAGCTGACTGGAATTTTGCCCTCCTGTAAGGAGGCATTAACCACCACCTTCACCCACTCTGTCAAACTCCCTCTGGCTTCCTTTATCAGCCAGGATGGACAGGGGTCTAGGATGCATGTGGTAGGCCTCGCCTCTCCAAGGATCCTGTCCACATCCTGAAGCTGAACCAATTGAAAAGAATCCAATAAAACCAGACAGACAGGTTCTCGTGTTATATCCTCAGAGACTGCTATTAAAATGGTATCAAAATCGGAATGGATCAGAGCAACTTTATCAGCAAAGTACTGAGCAAATGCTTCACAGTGAGCTGCCTAGTTGTCAGGGATCACACTCTGAGGTGGATTGAACAGCCCCCTGACAACACGAAACAGTTCAATTGGACGGTTCTTTGTGGACACAACATTGGCTGTAATATAATATTTTTCTGCAGGCTTTGTTGCCACGTCATAGGACCTTAGAAAGGCACCTAGGCATGTTCGGGCTGATCTGCTACGTTTCCAATGCCACATGCTCTCTAGTCTCCTCTTCCTTTGCTTCATCGCTGCCACCTCCTCAGTGAACCAAGGGGCTGGTTTAGCTCGGTTACTCGAGAGGGGGCGTTCCGGAGCAATTGTGTCTATTGCCCTAGTCATCTCCCTATCCCAGAGAGGGACCAGAGCATCAACAGAATCACCTACCAAGGAGGTGGGAAAATCCCCAAAAGCCATCAGGAATCTATTAGGATCCATAAGCCTCCTAGGGCGGACGATTTTAATGGGTCCTCCACTTCTGCAGAGGCTGAGACTGCAATTGTATGTTTTTAATTGTTAATTTGTTGTTATATGAATATTTTTTTGGTTTGTTTGCTTGGGTTGTATTGAGGGCAGAGACTGCCTTGTGTAAACCATCCCGAGTCGCCTTCGGGCTGAGAGGGGTGGTATAGAAACGTGACAAATACATAAATTAGGAAGCGCAGTAAGTCTAAACCTGATCACAGTCTTCTGTGTGTCCAGGAGGGAGTTTCTCAACTAGTATCAGCCATTGATTGAGGTTCTGGGTTTTATCCTGCCACTTTTGGACTCTTGCTTGCTTAGATGTTCCTGGGGGGCATGAGAGAAGCCTCCCCACAGGATAGTAACACATCTGGGCATCCCCTGGACAATGCCTTTTGTGATGATGTCGATTATTTGTGTGTGGATGTTGTGTGACATATGTTGGGTGTATGTTGTTTTGTGTAGTTCGGGGGAGTATTCTATGGAGTGTTGCTGTGGGTGAAACAGAGGGGAGGCTTGGCAGAAGCTTTGAGGAGCTGTCGCCATGGCAGCCAGGGCTAGAGGCTTTTAGAATGTTCAAGGTTTGAATTTTACAGTTGGAAAAGAGCGGTTGGAAGCCAACTGCCACAAGAGAGGGGGAGGAGTTCTGTTTTGTGTTAGTTGGTCCTGAGGACTGTCAGAGAACAGTTCAGTATTTTAGTTGGTCTTAAGGTCTGCAAGAGAGCAGTCCAGTTGTATGGGTGTAGAGACCCTAGTTAAAGTTGGAAGAGTCCAGGGGTTTATAGAGGTTTAGTGGAAACCCTATAATATATCCCCATTGTGTTTTGTGTAACAGAATAAGTTTGTGCCTCTGAGGAAGTATAAAACCAACCAAGATTTGCACCCATTTGTGTCATAATAAATTGTTTGCATCTTTTAAAAAAACACCTCTCCTAATTCTTTTATTGGTGGTGGCCCTCAAGGTCAGTGGTCGGACAGATAAATGGTGGCAGCGTGGTCAAGTGGATACTGAGAAATTATAAATCTCTGCAGTTCAATGGTTAATAAAGGAGATAGTCTACCCTGCCATAAGACGGAAGTGGCTGAGGTAACTTCAAGGTCCCTTTGCATTGAGGGTCAGCAGTTTGGATATAGAAAGATTGTCCAGTCTGAGGCCGGTCAACAAGGGGTTGTCACATATTGGCGGCAGAGCGGTGGGATCGTATAAGAAAACTGATCCAGTGCGAAAGCAAGGCTACCAGAAGAATTTGTTTAATTTCTCAGTTTAGTGACCAAAGTCGTGTGGTAGTAGGAACTTTATTAATTTAGTTTAAAGTTCTGAGGTAAAAGTTCGGCAAAATGACCACCCGGAGACAAACGAGGGCTTTGGAAGAAACAGGGCAGCCTGAGGTTCTGCAGGAAGGAGAAGACTCTGAAATTTCAGAATCAGAGTCAAGTAAAATGTCTGGAGAATACCGGTTTAGGCTTGAGGTGATGAAACTAGAGATGCAAAGAGAAAGAGAAGAAAAGGAGAGAGAGATGCAAAGAGAAGAGAAAGAAAAGGAGAGAGAGATGCAAAGAGAAAGAGAAGAAAAGGAGAGAGAGGAACGTAGAGAAATGGCCAGGTTGGAGTTAGAGAGAGAAAAGTTGAATGCCTCTCAGCGTGCCAGGCCAGTTCAAGAGGTGCAGGCAGAAGTTTCTATAGACCAACTCCTGAGGAAATTCCCGAAGTATATAAAAGGGGATAGTGTGGAGAAATTTTTGGTTTCTTTTGAAAGATGTTGTTATGATTTTGAAATTGAAGAGGAGAGATGGATGACATATTTACGGCCACAGATCTGCGGTCAGTTGCTGGAGATTTATAGCGATATGGCAGAACCGGACCACAAGGTTTACCAGAAGTTTAAACAACAGGTCCAACAGAAGCTTCAGTTGACGCCAGAACATTACAGAGTTAAGTTCAGGTCCTTGAAAAAGGAGAAAACCGAAAGTTTCTGTCAGCTAGCATCAAAGCAAAGCCAGTATTTTGATAGTTGGTTAAAAGGTGCTCAAATTACCAGTTTTCAGCAACTTAAGGATCTGATGATCCTGGAACAATTTTACCAAAATGTTCCCTCAGAGTATAAATGGTTGGTTCAGGAAAGGGGTCCTGAGACACCCAGTCAAGCAGCTCTTATGGTGGATAAGATGGTGACATTGAGAGAGGGAGTTTGTAGGGCTGAAGGCTACAAACCAGTGGAGAAACCTTCTTTTAAGAAACCATACAAAGTGTTGCCACAGTATCAAGAGGCTAAAAATGCTGCAGGAGAGTACGCTCGTTACAGAAGGCCTGAGGAGAAAAATTACCTCAGAGATGGCTCCCTCAGTAGTGGAAATCATCCAAGCTTTGATATGGCTAAGAGAATGTGTTTTTCATGCGGCAAGTTCGGACATATGAAAGCACAATGTTATCTACATAGTAAGGAAAAATCTTCCTTATGTATAACTCCAATATTAGAAAAGAGTTCTGAGAAGGGGCTTGAGTCTAATAAAGAAAAGAGTTCTTGAACCAATGCAAATACATAATCCCTCAGAAAAACAATGCCTTTTTGTTATGTTGGACACAGATAGAGATGATTACTTTGAACCACTACAAGTAGGTCAAAACGAAATATTAGGATGGAGGGACACCGGATCGGAGGTTTGTGTGATTCGCCCTGAACATGTGCCAGAGGCATACAGAAAACCTGTGTCTCAGCTTAGACTAAAAGGAGTAGGGGCAGTGTTGTCCGACGTTGTGTCTTTGCCAATCCAATATAAAAATTGGAAAGGATTTTGGGATTTTGCAATATATGAGGACATTCCTTTGATTGTTTGCTGGGGAATGATATTGTAAGGAAGATCAAGTATTTAACAAGAGATGATCAGTTAACTGAAGGTCCAGTTAAACAGCAAGATGTTTCTTGTTTACCAGTTGATATTATCCCTGAAGAAAATCCTGAGACAAGTTCAAATATAATAGAGTTAGTTAAAACAGGAGCAGGAGAAGGGGATATTGCTAATGAGCAAAAGGCAGATGAAACACTGAGATCTTTATTTACTGCGGCTCAGGATGAGACGAAAGTCTTATCAAAAGAAAATCCTTCGAGATTTGTAGTTAAAGGACGAGTGTTGTATAGAGAGACCATGTGTGTAAAGTCTCCAGGAGGAACTAGTTCTTGTACACAAATAGTTGTGCCCCAAGCTTATAGGGAACAACTTATGAATTTGGCACACGCAAGCACACAAGGTGGCCATATGGGAATTCGGCGCACCACACAGCGCATCACCAGAAATTTCTTTTGGCCCAATATGTATCAGCACA
This sequence comes from Anolis apletophallus, assembly GCA_030556195.1. Taxonomy (NCBI): domain Eukaryota; kingdom Metazoa; phylum Chordata; class Lepidosauria; order Squamata; family Anolidae; genus Anolis; species Anolis apletophallus. The sequence continues at coordinate 52,674,403 of JARBWK010000006.1, read as the reverse complement.
TTAAAGAGTTTTGTCAATCGTGTGATACATGTCAGCGTGTCGGAACAGGGAAAGACAAGACCAAGGTTCCCTTAATTCCTATGCCACTAATTGGAGAACCATTTTATCGTGTGGGGATCGATATTGTGGGACCCTTACCAAAGGCAAGCCGTAGAGGACGTCGATATATCCTTACTTTGATGGACTATGCCACAAGATACCCAGAAGCAGTGGCGTTGACTAATATTGATACAACCACAGTGGCAAACGCCTTGTTGTCTATATGGGGAAGAACAGGATATCCCAAAGAACTGGTTTCAGATTTGGGAACCCAGTTTACGTCAAGATTGATGGAAAGACTGTTGGAGATGTGTGGAGTTAAACATCTGACGTCATCCGCTTACCATCCACAAACTAATGGTCTTGTGGAAAACCTAAATAAGACCTTAGTAAGAATGATCAAGGCGTACACTCAACAACATCCAGCCGATTGGGATGAGAAACTACAGCAACTCCTGTTTGCATGCAGAGAGACTCCACAAGGCAGTACAGGATACAGCCCTTTCGAGTTACTCTTGGGAAGGAAGGCGAGAGGTCCGCTTGATCTAGTGAGAGAGCACTGGGAGACTTCCTCGGTTGCAGAGCCAGTTCCAGTGAGTCGGTATCTACAGAATCTACGGGAGACGATGGAGATGGCAAGAGTTATCGCTCAAGACAACCTTGCAGCAGCACAGCAGAAACAGAAGACCTGGTATGATCAATCAGCCCGGGAGAGATCCTTCGACGTTGGTGATAAAGTACTATATTTGATCCCGGAAAGAGTCAACAAACTTCAATTGAAATGGACAGGACCATGGACAGTTGTTAAGCGTGCCAGCAGAGTTAACTACTTGATACAAGAATTACAATCAGGACTGGAAAAACTGGTGCATGTTAACTTGCTTAAACCCTATGTTGAAAGATCAGTAGATGTATGTATAATAGTTAATGAAGGAGTAAATGGATCGTTTCATTTCTGGGAAGGGAATAGGAAGGCTGACAAGAGTGTGAGTCAGGTAAAGCTTGATGAAGGATTGACAGGCTTAACTAAGAAGGCATGTCCAAATGTCATAGTGTGGACACCACAATGTCAGGAGTCAATGGACAAGTTAAAACAGACCATAACATCACAGTTAGTGTTGAAAGCTCCGGATTTTGATCGTCCATTTATCTTAACTTGCGACGCATCAGAAACAGGTCTGGGAGCAGTTTTAAGTCAAGATGACAAGGATGGGGAAAAGCATCCTGTAATGTTTTTAAGTAAAAAGCTGTTGCCGAGAGAAAGTAGTCTTTCTACCATCGAGAAAGAATGTCTCGCCATAGTGTGGTCGATTCAAAAACTGAGACCATATCTGTGGGGCAGGAAGTTTGTTTTGCAGACGGATCATGCGCCATTAAAATGGCTGAGTAATGTTAAGGGTACTAATAACAAACTCTTAAGATGGAGTTTGCTCTTGCAAGACTACGATTTTAAGGTAGTGCATGTGAAAGGCAAATCAAATGTAGTAGCTGACTCTTTATCGAGAGTTACTTGAATTCAGGTTACAAAATGGATACGGTTTGTATATAGTTGTGTAAGTATAAATGTATATGTGAAATGTATAAGTTTATATAATGTCTTGCTAACGGCATTATTTTTGATTCACTCTGGACAGAGAGAATTAAAAATAATTTCGGGAGGAAGGAAGGTAATGTGATGATGTCGGTTATTTGTGTGTGGATGTTGTGTGACATATGTTGGGTGTATGTTGTTTTGTGTAGTTCGGGGGAGTATTCTATGGAGTGTTGCTGTGGGTGAAACAGAGGGGAGGCTTGGCAGAAGCTTTGAGGAGCTGTCGCCATGGCAGCCAGGGCTAGAGGCTTTTAGAATGTTCAAGGTTTGAATTTTACAGTTGGAAAAGAGCGGTTGGAAGCCAACTGCCACAAGAGAGGGGGAGGAGTTCTGTTTTGTGTTAGTTGGTCCTGAGGACTGTCAGAGAACAGTTCAGTATTTTAGTTGGTCTTAAGGTCTGCAAGAGAGCAGTCCAGTTGTATGGGTGTAGAGACCCTAGTTAAAGTTGGAAGAGTCCAGGGGTTTATAGAGGTTTAGTGGAAACCCTATAATATATCCCCATTGTGTTTTGTGTAACAGAATAAGTTTGTGCCTCTGAGGAAGTATAAAACCAACCAAGATTTGCACCCATTTGTGTCATAATAAATTGTTTGCATCTTAAAAAAAACACCTCTCCTAATTCTTTTATTGGTGGTGGCCCTCAAGGTCAGTGGTCGGACAGATAAATGGTGGCAGCGTGGTCAAGTGGATACTGAGAAATTATAAATCTCTGCAGTTCAATGGTTAATAAAGGAGATAGTCTACCCTGCCATAAGACGGAAGTGGCTGAGGTAACTTCAAGGTCCCTTTGCATTGAGGGTCAGCAGTTTGGATATAGAAAGATTGTCCAGTCTGAGGCCGGTCAACAAGGGGTTGTCACACCTTTGTATTTGGCTGATTCTCTCACATCAGAAGTGAATTGAAGCATGCACCCAAACAGCCAAACAAACCATCGGATCTTTTCATTTGATAATATTACTGCTTTTACAATTAGTACACATCATAGAGAAGATACTTTGCTGAAATCCTCAAATCTCACAGCCACAGGATGTTACTTGGAGTAATAATGTTTGAGGCAAATCTGGACAACCACATTATCCATGCATAACATGATAATAAGTTTATGCATTAGTCTACTCATTTGGAAACATTTTTCACAGAGAGAAAAGCAGTCTCGTTTTCATGAAGTGCATTTGATCTCTGTCCCTACCTCACTGTATACAGGAAAAGCTTGTAATCTGGTATGGGTTAGTAGTTCCAACATAACATTGCTTGTGTGAGTGAACAGCCTTCATGAGAATGGCAGAGGGAGAAATGGGCTTGTAGTGTATGATTATGGCAACATCCCTACTATAGGATAAACATACAACTTACTTTCTTTAGAAGATGTGCAAGCACTTGGTAGAAATAGAGTTGAAGAGGTAAAAACAATGGCAGGAAGACATATTTTGTTCTACGAGTTAGTCCCTGGATTCAGAAGATTTGACAACTAATAAATAGAATATACAGTAGATCTTGGCAAAATATTAGGCATGGGTAGGTTCAGTTGGAATCTTCGTAATTTGGAATAAATTTGGATCAAATACCCTTTTGAAGCGATTTTGAAGCAATTTGGGAACCCGAAAGAATCCTTGCCATTTCGAAGCTTTTTCTGCCATTTCTCTTACGAATCAGTAAGTGAGTCGGAAATTATTCATCTTTTCAAACCAGTGTGGATGGATTCCCTTTGGTTCCCTTTCTCTCCCGCATCAGTCCTGGGTGAGAGCCACTGTTTAACCCAGTTTGGATGGCTTTCCTTCGGTTCCCTTTCTCTCCCACGTCAGTCCTGGGCGAGAGCTGCTGTTTAACCCAGTTTGGATGGCTTTCCTTTTGTTCCCTTTCTCTTCCGCGTCAGTCCTGGGCAAGAGCCACTATTTAACCCAATTTGGATGACTTTCCTTTGGTTCCCTTTCTTTCCCGTGTCAGTCCTGGGTGAGAGCTGCTGTTTAACCCAATTTGGATGGCTTTCCTTTGGTTCCCTTTCTCTCCTGCCTCAGTCCTGGGCGAGAGCCGCTCTTTAACCCAGTTTGGCTTTCCTTTGGTTCCCTTTCTCTCCCACGTCATTCGTGGGCGAGAGAAGCAGTTTAACCCAGTGTGGATAAATTTCTTCCCTTTGCTTCTCCCCCTTCTGGAATAAAACAACTACTTTCAAAGTAAAGACCACACAATGAAACAGGAAATAATGCTTTGAAACCATTAACGAAGGATTCGGAAGTCTTGGAAGTTTTGAAAAGTTTTGAACTTTTTTCTATGAAAATCAGAATGGACTTTAGATCTGAACCACCAGCGCCCCCTACATCCGAAACAAGTTTTGAACCATTTTTTAAATCAAACAAGCCTAAAAATATATTAGAAACCTATTTTTTATCCAGCTATATTGACACTAGCTGTGCATATAAAGTAGTGTACTATGTTTGCTTCAGACTAAAAGCAGCAAACTCAAAGCTTAACTGAGCTGGAAAGAAATACCTCAAATCTATTTTACAACCTTTCCCTTCTTGTTTGTTGAGCTTGGCAAGCAAATCTCTCATGGGAACCCAACCAGACAAATGACCAAATCTAATAAAAACAGCTCAATAATAGAGGATAAAAGGGCAAAGTGTGATGAAATACATATTCTGGTTCACTCGGACTATCATATGGTCAGTGCACATGGCATTACATCACCATTTGCCAAAGAATGAAGGAAAGTGAATGAGACAACATGATCAGCTGGTTTTGATCAAATTCTATAATCTGTCAAAGGAAATGAAAAAGGTGATTTATTTACTAAACAGTTAGGCCTGTTTGGTTTAGCTGTAATATAAAATCAGTAGCATTTAACATCTGCTTTTTAAAAAGCTGAGAAATGAAAGTGCTTATGGGTTGCAAATAAAATTTATCAAGTGCCATTCGGATTCCATGGCAATGGATACAAAGATTATATGGGCAAAACTACAGTCTTTGCATAGATGCCAAGGGATTTTAAAAAATGTAAACCCCTGCTACCAAGAAGAGAGATTTAAATTCCTTCTCAATGTTCAATCTGGTCTTAAAATACTTCATATTAAATGTACATTACACAATTATGTCTACTTAGGCCTTAAATTAATCACAAGTTCAGTTTATAGAATGTATTGGACTATATATTTAGACCCAATTGCAAACAACTTCAGGAGAGTAGTACAGCAACAAATGCCACCTTTGAACAAATTTACCCCCATCTAGATGAACTCTCAATTTGTTTCTTAAAGAGCAAGATTCCCCCTGAAATAACAGTTTTTATGTGCATTAAAAAATATATAACCATTCCCTAATATACGCAAAACCAAATACTTGAAATGAAGTCCTAAGCAGCATTTACGATGGGGAAGTAAATTTTAAGTCTTCACAGTGACATAATTGAGACAGAGAGATAGATATAGCTTTTTATAGCTCTATTCCAAAATCAGGAAATGAACTTGTCCAGTTTTAAAAACTCCCACCTGGTTCTAATATATAGTTCTTATTAAAAGATAAATTGTAGCAAATATGCCTTTATTACCATATGTCTAGATGAAGGAATTGATCAATGGCTCTATATAGGAGCCACATAAAACTCCTGATTTGGTAAGGCTGAACCATTAACCAGATCATTTTATTCAATTTTCAGATGTCACAATGTGGCAAATGAACTCCTAAATAAGAACTTATTAAAAAATTTAAGTGATTATCATATTATTGTAATAAACTAGAAGAATTTTAGGACTGATGATTCAACCTCAAGGCAGAACAATTGGCAGTACTGGTCATTGAAAGATATAGAAATAGGCAACAACTGAAGAGTCACAATATAGTACTACAGTGTTCCCTCACTTATTGCTGGGGTTAGGTTCCAGGACCTCCTGCAATAAGTGAAAACCCGTGATGTAGGGATACTCTATTTATTTTAATATTTATACATTATTTTAGTAGTCATACACTATTTTAAGTCTTTATAAACTTAAAATAAAAGGAAGGAAAGGCCCTTCAAGGCTGGAGGGAAAGCGCCTTGGAGAGCGGCGGTGGCAAAACCCCACAAAACAGCAAAAATACCATGATATACAGTATATTTTAAATTAATATTTTTTGAAATCCACAAAACAGCGAGTCTCCAATAAGCGAACCATGAAGTAGCGAGGGAACACTGTATATGCTTTTGCACAGAGTGGCATTAGAGCATAATCTGGTTTCCAGATTATCCCTACTTCCCAAATTCCGAGCTGCTTGGGGATTCTGGAAATGTTCATAACTTTTTCAAAGTTTGCTCTGTAGTCAAGAGCAGAATAGTGTTGCTATAACAGATTCCAGCTATTTTATTCTAGCTCAACAAACGAACGTGATGTCTCAGAAGTGTTCAACAGCAAATGGTTCAATAATTAACTGGTTACATGTAATCCCTGAGTTACAAGCATCTGCAGATCTCTCCCTATGAACCATTTGGAGTTTAAGATCATCAGGGGAGGGCCTGCTCTTGGTGCCACCTCCTTCTCAGATGCAACTGGCAGGAACTACAGACAGGGCCTTCTCAGTGGTGGCCCCTTGGCTGTGGAATTCCCTCCCCATGGATATTAGATCAGCCCCCTCCCCCTGACCTTCTGTAAAAGAGTGAAAACTTGGCTTTGTGATCAAGCCTTTGGAGAATCTGTGCAATAGATAGATATGGAATTATGTGCAATGACTATTGGAATGGCCCAAATAACAATTGTAGATAGTGTGGTTAATGGTGAAGCTATTGTTTCTAATGTTTTAAAATGTTTAAATGCATTTTATAATTCTACTAGCCTACAATGGGGAACCAACTTTTCCTCATCCAAGCATGCACTGGGATGAGATCCTCCCTCATATTTTGGGGAAATCCCTTTACTTCTCATACAAGGAATCAGCAGATTTTAACCCTAAGAATCCCTTTATCTAGACATCACGAACACAATATCCTCCAGATAATGTATTTATTTGAGTCTAATGTGCCATTGTATCTAATGCGCATTTCAATTTTTAAAATCCTGAAACCCCAAAAAGCACTTACCATATTACACATATCTGATGTGCATCCCAATTTTTGGAAGGTAATTTAGTAAAAAAAAAAAGGTGAACGTTAGAATTCGGCTTATGGTATTTTAAACTATGGCTCCCATCAGCTCCAAATAGTATGGGTAGCATGATGAAGGTTATAATCTACAGTATCTAAGAAGTACCACCAAGGTGGGAGGTTGGATAAGTGCTGTATAGCTTGGCACATGCCATGTTATAGAAATAACCCTTACTGTTTCTCAAATTGTAAAAAGTGTACAGCGGGAGGAGGTAGTCCAAATAATCATTCCCACATTTCTTCTTTAATAACTGCCTTTCAAAATGTTATTCACAATCCTTGAGATTCTTTTGAAAGTTACATTTACACATGTTATACTATCTAACAAAACATTATCTCTAACAGGGGCTGGTTTTAGGCTATGAATTTAGCCTGCTATGCAATCAATCACTAGAAAATGAAGCAAAGTCAAGATAGAATCTTATAGACCACTAACATATACAGCGGTTTTTCACAAAGAACTTTTAATAAAATGACTGAACATAGATAAGATGACAAAGTCTGCCATGTTAATGCACCTCCAGAAGATGAGTATATCAGTCTCTGACTCGGAGTGTAATTTATGTGTAACTTTAAATACTGGTATTTTGATAGTGATATTAAAACTTGCTGGTGGGCTTTTAGCAATAGGAAAATGGCTTGTTTTATTTTTCCTTATTCAATAAAAAGAAATAAAGAGAACATATTAGGGAAGTTTCTTCAGCCTGTTTTATGAAATTAAATAACAGATTGAATTTTTTTAAATATCTTTATTCAGCAATTTTTTTCATATAATAAAATGACAGAAAATGAAAGAAAGAGATTGAATATTTTAAGAGAGAATATGTGTTTAAAAAGATTTGAGGTATGATGAGTACAATAGTAACACCTTAAATGACTCATCACTAAATTAATATTATTTATTTATTTATTTATTTATTAAGTTCGGCTTAATATACTGCTCTCTCTGACGCTCAGAGCGGTTCACAAGAATTGTACAAGTAAAAACACATAAAACACATAAAATCCAATGAATCCTGGAGTCTGTACTCTGTCCAGAGATCCATTATCTGTTGAAATACTTTAATGTGTTGAACCATTTTTTTCTGTTCCAGACACAAGATTCATGTATATGGGAATCCATCTGTTGAAATTTTGAAATGACTAGAAAGATATCACAAAAGGATTGGCATACTACAATCTGGGAGTGCAATTTTATTGTAAACTAGCTTGGGGATCCGGCAATGTCCGGGTTACGTGAGACAGACATTGTTTGTTTGTGGAAGTTTGGTAACATCTCTGGATGCAGGGTCATCCCCCCCCCCCCCAAAATACTTTTCAGTATGTTATGTTGGCCTGGGTTATATGAAAAAGGCACTGATTGTTTTGGGGTATTCGGGAAGCCATTCTTTCCTGTTGTTTTTTTTATGAATGCTCCCATTGAAAAATGCATAAGGATGTGGGTGAACTGCGATTCCCAAAATCATGGGTCAATCATCTCAAACCCCAGCAGTATTCGAAGTTGGCCATGTTGGGTCTGTGTGCCAAATTTGGCCAAGATACAATGTCAGCTGCATTCAGTGCTCCCTGGATAAGGGTGAACTACAACTCCCAGATCAGAGGTCATTCACCCCCCAATCCCATCTGTATGGTCAGTTGGCCATTCTGAGTCTGTGTGCCAAGTTTGGTCCAGGTTGACTGGGTTCAGGGCTCTTGGATAAGGGTGAACTACTGTAAGATCCAATGCCAGTCAACCCTAAACCCTGCCCCTATGCACAGTTGGGCATGTTTGGTCTGTGTGCCAAGTTTGATCCAGGTTTGTCATTCGTGGAGGTTGCAGTGAGCTGTGGCATGCAAACCAGGGGAAGGTACTGCATATCCTATTGTCCATAGTACTTTCTCCTCCAAACTGTATCATAACATATAGTGGGTCATGGGGTGTCTGTGTGCCAAATGTGTGAGCATTGCAGTGGTCTCTGGAACTAAGTGAAGGTACTGCAAATCCCATCATCCGTGGCAAGTGTGATCCGGAGCCATCATTGTCCGGTTTTGATGGATTCGTTTCAATTGGTTCAGCTCAAGGATGTGGACAGGATCCTTGGAGAGGCAAGGCCTACCACATGACCCCTGCCCATCCTGGCTGATAAAGGAAGCCAGAGGGGGTTTGGCAGAGTGGGTTAAGGTGGTGGTTAATGCCTGTTTACAGGAGGACAAAATTCCAGCCAGCTTAAAACAAACTGTTATAAAACCACTGTTGAAAAACCATCACTGGACCCCACTCAATTAGTCAACTATCGGTCAGTTTCCAATCCCCTATTTGGGCAAAAGACATGGAACGTGTGGTGGCCACACAACTCCAGGGGTTTCTGGTAGACACTGATTACCTCGATCTGGCACAGTCTGGCTTTAGGCCGGGACATGGGACTGAGATAACCTTGGTCGCCTTGGTAGATGATCTACGTCGGGAGCTCGACAGGGGGGAGTATATCCATGTTAGTGCTGCTGGACCTCTTACTTGGTTTTCAATACCATTGACCACGGTATTCTTCTGAGACGCCTCGCAGAAATGGGGCTTGGAGGTACTGCTCTTGGGGGCTTGGAGGTCGGTCTCAGAAGATGTTACTGGGTGACACCTGTTCGTCTCCGCAACCATTGTCTTATGGAGTCTCTCAGGGTTCAGTACTGTCCCCGATGTTATTTAACATCTACATGAAACTGCTGGGAGAGATCATCTGGAGTTTCGGAGTAAGGTGTTATCTGTATGCAGATGATGTCCAGATCTGTCACTCCTTCCCACCTGTCACTAAGGAGGCTGTCCAGACTTTGAACCGATGCTTGGCCGCTGTGTCGGACTGGATGAGGGCTAGAAAATTGAAACTTAATCCAGACAAGATAGAGGTCCTCCTAGTTAGTGGAAAGGCTGAACAGGGCATAGGGTTACAGCCTGTGTTGGATGGGGTTGCACTCCTCCTGAAGACGCAGGTTCATAGCTTGGGAAGGATCCTGGATTCATCGCTGAGCCTGGAACCCCCATGTCTTGGCGGTGGCCAGAGGAGCTTATGCACAGTTAAAACTTGTGCGCCAGCTGCACCCGTACCTTGGGAAGTCTGATCTGGCGACGGTGGTCCACGCTCTTGTCACATCTCGAATAGATTACTGCAATACACTCTACGTGGGGCTGCCTTTGAAAATGGTTCGGAAACTTCAATTACTCCAATGGGCGGCTGCCAGGCTACTAACTGAAGCGACATACAATGAGCACACCACTCCCTTGTTGTGTCAGCTCCACTGGCTGCCTGTCCAATTCCGGGCTCAAATCAAAGAGCTGGTTTTGACCTTTAAAGCTCTATACAGTTCTGGCCCAGCTTACTTGTCTGAACGCATATGCCGCTACGTCCCACCTCGTAGCTTAAGATCATTGATTGTTTGAATGTGTTTTGTATAGCTAGAATTTTAAATTGACTGTTAGCTAATGTTTTAATGTTGATGTTTTTAATCTTGATGTATTAATGTTTATATTGTGTTTTGTTGCCGGCATCTAATTATGCCTTGTAAGCCGCCCTGAGTCCCCCCTCAGTGGTTGAGAAGGGCGGGTTAGAAATGCAATAAATAATAATAATAATAATATTCTGTCACCAAGTGGCAGATATCAGGGTCTGCAGGAGTTCATCCTATTAAATTTAAATAAGGCTTACATGTATGCCAGGGGATATCAGATGGTTGCATCTATTTCCAACAAGTCAATTTTTCCTCACTGACAAGAGAGAATAATCAAGATAGTTTAGAGCTTGTTGCAGAGAGCCAGCTAGGAGATGCTGCAGGCTGCATGTTTTGGGTAGCTTTAATATATCAGTTCCTGGAGTAATTCCATCCTCAATCTTTGTTGCAAACATATCATCTGTGCCCTGTGAAAACAACAGCCAACAAAATGTATAAAATATATGATTAGAAATATTATATTTCATTAACCTTACAGTGTATGGTTATGAGATTTAAACAAAAACACTAAGGTAAGAGGTAAGCAGAGAATACTGAATCTGTTATGTATCTGATCTTTGCCATAGACCGAACATGGCATCTGAAGATTATGCAAACAGAACACCTGTTCTACCGTTGATCTCAGCTCATCATGCTTCTTGCTGGAGAATGGGAGGCAGAGAGAATGCAGATGCAATTGTGCAGAAAATTGTTCTGTGTATACTCTGAGGTACTCTAAACATCCCTGATTAAGAACTCGTTCAGACCCCAGATTCAAGGAATTATATTTGTAACCAGCCACTTTTGCTACATTTGCAGCCAATCAGTGTCCCCTAGCTGAAATAATCATATCCCCTAGCTGAAATAATCACATCATTCCTTATTACTCTCATATCAGAAAGGATGTATGGACAGTATATATTTTGACAAAGATAGAAATATGAGATGAAGATCAGTGAAAAAACACAGGTTGAACAGGTTATATGTTGAGCTCCGGTTTATTAGGACAGCCTTTCCTAATATGACAATTTTCTGACTGGCTTTGAGACAGAAAAAAACAACAGCCGGAGCTCTAATGTATTGTTTGCTTTCCTTGAAGGCTTATACTGATTCTTCCAGTTGTGTTGTGCTTCATCCCTGGACTGCACAGGTCTCTTGTGTCATCAAGTTTCCACTCCTGAATGAGTAGCTAGGCTAGAGACAGGGCTAAACTGAGGGTTTCCTTTCCCTACATTCCTATGCATGTTCCCCTGAAGGGCTTTGTCTTTCCTCTTCACTGCTAGACACTGCCTTCTCCCCACTTTGATGACATAGTAATGTAATTCTGTGAGGGAACGTCCTCTTTAAGTGTGAAACTGTCCTGGGTTGACCATGTGGTCTCCATCATTTTCCCGTGTCTTCTGCCTTTTCTCCCTTCCAGTGAGGATGCATATTTTGCCTCTCTAGACAAAATGTAGCTGCATGGACCTTATACCTTTTAGCATCTTTAGAAGTCTAGATTTAGTAAATTAGTTAGCTCCAAGACCTTTTCTATCAATAATGTATTTCTTTTACTTCAATAAATATTTTTGAATCTAAAGTTCTGACTCTGCAATCCTAAGCCATTCTGAAGAATAGAAGCCTATCCCTACCCGTAAGTTTCTGCTGAAGTTTACTTCTGCTATATTTATGGTGGAATCATCACAACTGAGGGTTATTTTTGAGCCTAACAGCTTAGATTCCTCAGCAATATGGATCCTTCATGGCTGACTTTCATTGCTTTGGGTTACTCACACCAAATCTCAAATGAAATCTAGTGAGACTGCAAATCTTGTAAGAGTTCACAGGAGACCTTTGGTAGACAATCAGTTCTTTCTGTGTGCATACCTCCTTCACAAAGTAAAATATTATATGAAAGAGCAATCGTAGCAGAACTAGTATCAAGAAACTACATCTGTAAGGTCAGCGCTCAGTACAAATATGTGATCTTAATTAATATGATTTTGAGTTAAAAGCTTCAGATATTGTTAAGTATTTCCTTGGCCATTATAAAAGAGTATAGCAAAGGGATTTTGCAGTTCTGGAAGCTCTGAAAATTCTTTATGCGTGTGAAATTATATGTTTAAATAAAAGACATAGAAAGAGCAGCTCAGGAGAACAGATGTATGCCAAATACCTGAGGTGAATTCACGGTTACACCTGTTGTACAGATGTACTTTGGAAGCTGATTATTGCTTGGCTGAAATATAACATAAAAATGGCCAGGAGAAGGGTGTTTGCTAATCTCACAGCAGGCATTACCATACTAATAGGTTATTGGCAGAGGGATGCAAACCCAGCTTGTTAATTAAAACAGCATCTGAAATTATTAACAATAAAGAGTACAGATTCATGAGTGCTGGATGAGCCAGTAAGCATCCAGAATCCACTCAGGGCACGTAAAGCAATCTCCCTTTTCACTCTGCCACTTTTGAATATAGATGACAGTTACTTCAAGGTCAGGCAATTGTGATAAGGCCAGTGACCACATGTTTCATTACTGATCTGCTCATGGATCGCAGTGCTGTTTTGGTTACAGTAATAGGTGATGGTGATGATTTTTTGGGGGGGAAATATTTTTTAAAAGATGAAAATTAAACAATAACAATTCTTAATGTCAAGAGAAAGGTTAGATAAAAATAAAATAAAATAATTATACTGTGGGTACCTGTGGATATAGGGGTCGTACTGTATCTGCCAAATGAAGCAACTCTCCATGCATGTTTGTTGTGGCAAAAGACTAACACAGCTACCCTGTGAAAACTTTGCAAGTTATTCCTTGGTGATATATATATATATATATATATATATATATATATGTGTGTGTGTGTGTGTGTGTGTGTGTGTGTGTGTGAGTGCAAATCCAATGTGGGAGATATGCTTCCACCTTAGCACTGTTATTGTACATCTAAACATATTTGCCCTTGTATATGCTCTATATGTAATAGATGTAAATGATGTTTCATAAGAGGTATATGCGAGTAGATAGTTAAGACAAAAAAATGTATTGGAATACTAGCTGTACCTGCCACGCATTGCTGTTGCAAACCTTCCCTCCCTCTTTCTTGCCTCCTTTCTTTCTCTCATTCTTTCCTTCCCTCTTTCCTTTCTTCTCTTTTTTCCTTTCCTTCTTTCCTTCCTTCCTTCCTTCCCTTCCTTCCCTATTTATTCTTGGACTGCAACTCCCAGCAGTCCTCCTGATCAATCTATCATCTATCTATCTCTATCTAATCTATATATCTTATCTATCTGGAAGATTGCTGGGAGTTGCAGACAGGAATAGGAAATTGGAAATATGCAGGGATTGGGATGCTCTCAAAGAAATCAAAGGAGAAGAAAGCTTGCAGCTTGGAATCAGTGCATTTGGATCATCCTCATCTCCTAAAGGAGATGGTCTAGGGGATGCTGTGAGTTGTAGTCCGGAAGCGAGTGTGGATATATTATTGTGTGTTTTATTTGCCAGGAGGAGTCGTTTTACGCATGTGCTGTAGCATATTTTTTGGCTTTTTAGGCTTTTTAAGTCCATTCTGCTGTTATTCAGTGTTTTTATAAGCGATGGTCACTTGTTGGCCTGATAAGTGTATTGTGTTTAATTTTGGTGTCAATTCATCCAGTAGTTATTGACTTATGTTAATCCCACAAATGAACATTACATTTTTATTTATATAGATGCTAAAAAGCATCTTTTCAATATTGTTTGTATCATTTCCTCCACATTTCAATATTCACACTAAAGGTTTGCATTAATTAACTTGTATCTTCTTTTTCTCTTCTTGCTTTTTCTCATCTACTTCTTTCCTCAGAGTAGCACCATGAAATAAGTATCTCAGGGAACAGAATATGCAATCAATCACTGGCATGATTACCTTCCTCCTGGAGAATCTATACTGCTGCGACATTGCCTGCTTTGCTCTGCTCTTCAGTTGTCCCACACTAGTTATTCCTTCTCATACGGCTTCACTTCATGTACCTGACATGCACCTCTGTGAGGCCACTTAAATTTCTTGAAGAATCACGCAGACGCCTCCGGTAGGTCCAACAAGCTTTATTAAAGGATCAGGACCTTTGAAGTCAAAAGCGACTTCCCATCACCCACACACCACTTATATATAAACAACCCCTTCCCCTCCACCAGCAATGTCCAGGAGGGTTGCATCCTATCCCCTCTGACTCAGCAGTCCTCATAGAGATTACGTCATCTCCATGAACTAGCAATCCTTCCCAGGGTTGCATCATCCACAGCTGCCCCGTCGTTCTTTGTTTTGTCTATGTCAGACTGCGATCCCCGCTGGCCTCCAGCTCTGACACACCTCCTTTTCACTCTGCTGCTCTATTTCTAACCCCCTTTTTACCTTACTTCGCCTTGTAAGAGGACATTTTTCTTTGTTGTACCTTACCAATCTTCATTCTTCCCCTCTTGCTCCCTGGAACTTCTACCCTCCCTCTCTTCCTCTCTCACCCCTCTTTCTCATCCTTACTTTCTTTTTTGTTGAAAAGTTTTTATTGAGGTTTTAGCAGTGATACATTAAAAACAATAAAAATTGGAAAAAGCGAGGGCACAGCGGAGGGGAAGTAAAGGGCTTGTAGGGTCTGAAAGAAGGGAAGTGCGTGAAAAGAAAAAAAAAAAAAGAAAAAAGTTACACTTCCATTCTTCTTTATAATGTTTGTATATCTATAGCTTTATAGCATCTTTTTACTTCTTAAGTGTTCAACGTTGGTAGTTTTCCCTTCTCATCTGTTCAGAGTAACATTTTGAAGTTGTCTCTTTTCATCCATTCTTTGAGGGAAGTCCAGTTCGTTGTTTTAATATAATTGCTCTGTGACTTTGCTAGTAGGGAGGTCAATTGGTCCATGTTCATTATATCTAATATCTTTTCTATCAATTCTTCCTTTGTTGGTATTATTTTCTGTCTTCAATGTCTCGCGTACACGATCTGAGCTGCAGTTGTCAGACAAACGAATAGTTTGTCAGTGTTCAGGTGCCATTTGATATCTGTCATCCCTAGCAGATAATATTCTGGTTTTAGTGGGATACTTATTTTTAAAATCTTTTGACAGGATTCCTGAATTGTTTTCCAGAACAGCTTTACTTTTTCACAGGCCCACTACATGTGGTGGAAGGTCCCTTAGTTTTTCCCACATTTTCAGCACTTATTGTTCACATCTTTTGTAAACTTTGCCAGTTTCTGTGGCATTATGTACATCAGGGGTGCTCACACTTTTCCAGCATGCGAGCTACTTATAAAACAACCAAGTCCCAAAGATCTACCTACCCACTACTCAGAGAGCCATAAAAGCAAAATATTAGGAAATGTATTTTAGTGAGAATCATATAATACATTTTAAGACTGAATTCAACTAAATGTGAGTATAATAAGCCCCTGAGCATTCCTCACAAATGGCATGGGAGCCATACACACTGTGCCTGCGATCTGTCTGGGATCTACTAGGACGCCCTTCGAGATCTACATGGACACTCTTTGAGATCTACCACTAGATCACGATCTACCTAATGAGCACCCCTGATGTACATAATCTTCAGCCAGTTTTCCTTTAGATCGTATGAATAGGTGTAGTTGATTTTCCTGTTCCATATTAGTTCCCATTCTTCTAACATTATTGACCTCCCTATGTTCTTCGCCCATTTTATCATACATTCCTTAATGTTTTCTTTCTCTGTGGACCTTTCCAGCAATACTCTGTAGATCTTTGTGATTGATTTCTTCTCATTAACAATTAATTTTTCCCAGATTGTCGTAGTCTCTTCAAAGCCTGTGGATTTGTCTTTTTTGAAGTATGCAGTCAATTGCCAGTATTGCAGCCATGTAATCCTGGCAAGTTGTTTGTTCAGTTCTTCCTGAAATTTCAATTTTATTTCTTTATTTTCTTTTCAGCATATCCTTGTATGTGAACCACCTGTTCCACCCCATTTCTCTCCTCTGATAGGCTTCAAAAGGTGATACCAAAAGGGGCGACTTTTTGTAAAATCTTCCTTTGTATTTGTCCCATATCTTGAGCAGTGCCAAGCATACAAAGTGATTCCCGAAGTTTCTTTCAGTCTGTCTCCTACCGTACCATTAGTACACATGCCAGCCTGCTCTTAGGTTGTGGCCTTCTAGTAGTAGGGTTTTCTTTTTCTTTAACATTATCCAATCCTTAATCCATTCCAAACCACAGGCCTCAAAATACAGTTTTAGGTTTGGTAGTCCGAATCCTCCCTTTCTTCTCTGTTAAATTTGTAAAGCTTATTCTTGGTTTCTTGCTGTTCCAAATGAAGACTGTTAAGTCTTTATTCCATTCTTTAAAAGTTCTCATCTTTCTAATAATAGGTGGATTTTGAAAAATATATAACATTTTCGGAAGAACATTTGTTTTGATAACAGAGATTCTGCCTAATAGCAAAAGTTTTAAGGATTGCTAATTTTTCAAGTTTTTCTTAATTTCCCTCCATTTACTTTCATAATTGTTTTTTTAGTAACTATGAGTTTTTTGCCGTAATAATAATGCCAAGGTTTTTGATTTTGTTAAATATCTGCAGGCCAGCTATTTCCTTCAATTTCAGACAGCAGTGATTAAGGATTTGCTAGCAGACTACTCTAAAGGTATAAAAATAAAGGTTGCCACTTTTGCAGTGGCAGCTCAAAACATCCGTGCGAAACTAGTAAAATCCTTCGTGAAGGATGGGAAATAGTACAGGATGATGCAGTGCGTTGTAGACACGACTGGAATTTAAAGAGTCAGCTTTAATGAGTTTTAATATTTGTACTGAAGTTTTATATTGTGATGTATACTTTGGATGTCGCTAATATGTGCGCTTAATTTGTCTTGGCCTATGGCCAGAACAATAAAACTTATTCTATTTATTTTTTTAAAAAAATTCTCGTTCTTATCCTTAGGGATGTTCTTTGTCAGAATCGTTGATTTTTCTTAGTTCATTTTAAAGCTGGAGACATTGCCAAATTCTTCTATTTTGTGGAGCCACCTCTTGATGTTATATAATGGGTCTTCAATTGTGCATATAAGGTCGTTGGCAAATGCTCTCAATTTAAAAGGTTCTTTGTTAATTTTATCCCTTTCAATGCTTTGTCGTCTCTAATGGTATTTAATGATATCTCCAAGGCCAGGATGAATATCAGTGGTGAAAGGGGGCATCCCTGCCTTGTAACCTTTTCCACCTTAATTATTTTTTATTCTTGCCCGTTAATCCATATTTTTGCTTCCTGGTCCTCATATATTGTGTCTATTGCATTGAGAAATTGAAAGCCTGCATCCAGCTCTTTGAGAATCAATTTGAAGAAATTTCAATTTGGGTTATCGAACACCTTTTTGGCATCAATTGCCAAGATCACTAGTTCCTTTTCATCGTGGCTCTCATAATACTCAATTATATATATGATGTTTCTCACATTGTCTTTTCTTTTTCTGTTCGGTAAAAAGCCCGTTTGATCCGCCTTTACCCATGATGACAAAAAGTTTTTTAAACGTTCAGCTAATATATTTGTGAAGATTTTATAATCCATGTTTAATAGTGAAATTGGTCTGCAGTTCTTCACTCTCGATGGGTCTGTGCCATCTTTATGTAACATTATGATGTTAGCCGCTTTCCAGGAGCATGGTATTTTCTTGTGGTGCAGAACCTCATTCATGATTGTTTTCAGATGAGGTATTAGCACATTATTTCAGTTTTTTGGTGGCAGGGTATAAAAATAAATTCACTCACATGTACATGCATTCATTGTCATGCATCCAAACACCATCACATCCTTTTCTCCTTGCCTGGACAAGCGCCTATTAGGCCAGACCCTGCTTTTCTGAAGCCTGCCAACTCACAGTTCCAAAACTTCCATAACACCAAAACTTCAAAACGCCAAACCAAAACTTCTTTCCCTAAGAACAATGCCAAGGGCCAGATCTGTTTCCCATACAGCAGAACACGACTCCCTGCATAAAATCCAAGACTCCAAAAGTGCACTTCTTCCTTTTCTCTTGAGAAAGAAGCCCCAAAGCATATCTGACGCTCTCCAAATACACCATCTCTGTCCTTCCCATGGACCAGAGAGGCGGGTGAGCCAGACTCCTCAGGTCTGTCACAATTTGAGCATTATTAGATTGAGTCTTTTATAGAAATATTTTGCTGATGTTGTTCCAAAGTTGTAAATGAAAGATAGATGTCTTCCATCCTGGCTCCATCTCAGTTTCCTGGTCAAATGTTGGTTTTTCTTGATTAGTTTTGACAAACACAAGGCTTGTGTTGACTTCCTTCTTAACATAATGTTGCAAACATTTCCTTAACTTGAAAGAACCATTGTCACAGTTCTTATCAGAGTTTACTTTTCAGTACTTATTAGCAACCTTTAATTACAGTCCAGCAAGCAGGTATTTAGTCATTGAAGGCCTTAGTATTATACTGGTGTCTCCAAAAGTATTAACTCCATCCATACATCCATTCTTCCATTCATACTATATATCATATGATCAAATCTGCATATTTGTGACACCTCCCTGGAAATATTTTTTTTTGTTTGTGTGATTTTTTATCTTAGGGATGAGGAATGTGCAGCTGGTATTGTTGGTTCACATCTCCCATCACCATTTGCAATAGCTGACTAGTACTGATGAGAGTTGTAGATGAACAATGCATGTTCCCTACTTCGGTTCCAGTGGCACTTATGGAAAGAAATTACTCATTTATGCTCCATTAGTGATAGAACTTCGGAAATCAAATGGCTTTTAGAAAAATAACACCAAAGTATGTAGTTTTTGTTCATTGGTTCAGTGAATGGTACATAGTTAGAGAAAGTTATTTGTTGCAGGTGGGTTAGGGATATATAGAGGGAAATGCTATCAGTTAATAGAGCTCAGAAAGAAATGGTTTGTAAAAGTACAAGGCAAAATTCTACCTATAAAGTAGTAACCTGGGATTATATGGCTTTATTAAAATTAAACTAACGCCTCATAAATCACCTTTTTATATAATGTTGGTGAGCTAATTTTTGCCTTATCTTCCTTTAGAGCTGCTATCATAAGATAGGGTTCATTTAACAAAATAATAAAATCCAATCCCTATATCCATTCTAGAGCACAGTACTTTTTAATTTACCTACTGATGGACTCAAATAGTGGCAAAAGGGAGTTTTAATCTACTAATTACAGTGACTGATGTGATGGGATCTCTGCTGAAATGTGCAGACTAATAGTATTCCTACACCACCTTTCAGACACTCTCTGACTAATGAGAGATAATGAAAAGTTTATTAACAAACAGACCTTTATCTTTCTCCTCTTGGATAAAACTCACAGACATTCAGAGAGTACAGAGAGACAAACTAGGCTGGTGGGACCAAAGTTACTGATTGCTTTATTACTTTCTCCCTGATGCCACCCCCATTTTCCAGGGTTGAATCTACATGGGACAGAGAGCACAGTTTAGCCCCCAGCAATACACCTTACAAGGCATAGTATGTTGTAGCTGCAACCAATGTTTTTAATCCACTCATTCATGTTTAATCAACTTTTAACAACAACCACCACCACCACCTTAGGAGATGGGGAAATACCTTGTATGTGTGTCTCACTATCTGGTTTCTATTTGGTAAATGATTCAAGAAAGGAATATGTCACCCAAGGCAACAATCAATGCAAGAAGAAATAACATCCATGGAATGAACAATCTCAAAACTTTTGAGGATGCTGTTGATTATATTCTTGGGACTGCATCATCATGCTCCTAAGTGAACATGAAGGGCTCACTTTGGTCAATCTACATTGCCATATAATCTGGATTATCAAGCAGATAATCCATATTATCTGCTTTGAACTTGATTATATGAATCTACACTGCCATATAATCCAGTTCAGAGCAGATAATCTGGATTTTATATGGCAGTGTAGTGCCTCTGTTAAAGAAACAGTGCACGACCAGGTCCAATGTGGATGAATCCACTATCCACAAAGGCCACTGCCACCACTTACACACTATGCTTTCCCTGCAGTAGAGATAGAGCTTAGAGCAGGCAGGGAGCCTTGCAGACTCCTCTATATAGCCATAAATGGAACATTATAGCAGAAATTATCAGCTAGTCACAAAATAATTATATTTAAAATAGACAAGCAGACTTACAGTTTTACCCAGAAACAACTGAAACATTATTCCAGACTTACATATACCCCACCATTTTCTATCAAAACATTTTTGACCCTTTCAGGCCTATTCCCCTTCAGTTTAATGATAATTCCTGCGTTTTCCAAACTCATCTGATTTTATTATTCTATATTTCAAGCATTTTAGTCAAGGGGCATATCTCCCGTATTAACTATTTGTGTGGAGAGAATTAAACCTACTACATTTCTGTGGACATGCTTGCCCTTTTTGAGATTTCTAATTTGTTTTACTTTCTGGTCTTCTCCAGATGAGATAAAGGTTTCATGAATTTCTGAGTCATTTTAGGTCTGGGTGTTCCTGCTTATTCATCAACCGTGATTCCCAAAATATCCTTCCTCCACTGTTGCTTATTCCAGGGTTGTCTCTTTTGCACTGAGTGTTCCATACACACTCGCAGCCCAGACTGCCAACTGCCACAGGTGCAAATCAAGAAAGAACCAGAGGTTGCCTGGAGATCTTTCTTCCTGCTTTTAACCTCCTTGCATTTATCTCTCAATTATGCTTTCTCCCCTCTTCTTGTATGAGTAATTTCCCTTTCCTCTTCTTTTAAACTTTTTAAACTTTTGCCCTTCTCCTTTTTTCAATCTTTTCCATTGCTCTCCCCTGACTGTTCACTCCATCCTCACACCTCAGTCCTTTGAGCAATGAAATGGAGTAGGGCAGTGGGTTGATTGGCCCTCATAAAGTCCAAAATGTAACATTATTCATTTGTAGAGCAGTGACTTGGTTGGGGGAGTAAAGTTGTACTATTGGAAGAGTGTCTAAAATGGAGCTCTAAGTAACAAAACAGTAGAAGTGCACAATCCCTCACTTTTGGAATTTTCTTTTTGAAAAACCAAACAAACAAATAACAAATACTAGTGATTTGGGAATACATATTCTGAGTAGTACGACTATTGGGAGACCCCACTCAACTATGAAAACCCACTGCATGACTCTGAGTAAATATACTCTCTTGGCCTCAGAGGAAAGCAATAACAAACCCTTTCTGTACACATCTTGCCAAGAAAATCCTGTAATGGGTTCACCTTCGGGTTGCCATAATTCAGAAATGTCTTGAAGGCACATACCAACAACAACCTGAAATGCACAACATATATCAGGACAAGCAACATCTCAGAAAGGCAATCCGTTTGTACAGGAACAAAATGCAACCTTTCCTGAGTCCTATCTTATTTTGATGTCCAAAGTAATAGTGCCTTGGCCTATCCTTCAGGGGATGATGGCCAACCTTGGCACCTAGCAGCCAAAGTGTGCTGCCTGAAGAGTAAAGAACAAAGTAGTGTTGTGTTGGTGTTTAAAAAATTAATTGTGAAGACAACTCCAAGACGAGTAATTTGCGGAGAACTTCTCACACACTGTAAGAGATATAAATTCAGGCAGAAATTTGATGTCTGCATTAGCGCTGCAGTTTATGAAGTAATAGCCTTCAAGAACCCGAAGAACACCAGATATCTCTTCACTGTTGTTTCTAAGGGAAGTTAACTCCTTTCTTCAAGCTATATGACTGTAGTAATTGATGAAGACAATGTTTCAATAATTATGTTTGATTATGGATTAATTTAAGCAAAGCTGTTAAGTTGTTGTTTATTTGTTCAGTTACACCCGACTCTTCCTGACCTCGTGGACCAGCCCACGCCAGAGCTCCCTGTTGGCCATTAGCATCCCCAGCTCCTTTAAGATCAAGCCAGTCACTTCAAGGATACCATCCATCCATCTTGCCCTTGGTCTGCCCCTCTTTCTTTTTTCCTTCCATTTCCCCCAGCATCATTGTCTTCTCCAAGCTTTCCTGTCTTCTCATTATGTGGCCAAAGTACTTCATTTTTGCCTCTAATATCCTTCCCTCCCGTGAGCAGCTGGAGATTATTTCCAGGAGTATGGACTGGTTTGATCTCCTTGTGGTCCAAGTTATTAGGTATGGCCATATTATCTGTAATGAACGATATATCTTCTCCATAGTTAGGTGTTTTCAGAAAGGCCACATACTACTAAGGTACATTGATCATGCAAACCTTCAATAACCACTTTTTCTTTTCCAGCTGCTGTTGAGTTAATAGAGAAACTCAGGCCCAAAACTTCCCTCTTTCCACTTTCCCTGTTCCACAATTTGAACTGTCTTGGAGGTATTATTTCTGGTCAATAGGATAATAACTATATAGACCTTACAATTCTGTGGTCATTAGCAAATGAGCAAAATTAGCAAATCTGCATGATGAACATCAACAGATCACCAAAACAACACATTGTGTTCTAATTGCTATTAGTATAGAGATATTTTCTAAGGAGAAAGATAAACCAATCAAGTACAACATCTATATATCTATCCATCCATATACATAATAAAAATGAAAATGTGTGTATGCGGCAGAGGTGTCCTCATACACTAACAGCCTGCCGCCTCCACAAACAAGCTATAGTTCCAAGTACTGAGAAGCCTCCAAAGGCACTTCCTCAACTGACATTTCAGGTTATAGTGAGCGCTGTGAACATGTAGCCCAACCACCTACCAATACCCTCCCCATACACCAGCCACCTAAGGTATGCTTTCATTCGGGGACCATTTCACCCTATAAGTTCTGCTTTTTCTCCTCAATGGACATCCCATGGTTCCTTTCTCTCTCCAACTTTGCATGGCCCCGCCCACTTCCTACTCATTCCTATGGCACACAGCAAACAGGAATTGATCAGCAACTGAACAAGAGGTTTGGGAAGAATTCACCATGATTTAGAGGAGTTGTAGTTCACCTAAACCAAATTTCCCCAAACAAACAATGCCTTTCTCAAGTAACCCGGGCATTGCCAGGTCCCCAAGCTAGTATTACATAATAATAAGCCCCTGGCTCAAAATAATCAATCAAACCTGGATCCTTAGCTCCTAAGATCCTTGACTCCTAAGAGGAATCAATATCAAAAACCATTTTAAGTGAAGATAAAGTATGTATTTAGGAAACTACATGTAAGATAGAGAAATATGGGATATAATGGTGAAAGGTACATGACTGAGATGAAATGCTGCAGGATGAGGAGGGGTTGAGGAAGTGAAATTTGATTTAAGTATATCTGTCTGTGAGCCAGGAACCAAAGATCAGATCAGACAAGACAAGGGAAATGTTCCAGGGATAACTGTTTGTAGGCATATGTTTTAGAAATGTTCACCTCTAACTCTGGTTGTTCAGGTTGGTAAAGGTTAAAGAGAAATATAAGTACTGTAAACCTTGAAAGTATTTTCCCCATGAAAGCCTAAGAACAAATAAGTAGTAGAAAACCAGCTTTTCTTGTTATGGCTTCCCCCCAGATTTATGCTACTTGCTACGTTCATAGCCTTTGTTGTAGTGGAATAAATATTTACCATTTGAAAAAGTAGGGGAGAGGAAAATCATAGAGCAATTTGCATGGTAATTTTCACAGGAAGTTAGGAACCACTCAAGCTTGCATTCATGACCTCCCTCATTCTGACACATGATCATCATTTTCTCTTCTGGGTCTTGAAGTTCTTTCAAGTAGACTGTCCTTTAATAATGCCGTGTGCACTCTAGCTTTAAATTGCCTGTTACGCAAAATCCCAGGAATGAAAATAAAGAGCCAAGTGGGGAGTGCTTTTCACTAGATGCTTGCAAACTATACATTTCCCTGCAGGGTACATGTAAAAGGCATCTTACTAAATCACACCATAAATGACCCATATAGTCTTGTTTATTTTGCAATGGTTAGGTAAAGAGGCAGCGAGTCAAATAAATCAAAGAGAAATAAGGCAATAATTATTCTTCCATTCATATTATCCAAAAAAAGGGACGTAATTAAGGAATCAGACAACGAATATTTTTAATAATAGAGGACAGGTTTTGTGTCTGTTCCTTTGGAAAACAACTTTTCTTATTTAATAGAAAATAATTCCCCTACGTTCTGAGTGCCATTTCATGTGTTTCAAAAGACTGGATCTGTAAAGTGATCAAGGTGTCTGTTTCCTTTTTTAGTTACTTATCTGGGTTGCAAATTAGAAATTTAAATGAAAACTGTGAAGAAAGCCTTCAGTATATTTTTTCAGAGCAGAAAAGGAACATGAAAACAAAAAAGGAAACACTACTGGTTACAACTGCTGCATTCTGAAAATGATGCCATCTTGCAACCTATGAAGGAAATATGTTAGGCTAAAGAGGAAGTGATATGGGATTTTGGTCTGCATAAATAAGAGCATGGTGTCTAGATCCAGGGAAGTCATGCTATCCCTCTATTCTGCATTGGTCAGACCACACCTAGAATACTGTGTCCAATTCTGGGCACCGCAATTTGAGGGAGATGTCGACAAGCTGGAAGGAGTTTAGAGGAGGGCGACTAAAATAATCAAAGTCTGGAGAACAAGCCCAATGAGGAACAACTTAAAGAACTGTACATGTTTAGCCTGCAGAAGAGAAGGCTGAGAGGAGGCATGAATTTTATTATTTTATTTTATTATAAAATAAAATTTTATTATTATTATGACCATGTATAAATATGTGAGGGGAAATCATAGGGAGCAGGGAACCGGCTTGTTTTCTGCTGCTCTGGAGACTAGGACGCAGAAACTACAGGAAAGGGGAGTCCGCCTGAACATTTGGAAGAACTTCCTGTGAGAGTTGTTTAGCAGTGGAACTCTCTGCCCCGGAGTGTGATCGAGGCTTTGAAACAGAGGCTGGGTGGCCATCTGTTGGGGGTGCTTTCAATGCGATTTTCCTGCTTCTTTGAATGTGATTTTCCTTCCTGCAGGGGGTTGGACTGGATGGCCCACGAGGTCTTTTCCAACTCTATGATTCTATGATGGCTATAAAGATATTTCCATTGAGAGCCTCATTGTCCAGTAATGAGCACAAAAAGGAGGATGTATGCTTTTGTGGAGCAGAAAACAACAAACCTAAGTCTCAGGGCCTTTCTACCTGAAAAAACCCATCTTATTCACCCCATATATTCTGGATCCTCATAGACCGTGTGTTTTTCTTATTAGCGCCACAGGTAGCAATAGATTGTGGTGAGTTCGTCTTAAATAACCACATAGTATAGTAGTATACACTTTATTGCATTAGCCACAAGGCCATATCAAGCAAATAACCACATAGGTGTACCTCCCCCCACCCCTGGTGAACTCATGTGAGCTTTACCTTTGTTTTCCTGCTTCTCGTCCCCAGCGGCAGCCTCGTTGGCGGGGATGACAAGCAGAATGGCAAAGGTAAAAGAGGCAAGGAGGGAAGAAGTGTCGCCCCCTCACTCTGTTCACCTTCCTCTTCCTCCTCCTCGTCACCAACAGGGCCTCTTGCCACTGCTTAGGCCCCATGATTAAGGAGGCGGTGGAGGTGACACAGGGCTCAAGAGGGAGCAAGAGGCACAGGCGGCAATGAGGAAAAGGAAGGTAAACAGGGAGATGGGGCGGCTCTTCTTCCCTCCTTGCTACACTGTTCCCACACACACACACCACGAAACAGCGAGTCCGCAATAAGTGAACCGCGAAGCAGTGAGGGGACATTGTATTTCTTTTTTTTTAAAAAAAAGCAAATTTAGAATTATAAATTCAATCATGACCGAGCCCACTTTCTAGTGGCCCTTGTCACCTCCCATAAATCAGTTTGGCGCACTCCAACTTCTCCATTTGTTGGGGATAGTTACATTTTAAAAACCCTCAATTCAGTCTTCAGCTAGAATGCATAGCAAAAGGCAATTCTGTTTAAATTGGTTTAAGGACCAATTTAATTCTGCGAATCCCCATGGATGTTGTGTGTCAGGATAGCTGGTAATATGTGATATGTGTGGGTTTTTTACCCATTTAGATATGGCCTCAGTCTCTACAAACAAGGCTGGCTATCATAAATCTTCTTCCTATATATGAATTTTTTGTGCATCATACTTCTCCTATGCTATTATGCATGAAAAATAGAAAAGTGATTCCCCAGATTGGGCACTGAAAGCTAGCAAGCTGTGAGATGACTCAGTTTGCTGAAACTCCCAGAAGCCCAAGAATAGCTATTTATCTTTTCGTTCTGGAGAAGGATGGTAGTCATCAACCAATTCTTACAGCTTAGCCCCAGAAAGCAGAATTAAATCTCAGTAATTTCAAATACTCTCTGAAATTCATGTAAGATGAGTTGGTTCCTATATATTTGTCTCAAGTCTGGGACTTCAAAGTAGCAATGGGATATATTTTTAATTTCGGAGCATAAACATGAATCTTACCACACTCTTCAGAGAAGATCCAAAGTTCAGTTGACCAAACAAAACGTTCCTCTAACTGAATTAATGACGAAAGGCTTAAAAATGAAAGTAAATTTCCCGATGGGACAATGACAATAGGCCTTTTCATACACACTACCAGAATCGCAGAATATCACTGAGGAATGCAGCTATCACAGCAGAGCCTGTCCAGGGGGCATGGAGACCTATAGCCCTGTGCCCCACACCATCCTGTCTTCCCAGCTACCTCATCACATAGGGGGAAGCCTCATTAAGCCAGCTCAACCCATCTTTCCCAATGAAAAGATGGAAAGCCTCCCATCGTGCACCACCGGCAATTTTTTGGTGTCAACAAAGGGGTTTGTTGGGGGGGGGGGGGTGCACTTTTGTCATGGAGCCTCCCCAGAAATACTTTTTCAGTGTGCGATGAGAACCAATAAAAGTGCTAAAAAACCGTCGTCCCACCAAATTTTAGCCTATGTGAAGAGGTCCAATGTCTCATTTAAGGGGCTTAATATATGAACCTGTATTGAAATTTTTGGGCTAGGCTTTTGGAACAACTTGGGAAAAGTAAATACACTCCTCTGCTTTTTGCACTTTATGCAGTTTGATACCAATTTGGTTGCTATGGCTCCACTTGCAGAAAGCTGAACATTTGTAATTTAGTGAGTACAGAGTTATCTGTCAAATAGCTGTCATATCTTGCTGGAGTGCAGCATTGGAGTTGTCTAGCAGACAGTTGTAAGTACCTAACTAAACTAAAAATCCACATGATGGGGCTATGGTAATTGACATTATATCAGTCTTCTGTAACTGTAGTGCTGCTATTCTCTATGAGCAGCTGAACATGGTTAGAGTGGTCCCAATTGTGTAAGTTTCTCAATCCTACAAAGCAGCAAACTATCTTCAGCCAAATTACTTCTGCTATGTTCATGGAGACCTTTAAGGTAGTGTAAATATGTTGGAGACAATAATGTTGGAATATTCCGTTCAGCGTTCTCCCATGGAATTAGATTTCCCAACAGCCTCAATATGCCCATTGAGACAAGGAGAGTTTTTGCCTTCATCTATTGGTTTTATGCTGTGGTTGTGCACGTTGGAATTTATTTGCCAGTGCTGGCTGCAGGCAAGCTTATATTAAATCTTTATGTTATTGCTGCCACCTGTCTCTGCAATTGCATTTCCACTGGTATTGCCAAAAAAGGGGGGGAAACCCTATGATGTTATAATGTAGATTATTCCCCCCTTTCACAAACTGACTTGTGTGCTGTTGTTGCAATAGAGCATTTCATTTCATTGTGGTGTTTCATTATGCAGTATCACAATGAGATGTTTCCAGCTCTATGTAGCTATTGCCAGCTGTGCACCATCTTGGTTTGTTTCATCCCTTTATTCCTTAGCTCATTTGATCCCATTGAGTGCTTTGGAAAGAACTTTGTACTAAACCAATTAACTCCCCCATTGTGTGGAAAAACAAAGGAAGAAGGAAAACAAAACAAAAATATGAAAAGGCAGAGATTACCAGGTATTTGCAAAGAGAAAAACCCTGAAAATCTCTAAATTAGGTCTCTAGAACTTGTGAATTGTGAAGGTAAACATATGCTATCAGCTATATCCTTCTGTGAGCTCCATAAGTCACCTGGTTTTGATCTCCATCTGAAACCAGACTACAAATTGGTCTGATAGAGATTCCCCCAAAGAATAAAGCAGGACAGAAATTGACATAAAACCTGGATATGCTATTTGTTCTGTATAATGCACATTTCGCAATAGAAGATGTCTTAAGTAAAATGGAAATGCAATAGGTGACCTAATTAGATCATCAAGGTTGTGTGAATTAATTCGTTTTTAACGGGGGTATCATTTGGACACCCCTGGTAAAAACCCAGTCAGGGCTCGGTTTTAAGGCCTGTCTGGATGGGCCCTCGGATAGGGAAAGGAGGCAGGAGGTATCATTTAGCTATACAACAAAGGTAATCATATAACCAAGTAGTGCATGTTGGCCCATGTTTCTATAACTATGCTGAAGAACAATTCAATTGCCATTGGCTGGATCTACACTGCCATGTAACCCAGATCATCAAATCAGATAATCCAGATTATTTTTGAACTGGATTATATGAGTCTACACTTCCATAAAATCCAGTTCAAAGCAGTTAATCTGGATTTTACATGGCAATGTAGATGAGGCCAATTTTATTCCCTTTACATATGGAATGTCAAGGACTATCATTTTATCCTTTGCCCCACAAAAAGAAAATGTCTTGAGCCAAGCCTGCATTCTTCTTTAAGGCCCCCTCTACACTGCCAGAGACTACATTGTCATATAATCCAGTTCAAAGCAGATAGTCTGGATTTTATATGGCAGTGTAGATGGGGCCTTGGTCTGATTTGCAAGATGGGAAGTGGGTTTCTGGATACCTAACATCAAAACAGAAAGGCAGGTTCTCTGCTTTTATTTCAGTCTTACAATATTAGTTGCAGGAGCAAGTGAAACGCCAGATATTATGTAGTATTTAGGAGAAATGATAGCAAAAAGGCAAAAAAATAGACTAGGATATTTTAGGGAGTTGAATATTTCAAATGGGCCAAACCAAAGAGGAAAAAGTGGTGGAGTATTTACTGTGTCATACACATGGAAACATAATCATCAATAGCATATACATTTTAAAAAATGTGAAAAAAGTTGAAAATCATTTTAGTTCAAAGTTTATCTTAATGGAATGTGGAAAGATCTTGCATCTGCATAACTGCTAAAGCAAAATGACTAATTTTAACAAGATCAGGAAGGTTTCAGCAAGCCTGCTTCAAGGTGCATTGCCTTGCACTTCTCCATTCACAGTAGAAGGCTAGTTGAAATTTAGTTGGATGTGCCTTTTGATTTCAATAGAGATGTAAGTCTGTCATATGTGGCTAGTTGCCTATAATTACAGCCAGCACAGATTTACAATCAGTGAAACCTATTTTAAGCTAATTTTCATTTCCTCCAACTGCACACCTGTCAGAAGTGTAGAATTTATTAGATGAATGTAATGTTAAATTATGGAAGTTCTCAAATGTCCCAAGGAAGGTTCAGATTACAGATTCTGGCAGCTAATGAATCAAATTCATGATAGGTAAAATGTTTTGGAAACCTGCGGGGATGACAAGAGCTCTGAACACTCAGGTATAATTATTAGTCCCACTGGTGACCATGAAGCAGCTTGGTGTGCATACCTGAAATATCTCAACAGATTTTTATAGAATCAATTAAGGAATGATGTTTTATGAACAAACCCCACCAGTCTGGCATTTAAATTGCCCTTACATGCATAAGGGATTAAGAGGAAATTGTGCTTGTGTGACGTTAACATCCCAGGTGTGCCTAGACTTTACAAAAACACATTGACTTTTGGTCAACTGTCACAATCAGGCAAATAGCCAGAATAGTATATTTAGGATTGCAGAAGATATAACATGAGACTTTAGTCACCCTGTCATAATACTTGTGTTCCAATTTAGCTAAATCAGGTATATGGCTAATGGCCAACCATTATCTTTGTTAGATAGATGAATCAGTCAGAACATTTGGCCAGTATCTCTCCATAAAAGCTGTTGCTGTTACATAGGTCTCTGGACATTGCTCCTAAAATGTCCTAGCATGCATGGGCAGTAAGCTTGAATACAAGTAACATTTATAGGATCTTTTCATGTATCGTGTTTCCCCGAAAGTAAGACAGTGTCTTACTTTCTTTTTATCCCCCAAAGCCCCACTATGTCTTACTTTCGGGGTATGTCTTATATTGGGAAAAAATTGGGGTGGGGTCTTTAACTGCCATGACTCAATGTTCTAGCCGCACTGGAGTGGTAGTTCTGGCCTTGTCAAACTACAACTCCCATTATTCCATAGCCTTGAGCCATGGTGTCAAACTGCAGTGTAGGGGATCCTAACCCCTTAGGATTCTAGGGGGGGGGGACCCTCAAAGCGCACTCTGCACGCGCTCATTGCAGTAAAAATAAAAGAATATATATATATATATATATATATATATATTATATAACAAAACTAACAAAGCAAAATAATACACTGAAGAAATACAACAAAGGGAAGGGGCTTGCATGCAAGCCAAGCCCAAACATGCATATATTATATATAACAAAGCAAACAAAGCAAAATTACAGCAAAAATAAAAGAATACACACACACACACACAGAGTTAGGCTCTTCTTACCTGGGTTTCCTTGGAACGGCCAGGCAAATGTGGGCGGAGGAGGGAAGGAGAGAGGCAGGCAGGCTTGGAGGGCTGCTCCTGGCTCTGTGAGCAGAGACCCCCCCCCCCCGGTCCAAGAAGGGCCACGCAGGCCAACGCAGGCCAACATGGTGTTAATTAAGTGCGTTAATTAACTGAGCCAATAAGTCCCCTTCCGAGCCAAGACCACCTGGGAAACGCATCACGTCCTTCTCTCCTTCCTGGGCACCAAGGCAAAAGGGAAGCAAGCAACACTTCGGGTTCCCAAGCGACCTGCAAGAGATAGGGAGCGCCAGTGCGCATGCTCCCTCCAAAACACACAAAGGGGGCGTTCGCATGGGAGCCGGAAGTGTTGAGGCCTCCTTCCCTCCGTCCCTCGCTTGCTTTTCCTCTTTGGCCTCAGAGGCAGAGGCAGCTCACCAGGGCTGGGAGAGCCAGGCTGGGCTTGTCAGCAACGGGGACCAAGCTGGCGAGGAGGAGGAAAGCCAGGCAGCCTGGGCGAGTGGAAGCAGCTTCCTTGGAGGGAGAGGGAGAGAGGTCAGCCAGGCGCCCCTTCCTTCCTGCCTCCCTCCCTCCCTCCCTTCCTCCCTCCCTCCCTTCTCACCCGCCTTCGGGGTACGGCTTATATTCGGGGTATGGCTTATATTAGCCGACCCCTCTGAAACTCCCGATACATCTTACAATCGGGGGTGTCTTACTATCGAGGAAACACGGTATCTGTCTGTTGAATATTTTGAAGTAGGAAACAACCCAGGCGTGACTAACTGTTCATCCACTGCAGAGGTCAGGAGCAGTCCATACTGGCCAGGCATGTAGCCAGGAGGGGGGGTCCAGCTCCCCCCCCCCGAAATTCTCAGGGTGGTCCATTATTTTGTTATGTTGATTCATATCATGATCTGATCACCATGCTCAATATATCCCATATGCATGGGGGTATTGGGAGAACGATACAAAACGTTTGCTAGAGAAGACCCTCTCTCATTCAGACTCAGCCCCGAATCAAACTCAGCCCCTCCTGAATCAAAATCCTGGCTACGGCCCTGATACTGGCCTTAACTAAATCCAACTAAATTAAATAGGATGTCATCAATTACAAAAAAAAGCATGAGGTAGTCAAGAACAACTAAAAACTGTTGAGTAATTCTTGAGTAAGATCACTTTCCTCATGTGATCTCATTTCCTCATGTGATCCTCTGGCTGGGTCGTCCGGGCGGTGGAGACGGCCAGCTTCTGACCCTGGACGGCGTGGCATTATGCCCGTCGTCTTCAGTAAAGAGCCTTGGAGTTCTACTGGACCCTCTGCTGTCGATGGAGGCCCAGGTCTCTACCGCCAGCAGAGTGGCATTTTTCCATCTTCACCAGGCTCGGAGGCTGGCCCCTTACCTATCCCGGCATGACTTAGCCACGGTGATCCAAGCTATGGTCATCTCAAGGTTAGACTACTGTAATGCTCTTTACATTGGCTTGCCTTTGTCGGTGACCCAGAAACTCAAGCTAGTGCAGAGTTCCTCCGAGCTGCCACATTACACCTATTCTGTGAGAACTGCACTGGCTTCCTATTGAGTACCAGATCACCTTCAAAGTGCTAGTTCTAACTTTCAAGGCCTTGTATGGTCTGGGGCCAGTGTACCTGCGGGACCGCTTAACCCCATATTGTCCCACGAGATCACTTAGGTCTGAAGAGAGTAATCTTTTACTTGTGCCAAATGTTAAACAGTACCATCTGACATCTACGCGGAAGAGGGCATTTTCTATCATCGCCCGTCTTATGGAACACACTTCCTCCAGAGGTTAGGGCTTTGCGCAACTTGCTAGCTTTTCGGAAGGCCTGTAAGTCTTGTCTTATTCCGGCAGGCCTTCGAGTTGTGAATAATGTGTTAAAGACTGTATTCTTTTCTGGAATCTTTTAATTTGTGTTTTAATGTTATTGCATGTTACAATTTTATGTCGATGTAAGCCGCCCCGAGCCACTGGGAGTGGCGGCTAACAAATCTAATAAATAATAATAAATAATGTGATCCTGAATTGTTCACATTACCTTCAGGGACATTTTCCAGATAACTTTGGCTGGAATCCTAATGATGACAACATGTACATAATGTCCAATTCCATCTGCATGTGGCCTCTTACAGTCTTTGTGCACAGAGTTCCCAGCACTCTTGTCTAATTTGACAATGTCCAGGTCACCTAACCTCACAACCATTTTGAGGTGGGCAGAGGGTAGCCAGGTAGCATCCAGAAGTAGTCAGGCAGTATCCAGCTGTGTTTTTGCATGAATTAAAATCTGACACATCTGATGATTTGGGAGGAGGATGTTGTCAACACATAGATGCGTCCTGGCAACCCCTGGCCTTCCCTTGGCCACAAAATAGCCATTTAGGGAGGGCATCCATGCCACAGGGAGATATGTATTGTCGAAGGCCTTCGTGGCCAGAATCACTTGGTTGTTGTAGGTTTTTTGGGCTGTATGGCCATGTTCCAGAAGCATTCTCTCCTGACCTCACAACCTTTAAGGATGCCTGCCATAGATGCAGGCAAAATGTTAGGAGAGAATGCTTCTAGAACATGGCCATACAGCCCGAAAAACCTACAACCCACAAGGAGATAGCTCTTATTCATGGGAAGAAGGGGAGGCAACAGTGATACACTTAAGAATCTTAGTTTTTATATTACTCAATTTTTAACAGTTCATTATCTTAAAAAGCTGATGAATGTACTAATGAAAGTATGGTGGGTGCTGCTTTATTTTATGAGGTTCATTGCCACTAAATCGTCTCTCTCTTTTCCTTTTAGAACATGTTTTTCCCCTCAAACATAGAAAGAAGAAATGCCGGTTGGCCAGGAAAATTTTTGATATATCATTAAAGAACACATCATTCACACTAAACTGGAAGCCCTCAACTTCTTAACCTGTGACACACTAATTTCTTAGATTACTACACATCTACACATTCTTAAACTCTCGCCTCGATTTATCTTGTATGAAGGAGTACCTAGTTGAACAGTACAAGACATTTTAGTGTACCCATCTCTTCTCAGGAATAATAAATATTACTGGATGTGTGAGAAATGATGCAATGAGAATTAAGTAAAGGAGGTGTAGGAACAATATCACTATTTTATCTTTCTTTCAGACTTTGCCTGGAATTTCTGCAACAGAAAATACAAAAAACCAGAGTCTGTTCATAGATATTTTCTGGCAACCAAGCAGGTTAAGAAGTTTTAAGTAGTACTAACAACTTTAAATTATTTAGAGTGGGGTCTTGAGTTTAACTAGTCATATAAATTTTCATTGCAACCAATGTGACCAGTTGCTGTGTGCCTTAAATTTGTTTCTGACTTATGACAACCCTAACACAAACCTATCACAGGGCTTTCTTGGCAAGGTTTGTTCAGAATGAGTTTCCCTTTGCCTTCCTCAGAGGTTGAGAGAATGCGACTTACATAGTTTCCCTAGCTAAGCAGTAGGCTTGTTTGATAAAAAATGGTTCAAAACCCGTTTCGGATGTAGGGGGCGCTGGTGGTTCGGATCTAAAGTCAATTCTGATTTTCACAGAAAAAAAAGTTCAAAACTTTTCAAAATTTCAGAGACTTTGAATCCTTCATTAATGGTTTCAAAGTGTTATTTCCAGTTTCATTGGGTGGTCTTTACTTTGAAAGTAGTTGTTTTACTCCAGAAAAGTGGGGGAGCAAAGGGAAGAAATCCATCCACTCTGGTTAAAACTGCGGGGAAAGGAAAGGAATCCATCCACACAGGTTTAAACCGATACAGATCCATCCCATCCACACTGGTTTAAACTGACGCGGGAAAGGAATCCATCCACACTGGTTTAAACTGACATTTTTCCTGCTGTTTTTCTTCCTTCCCTTCTCCTCTTTCCTTATCTCTCTTCCTTTCCCCTTTCATTTTCTCCTCCAAATCCCAGCCTCTTCAGGAAAATATTGGGGGGGGGGGGTGAGGGCGTTTTACTAGGTTCCCCGGGTATGTTGTTCCCTTGCAAAGCGGTGGCGTGGCACCTTTCCCACCCAAGCAGCCTGTCCTAGTCCCTCTGCCTTCGCATCCCCGGCTCGCAATGAGCCCACAAGGCATGCACAGCCCCCTTTAAAGGGCAGCTGCTGCCGTGCCGAAACCCCGCCCCTCCCGAGGTGGTTTCCCCTCTTTGGCTGGAGACAAGCATCCCAGTATGCAAGCAGCTGCTAGCCTCCAAACGCGGACTCATTTTTTATTCACTACCTGGATTGGAAAAAAGATGGCAACAGTGGCTTTGAAATGGCAAGGATACTTCCGGATTCCCAAATCGCTTCGAAATCACTTCAAAGAGAGATTTATTCTGATTTTTATCTGAATAATGAAGATTCTGAATTAACCTACCAATTCCTACTAAGCAGGGATTCGAACCCTGTTCACCAGAATCCCAGTCCAATGCTTATACTACACTGGCTCTCAATATGATCTGAATGCCCTAGGAAATATGCACTATCATTTATTAGATGCTAGTTAACCATGTATTGCTTGTTCCTGTCCAAGTGACCTTTTCAAGGCTGAGTGGAATGCTAAGTGTGCTAAATGAGTTGTGTTCCCTCGTCTGGCATGACAGATGTTTGATTTCCTTGGCATTTGCAGGAATGCACAAACAATTACAACCAATATCGCCCATTCACCAGGAGTAAAGCGGGCACCCTACAGTGTGCATTAACCATCATTTCAGTATGACAAACCTGGCAGTTTGTGTTGTTCTCATACAACTTTATCAATATTTGAGAAGCCATAAGCAGGGGAAATGTTGTTCTAGGAAAAGGTCAATCCTTCCAAACTTACTATGCTCTTGTTTCATCAGGATGATTTAAGGTAGTTTATGGAATCAACATTCATTGCTAGTCATAAAAATAATAAATAAGCAGAATTCTCACTGTGTGGGGCATGGAAGCCAAAGTGATTAGTTTAGCTTTGGCTGCTGGCGCTGAACATTGTCTCAATGCTGACTTCTTTCCAGGAAACGTAAGAGAAAAGATTGCCTCATCCCATTTCTCCCTCTGGCTTGATCAGGTGTAACCATTTTGACATACAGGTGTCATGTTCAGGAAATTCGTAGTCATACACTCATAGACTGATACTGCTGGAAGAAGACTCATGGGCCATTGAGTCCAACCTGCTGCTCAATGCAAGATGTCCAACTAAACCATCTCAGCCGGCTCTTTTGAAAGACATCCAGAGATGAGACCTCACCACCTCTCTAGGCAATTGGTTCTATTGCCAAACTGTTCTTACATTCAATAGGTTCCTTCTAATATTGAATCAAAATCTATTCTCCTGCAACTTCAAATCATTAGACATGGTCCTACCTTCTGAGACAGCTGAGAATAATCGTAACACCCATTTCTTCACCAAGCTGAAAATGCCCAGCTCCTTCAACCTGTCCTCGTGTTTTGTTATCCAATCCTTGTCCTTCTGTGAACCCTTTATCTATATCCTTCTTAAAATGAGGTGCTCATAACTGAATGCAAGTGAGACCTGACCAATGTGGAGTACAGTAGGGCTATTGTTTTCCTCAGGTTGGAAACTATGCTTCTATGAATGAAGGATAAAATGTGCTGATTCATTCAATTTACAATAAAAAATAATCCCAAGGTCCTTTTTGTATGTAGTATTGCCGAACCATACCTCCCATCTTATACCTATGTATTTGGTTTTTGTGATTTAAAGGCAGGATTTTGCATTTCTCTCGATTGAATTTCATTTTATAAATTTCTGCACAATTTTCTAGTTTATCTTGGTTTTTAAAAATTTCTGTTCCTACCTTGCAATAATGGAAATTCTAGCATTATATGGTCACTTCTCCCTAAAGTATCAACTACTTTGATTACTATCTATTGCTTAGGATCAATTCTAGGATTGCTGATCACCCTGTTTCTTCTACTTTCTTGAAATAAAAAATCATCTGCCAAGCACCACCAGAATTTGTTAGGGAGCCTATGCAGTGCTAGTAATGGTGATGAATGTACATGATGTTTTTAATATTAACTGTATTTTAATGTATTTAATTCTAGGTGTATTTTAATGTATTTTAATTTTAACTGTTGTTTACTATGTATTGTGTGGCATTGAATTGTTGCCGTCTGTTAGGCCGCACTGAGTCCCCCCCTCGGGGGTTGAGAAGTAGCGGGGTATAAACACTGGAAATAAATAAAATAAAAATAGTCTCCTAGAACAGTGTTTCTCAACCTTTTTTGAGCCGAGGCACACTTTTTACATTTAAAAAATCCCGGGGCACACCACCAACCAAAATGAAACAAAATGACACTCTAACACAGTAATACATATAGTTAATATGTTTTTAAAAGTATACACTCAGTGTGAAACCTGGGCCTGTTTCAATGAACACAACATAGATATCCTGGCAGAAATCAAAGAGCTTTTGCTGAAGGCTTTCACGGCCAGAATCACCGGGTTGCTGTGAGGTTTTCAGGTCGTATGACCATGTTCCAGAAGCATTCTTTCCTGACGTTTCAGTCACATCTATGACAGGCATCCTCAGAGGTTGTGAGCTGTTAGAAACTAGGCAAGTGAGATGTATATATCTGTGGAATGTCCAGGGTGGAAGAAAGAACTCTTGCCTGCTTTAGGCAAGTGCGAATGTTGCAAATGGCCACGTTGATTAGCATTTAATGGCCTTGCAACTTCAAAGTCGCTGTCTGGGGGAATCCTTTGTTGGAAGATGTTAGTTGGCCCTGAAAACTCTAAAATCAGGGCAGTAAATAGAGAGCAACACTCAAAAAGCAGGGAAATTCCAGACAAGAATCAATCAGGGCCAGTTAACATCTCCAAATTAAGGACCTCCAAGCAGGAAGCAGCAAGACTTTGAAGTTGCAATGTCATTAAATGGTAATCAAGGTGACCATTTCCAACACACACACACACGAGGGAGGAAAGAGGAAGGGAGTGGGGGAGGGAAGGAAGAACTGGGGGACAGGCGGAAAAGCCTCGCTGCCTGGGGGAAGCTTTCCTCCTGGCTCTGTCGCCCTCCCAATTTGGGAAGGGCGCGGGGGACAGGCGGAGAAGCGTCCCCGAGGCAGCGAGGCCTCGCTGCCTGGGGGAAGCTCTCCTCCTGGCTCCCTCGCCCTCCCAATTTGGGAAGGGCGTGGGGGACAGGCGGAGAAGCGTCCCCGAGGCAGCGAGGCCTCGCTGCCTCGGGGATGCTTCTCCGCCTGGCTCCTTTGCCCGCCCAATTTGGGAAGGGCGCGGGGGACAGGCGGAGAAGCCTCCCGCAGGCCTCGATGGCTCGCGGGGGAAGCTTTTTGCCCGGGTCTCGCGTCCTTCTGACCAGAGGGATGCGAGAGCCGGCTGAAAATCCTCCCGCAGGCCTCAATGGCTCGCAGGGGAAGCTTTTCACCCGGCTCTTGGGTCCTTCCGACTTTGGAAGGGTGCGGGGGCCAGGCGGAAAAGCCTCCCCCAGCCCGGCGCCCTCCCTCTCCTCCAACCCTCTCCTCTCTCTCTCTCTCACACACACACACAAGGCCTCAGAGCCCGCCTCACCTGCTAGGCCCGGATCCGCCTCCGTCCGCTCGGCCTCTTCCTCCTCCCCCAAGCAGCAGCAGGAGGGGGAAGAAAGGCGGGGGAGGAGACATTTTCGCCGCGTCACACCGGTTGAAAAAGACTGCCCTAGAAGATATTCATAACTGAAATTCCTTATAACTAACATTTGTATCATGTGGAGACAAAATATTGAGAACCAAAACTTTATCATATCTTTCATTGCTATTTGTACATTTTGACATTTCAAGGCACTGTTTCTTCACTCTTGGCACATCTAATGTATGCATTTAATTAGAGAGCCTGCATGCTGTAGCTGTTTGAGCCCTATTTCCAATTCAGCCATGGAAACCCAATGGGTACTCTTGGGCAAGTAACACTTTTTCAGCCTAGGGGAAAGTAAAAGTAACCCATCTCTGAGGGAATTTTTTCCATTGAGATTATGTTGTCTGCTAAACTGTACTAGGAGTACAGTGTACACTTGGAGAATGCAACCCATGTCTTACAAAAGTATTATGTACCACAAACATCCTGGACAATGGGTAGAGTCTAATCACTGCAATGTCTTTTTCAAAATAGGAAATGTTTTCAAGACGATTATAGGTTAGCTGTATGATCAAACAGGGAACCTTGGACATCAACAGAAAACAGAGAACTGCTTAGATCCTATATGGAGCTTGGGCATATATTAGGAGGGGATCTAGAAGTGACTTTTCTTGTCATTTCCCACTTGGGAAATAAGAGTATGGGGTCATATCATGCTGCAAATACTGCCTTCTCTTAACCAGGGCAGGTGTGGGTGAGGGTATGTGTGAAAAGATGGAGTTCCATTTTTGTTCCCAAAAGAAATTGAACTTGGAAATTTCAATCTGGATTTTAATTATACAGAAACATTGTCCTGTGCACATCTGGCTCTGGTTGGTATATTGTGGCATTCTAAAAAGAAGTTAACATCTACTAACTTTTGGCTTTGAACACCACTGCTTCTTGTGTCTGTGCAGACATATTGTAATATAAACTGAACAGAAGTCTGTTATGATTCTTCAAATAATTGCCATCTTCCTTGTTATGAACCAAAGTCAATGACTTTGAAGATTGTATGATGGAATAAACTATTGTATGGGAATACCCATAAAACTTGAGAAAGTTGGCACCACTTGGCTCATTACTACCTTCCAATTATAACCAGCCCGTTTTAAGACTCTCAGGGGAGGACATTTTCTCATCATGACAAACACATTTGGTAAAGACGTGGAATACATTTCTCTGTGGCTAGAGAAAGCTAGGTTAGCCACCTCTGTGCTCTTACTGCTGGGCATCTAAGGACATTTCTGTTTACTTAGGATTTTGACTATTAACTGGCTGATGTAGAAAGTTTTAAAAGTAATTTTATAGATTATTTTATTACAATTTTTATTTCTAATCTAACTGAATAACATTTGCATTACCCATTGTTTTAAGTGACTTCTGCTTCATTTTGTGAGCTACCTTGGTTCCCATGTTGGGAGAAAAGGGTATAAAAATTTAAAAACCTCGATGTAAATGTATTACATCAATTATTAACCTGATAGCCATAACAGATTTTGAATTTACAATTCCCAAATAACTTATTCCCACTCCTGCGACTGATGTCAGCCACTGCACAAAATTTACATATCAAGAGTGCAAAAGGATAATTATTTTGTGTCAAGGACTACATTTTACACTTGCAAATAGTCAGGACTCCTCGGGGTGTGAGCTTGTGTCTAATAAGGAATGTATTTCATTTTGTATGACTTACCAGCACAATTCATATCAAGGTTAAAGTAAGTTTAATATTAGTGGATTGAAACTCATAAATGAACAGTGTTTCCTGTTATGCAGTGAAACTGAATGTTGTACCCGTGAAAATACAATTTAGATGGATACTAAACTTGCCCATGGCAGAATCAAATACTTTGGGCAATTGGTTCTTCAAAATGCATGAGCCATTGTTGAACTGAAAGATTGTTCCTACCCTACTCCTATCTCTATTCAACTCATTGCGCAGGTAACATAGCATTCTTGTCAAAGGTTGTTTCCTTATTTGCCATACTCCCCTAAATTGCTCTGTTATCCTTTACATGTGGCAGGTAACTATCTGAAAATGATGGCAAGTTATTCACACTGTTGTGCAAGTTAAAATCTCAATTTGTAGTGACAAATGCCAACCGAATCATGAGGGATGCATTAGCTTGTTGGGAGTGGGAACTTCTTGTGTTCATTATGAGCAATTGATCTAGACAAAATTCTAGGGATTCATCTAAATAAAAGTCTGCTGCACAACTGTACTTTATATTGAGATTCCACTTTTTATTCAGAGAATAACTAACATGGCAGAAAGCCTTCATAGATAGTAGAGCCTCTCCTGTTATGTGTCAGGTGTGTGTGTGAGAGAGTAACACAGCATAATTATATGTGCAATACAAGGTTTTTTTCCATGTCCGGAGCGACTTGAGAAACTACAAGTTGCTTCTGGTGTGAGATAATTGGCCGTCTGCAAGGACGTTGCCCAGGGGACGCTCGGATGTTTTACCAGCCTTGTGGGAGGTTTCTCTCATGTCCCCGCATGCGGAGCTGGAGCTGACAGAGGGAGCTCATCTGCGCTCTCCTGATTTGAACTTGTGACTTGTTGGTCTTCAGTCCTGCCAGCACAAGGGTTTAACTCATTGCGCCACTGGAGGCTCCTGTGCAATACAGTTGGAATTGGCTTTGGATTGATGAATATGATTATCTAATTATCTGGCTTTGGATATATGCACAATAGTCATCTAATGTTTACATATGTTGTTTTAATGTTAATTGCTTTTACTTGCTGTTGTTCGGGCATGAAATAATCCCACTTATGTAATCTGCCATGAGTTCCCTTCGGGGTGAGAAGGGTGGGATATAAGTCATAAATAATAATAAATTTAACACTCCGAGACAGACATTCCAACGTTAACAGAGAAATGACATGACGTATTTTTCAAGTTCCATATACCAATACCTTTCATTTGACATTACATGATCCCATGTGTTCAGCTGCATGTCAGGTGGTCAGGATAACACTTTGTACATTAATGAAATTAGCCAACAGTTAATAAAAGCCAAATCATTCAGCTTCCCCATGTTATAAGGTACTTTTATTTAGAAAAAAAGTCCCTTTTTCTTTTGATGTGTCAGGCAGTACACAGGATCTGTTTTATGCATCTAGAAAACTTGAAGTTTTCAAGTTAACAGTATCCTGTACCTTTACTGTTATGCAAGTTAAAATCTCAATTTGTAGTGACAAATGCCAACCGAATCATGAGGAATGCATTAGCTTGTTGGGAGTGGGAACTTCTTGTGTTCATTATGAGCAATTGATCTAGACAAAATTCTAGGGATTCATCTAAATAAAAGTCTGCTGCACAACTGTACTTTATATTGAGATTCCACTTTTTATTTACAAACACATCCCGTGTGGTTAGTTTTATTTTTCCACAGAAAAAGGAATTGTATTCTGGGATAACATCCACCTCCAATCTGAAAGAGAAAGAC
Organism: Anolis apletophallus; assembly: GCA_030556195.1. Lineage (NCBI taxonomy): Eukaryota > Metazoa > Chordata > Lepidosauria > Squamata > Anolidae > Anolis > Anolis apletophallus. The sequence continues at coordinate 52,632,535 of JARBWK010000006.1, read as the reverse complement.
AGTAGTCATGGAAACCAAACCTTACAGACATACAGCATCTGTCCTACATTTTGATTTATTAAACTTAGCAAGACTAGTGCAGAAACATTGTGCCTTACACATTAGTCACTAATGTTTACACTGTTAAACAAAAAGTTTAAGAGGCAGATACAGAGCTGCTTTACATCTAGTCAGACTGTCCTTTGTCCACACCAGTAAAGTTTATTTAAACTAGCAGCCACTTTCCCAGTTTTCAATCATAAATCTTTCTAGTAATCTGCTGCCTCAGATAATTTTAATTGGAAGTTCTAGGAATTTTGTCGAGGATTTCTGGAATAAAATTGGCTCTCCTGTTCCAAACCTGTTGTGACTCAATTTAAAAGTGTAACAGATGGAAAGTGTTATACATGGAGCTGAAAGTGTCACAGAAATTGGAGATTGTATCATTTAAAAAATCAAAATGTGTTGGCCCAATGTTTGCAGTAGTCAGCATTTACATTTAGTAGTTAGCTGCTCCAACTGCAAATGTTTCATACTGAAACTCTTATTTTTCTTTCTGCAAACCAGGATAATTGTAACTGGTACACAGAAATGGGTTGCCAATAATGCATGAAAATGTGGGAAATCATAAACACTCAAGCAATTTTTACTCAAACATAAAATTCAACTACTATATGCTCTACTGCTTTACAGTATTCATTCAGAGCACACTCCAAATACTCTGTCAGAAATTTCTTAACACTATTAATACCATATTTAATAGTTTAGCATTAATTAATAATAGTCAATATCCTGCACTATACTTGTAAAGTATAAATCTCTGGCAAGTGTAGTCTTTACTACCTTTCATGGCACGCAAGCCATATTTCTAATGCCAACTACATTCCTGGAGTCACATGAACGAACAATGTAGAGAGGATGCCATCTTCTTTGTGTATTTGTTGGTGGGAATAGTGCCTAGTTTCCCATCCCTTCTTTTTGACCACTAAATAGTTACTAAGGAGCACCTTGGCAGCACAAAGTTATGTTCTGTGACTTGCAGGATCATTTTGCAAATGAAATGCTGGAAATCCCTTTCTGCAATGACCATAAGCGCAATGTCTCCATATTATCACAAACTGGACAATATCTGATGTTTCATTGCAAGGTTAACAAGTGATCAAGACTTAGATCAAGTTATTAGCTAAGTCGATGCCATCATATTCAGACTTCACTGTAGCAAATTCTAGAAAGCTGACTATTGTGAAACTAGATGTTTAAAAGGCAAATAAAAATGTGCCTTATGTTAAATCAGTCTGCCGAACTAGTAAGAGAGAGCACACAATGGCATATAAGAATTTGATACTTAGGTAAAAGAGAAAAACAACTTTGTCATTTGATCACAATGCTACAAGGTTTAAAACATGTCAAATTGGAACCTGATTGTAAGAGTCGGGTCTAAAACAGATCTATTACTTATACATTCTATCTCATTACTGGGATGATTTAGACATCACTAAAATGATACTACTGTATCTGTGTGCTTTCTTACCACCAATCAAATTTAGCACTAAAGCCATTTAAAGAAGCGTTTCTCAACCTGGAGGTCGCGAGGGGGTTTCAAAGGGGTCACCGAAGACCATCATTCATATTCATATTCATATATATATATATATATATGTATGTATGTGTGTGTGTGTGTGTGTGTGTGTGTGAGAATGATCTTAGGAACCCCTTTGGCAGAGAAGGCTGAAGATCTCTCCGCCTGTCCTTTTCCATTTTGGAAACAGAAGTTGAATCCTCCCACCAAAAGCCCTCCTCCACTGTGATTGGCCGGTCTCTCAGGGGGCGGGGGAGGCATGCTCGGTGTATGGTAGCATAGTGCGTATGTGAGGGCGAGAGAGAGTGTGAGACTGGAGGGAGGCTCACGCCAGCAAGTTCTTTCAAGGCATGGGGGTTTTGTGTGGGAAATTGGGCCCAATTCTATAGTTGGTTGGGTTTTGAACGCTCTTTACTGTTGGTGAACCATAAACCCCAGCAACTACAACTCCCAAGTATCAAGGTCTTTTTTCTCCAAACTCCACCAGTGTTCACATTTGGGCATATTGAGTATTCGTGCCAAGTTTGGTCCCAATCTAGTATTGTTTGACTCCACAGTGCTGTCTGGATGTAGTCGAGGTACAATCCTAAAACTCAAGCACAATGCCCACCAAACCCTGTGGGAGTTCCGTATGCCAAGTTTGGTTCAATTCCATCTTTGGTGGAGTTCAGAGTGCTCTTTGATTGTAGGTTAACTATAAATCCCAGCAATTACAACTCCCAAATAACAAAATCAAAATTTGGGCATACCAGGTATTTGTGCCAAATGAATGAAAATACATCCTGCATATCAGATATTTACATTACGACTCATAACAATAGCAAAATTTCAGTTATGAAGTAGCAAAGAAAATAATTTCATTGTTGGGGGTCATTTCACCCTTGTTGGGGGTCACCACAACATCTTCTCCCTGCCCAGGAACTTTATTAATTTTTGGGCTGCTTGGCTTTTGGCATTATGGAGTTGGCGGCATAAAAGTCCAAACAAACAAATAATAAATAAATAAATAAACATGAGGAACTTTATTAATGGGTCATGGCATTAGGAAGATAGAGAAACACGGATTTAAAGTAATATTCCTATTATGTTCCAATCTCTACCTTGGAGTTTCCTTATAAGAAGCCCAAACTAGAATACAACAAGAAGCAATAGTTACCTGTTAGAACATGATCATTTCTTCAGTAGCTGGTGCCTTACAATAAAAAAGGGAGCAGCAAACCCACTTCCAAAGAAGGCTGCCATCATTGCCAGTAACCTCCATTTATTTTCCACCGAGAATGGGATATTCTGGAAGGACATGAATGTTTCAGCACCATTATTGCAATGGTACTAAATTATAAGCTATATGTGCAAGATCATTTGCGAGTTTCAAATTCTACAAAATGCCATCCATTTGAAATATGAACATACTACTTTCTCATCTACTGTCACCATACTCCACTCAGAGAAAACTCACTAATCTGCAAAGAGTTAGCGGGCATAGAGATTTTGGCCCTGAATATGAGAAGACCACCACAACAATTCCTGTCATTTGGATATATATTCACAAAGAGTGTCAAGATTTTGGTAGTGATATATTCTGAGAAAGATTACAATTTGAAACTAAATTTTATTTCTGTATGACACTTATAAGTGTCACAGTTGTTTTTCTCCTCAACTGACCTTCAGAAAGCTGCTTCTGAAACAGAATCCATAAAGTGGACAGGTACATCAGAAAGCGTTTACAGTATCATCATTTTCATACTGTTATGTTCTCATCATTTGTACCACTCAAAGCTATGAAATCCTGGAAGGAGAGTGATGTTTCGCTGCAGTTCTGTGCTATATCAATAGTGATTCATGGTGCAGATAGACTGTAGAATTGATGCAGGCGGACACCACTTTAACTGACATGGCTCAATACTATGGAATCATGGAAGTTAGAGGAGTTTTGCAAGGTCTTTTGCCTCCTCTGCCAAAGAAAGTTGGTGCCTCGTGAAACTACACATTTTATGATTACTTAGCATTGGACCATGGTAGTTGTATCAAGTGGTATCAAACTGCACCAATTCTACAGATGCACCCTCAGAGAAGTAGAAATAGAGTAGAATTTAAAACTCTGAAACAAACCAGTCCCATACTTTACCTTTTTCTCTCTCTGGAACGATAAACACATTTTATTTATTTATGAAATGTACACCCTGTCTTTCCTTAATCAAGGGCCCAAGGTGGCTAAAAGCCAGTAAAACATACACTATTAAAATTAAGAACAAGTTAAAACCATAAATATTAGCAAATGTTGTGAAACCCTAATTAAAACCCCAACAAAATAGGTAAAACCACTCTCACAATACCCAACAAAAACGAATGGCTTTCCTAACTATTAGATACCATTAGTTTCCCCCAAAGGCTACCTAAAAAAAAGAAGCTTTTTAAGCTCTTCTTGAAAGCTAACAAAGAGGATGCATATTTAATCTCCCCTGGGAGAGCATTCCAAAAAGAGGGAGCCACTTCCAAGAAGGACCTCTCTCTAGCAGTCTTTAGGTGGAAAATTTCCCAAATGCTTGAGGACACTAGCAGTTCCCCACTAGATCGTAACGTTCTCCCTGGTGAATATAAGCTGCAAATAGTTCAATGGGCAGCAGCCAGATTGCTCACTGAGAACATGCAACCACTTGTAACATCAGCTCCACTGGTTGCCAGTCTGCTACTGAGCACAATTCAAAGTGCTGGCTATACGCCCTAAATGCTTCTGGCCCAGCTTACCTGTCCGAATGTATCTCCCCCTATGAACTAGCCTGGACATCTGGCCCTGTTCTCAGTCCCACCCCCTTCGCAGATGCAACTGGTGGGGACTAGGGACAGGGCCTTCTCAGTGGTGGCCCCTCGGCTATGGAACTCCCTCCCCAGCGATATTAGGCCGGCTTCCTTCCTCTTGGTTTTCAGAAAGAAAGTTAAAACCTGGCTGTGGAACCAAGCATTTGGGGAGTAGTACACAACCACAGTGCAATATACACAAATCAGCTTGGACTATGATTGGAAGATTAGATTTTACTTTTAACAGTTATTTAATTGTATTTATATGTTTTATTCTCTGATTTTAATGTTTAATGGGTTGTGTATTTGTATGGTGACGTAGCGGGTTAAACCGCTGAGCTGCTGAATATGCTGATTAAAAGACTGATGGTTGATGGTCTCCTTGGGAGGTTTTTAAGCAGAGGCTGGATGGCCATCTGTTGGGAGTGGGGTGAGCTCCCAATGTGAGGCTAAGCTTCTGCCAACCTAGCAGCTTGAAAACATGTACATGTGGTTAGATCAATATGTACCGCTTCCGTGGGAAGGTAATGGCGCTCCATGCAGTCATGCTGGCCACATGAACTTGGGAGATGTCTACAGACAATGCCGGCTCTTTGGCTAAGAAATGGAGATGAGCACCACCACCCAGAGTTGGACACGACTAGAGTTAATGTCAGGAGAAACCTTTACCTATGTTTCAATGTGGCATTGAATTATTGCCAAACTGGAAGCTGCTCCAGGGTGAGAATGGTCAAGGTTTATCCTCTGACGTTAAGTCCAGTCGTGTCCGACTCTGGGGGTTGGTGCTCATCTCCATTTCTAGGCTGAAGAGCCGGCGTTGTCTGTAGACACCTTTTATTATTTATTTTTATTGCATTTTTCAATATACATATAGAAGCATTGCAGCGGAAAAAGAGAAAAGGTATAGACAGGTTAAGGAAAAGAATGGGGAGAAGGGAAGGGGAGGGTAGGGTAGGGAGAATGGTTAAGCAGGGAAGGGGGAGAAAGAGCAGGGACGGGTAGAAAGTAGGTAGAGAATTGAAGAGAGGAATAGGTAAGTTTAGTTAAGCATGAAAATAAATAGACGAAGACAGTCTTCCAGTCCAGTCCGCGGATATTGGTCATCTTGTATCCTTAAATCTTCCCTTTTTCCTGCAGTGTATCACCTGTAGTGTTTTAATCTACTTTGTATCCAGCTAACCAATAGGTCACTTCTCCTTTATTTTATTTTCACTTCCTTCAAGTACAAAGATATCTGTTTCCAGTCCGTCCTGTTGTCCTGAGGTTGGTCATTAATTATATCTTTGAGAATATATAGGTCCATTAATTCTTTTATCTTTACTAACCATTCGTCAATTTTTGGGGGGGAGTTGCTTTTCCAATTCTTAGCAACTACTAGTCGTGCAGCTGAAGAGATGTAAAAAAAAAGTTTATCTTTATTCCTTTCAATAGTGTCGTCCATAATATTCAGGAGGTAAGTTTTTGGTTTGAATTGTAAACTGAGATTTAGCATCTTCTGTGAATGGTCGTGGACACTTTTCCAATTTTTTTTTATCTTGTTACAATTCCACCATAAGTGCATATAATTTCCAACCTGGTCTTGACATCTCCAGCATTTATTATTCAAATTTTTGTAAATCTTTGCAAGTTTTAGTAGACACCTTTTAGATCATGTGGATGGCATGACTGCATGGAGTGGTGGTTACCTATTGATCTACCCACATTTGCATGTCTTCAAACTGCTAGGTTGACAGAAGCTGGGACTAACAGCAGGAGCTCAAATGCAGTAAATAAAGATATAAATAATAATTATAAAGGAACCCGACGTCTCCGGTAATCTGGGCTGATGCTGTGAAGGACTTTAAAGGTCAAAACGAACACTTTGAATCGGGTGGGAAACTAACTGGGAGCCAATGCAGCTGTTTCAGAAGCGGATTAGTAAATCCTCTTACATCCACTCCCATTAAAGGCCAATGCTGTGAAAGGTAGGTGGAGGTGGGCGGAAAGTAACGTAAGCCTCAACTTGCGAGTAGATGGCTCGATTATTCTAGTTGAGGCATGCTCTCCTGTTGAACTCCTCCTGCCTTCCAAGAGCTGTTTAGCAGGGAAGCAGATTGGAGTCTCCTTCTTGGGAGGTTTTTAAGGCTGGATGGCCATCTGTCGGGAGTGCTTTCATTGTGTGTTCCTGAAACGGGGAGGGCCTCTTCCAGTTCTAGGATGGTACTATATAAAATGAAGCAGTGTTCTTTCTCGGCCCAGGAAGCAGAGGGAATACAGGTAACCCAGGCCTGGGCAAAGTGGGCCCTCCAGGTGCTTTGGACTCCAGCTCCCGCCGTTCCTAACAGCCTCAGGCCCCTTCCTTTTCCCCCTCAGCCGCTTAAGCGGCTGAGGGGGAAAAGGAAGGGGCCTGAGGCTGTTAGGAACGGCGGGAGCTGGAGTCCAAAGCACCAGGCGGGCCCCAGTTTGCCCAGGCCTGAGATAACCTCTGCCTCGCAAGGCCCAGCCTAGGCCTCCCTGGCTGGAAGGCGCCGGCGAAGGCCCTCAGCTCCCTCTCACCTTTCCCGGCCCTTCCTCGTAGTGCACTCGGCGAATGGCCGAAGTGGTGAACCGGCGAACGCTGACTCCCAACATGGCGCCGGAGGAGCAAACCGCGGGACTGAGGAGGAAGCGCCGCCGAGTTCCACACGACCTTCGTGAGAGAGGAGGTCCCCGCGCTGCATTGTGGGAGAAAAGCACGGCGGCCGAAGGAGCCACGGGCGCTGTGGCATGCTGGGAGTCGTAGTTCTGTAAGCGACGCCATCTTGTTGCTTTCAATAGAGGGGGGAGGGTGCACAGCAGTCAGGGAGGGAGGCAGGGAGGGAGTTAGTGGCTGCTTGATCTTCTTCCTTGTCAATAGGAATTCCTGTCTCCTCACCTCACTTTTAGAATAGTGTCTACATTGGGGAATGAATGCAGGTTGGCACCACTTACTTTGCCATTCTAGGATTTGTAGTTTGATAAGGCAGAGAAGGCCAAAGAGCTTGCACAACTATGGCTTCCATGATCCCACAGCACACATATATATCTATGCACACACATATACACACACATATACACACACACACACACATACACACACACATATATACACATATATACACACACATATATACACACATACACATATATACACACACATATATACACATACACACGCACATATATACATACATATACACACATACACATGTATACACACATACACATATATACACACATATACACACACATATATACATACATATATACACACATACACATATACACACATACACATATATACACACATACACACATATACATACACACATATACACACACATACAGATATATACGCACACATACACACATACACCAACATGAATAAGGGACAGGTACCTAAAAATAGGGAATTTTTCACAAAAATAAGGGACACTTCATTAAAAACTTGAAAATCACACATCTATATCTATGCACACACATATACACACACACACATATATACACACATATACACATATATACACACATATACACACATACACACACATATACATACATATATACACACATATACACATACATATATACACACATATATACACACATACACATATATACACACACATATACACACATACACACGCACATATATACATACATATACACACATACACATGTATACACACATACACATATATACACACATATACACACATATACACGCACATATATACATACATATATACACACATACACATATATACACACATACACATATATACACACACATATATACACATGTACACATACACACACATATACATACACACACATACAGATATATACGCACACATACACACAACATGAATAAGGGACAGGTACCTAAAAATAGGGAATTTTTCACAAAAATAAGGGACACTTCATTAAAAACTTGAAAATCACACATCTATATCTATGCACACACATATACACACACACACATATATACACACATATATACACATATATACACACATATACACACATACACACATATACATACATATATACACACACATATATACACACATACATACACATACACACATATACTGAAGCAGCCAAATTAAGGAGTTATGGAACTCCAAATACCAAGTTACTTTACCAAGCTACCTGATCGTGCGGGCGCAGGGGTGAGGAAGAACACACGGCAACTGTGGAATAGGTGAAAATCAAAAGGTTTATTTCTGGCACCAGCTGGTGGGCTCTTGCCAGCAGAACACGGCTGCAGATAGGGGCAAAAGACCCCGTCACTTTTCATACAAAGACATTTATACCACAATGGAGTCATTTCAGTTAAGCCCACCCCTTCTTCATGGATAAAAACAATCATAATTGGCTGGTGATTACTGTTGCTTTCATGACATTTCATTAATCCAATAAACAGTACATTTTCATTAGCATCACATCTTAAGTCACACCTCTGAATGAGAACAATAGTCAGTTATAATTTAGTTCTTTCTCACAGTACAGCTATCAATCCTGAGCCTCTGATGTTCTCCAAGTTGAAACATTGACTTCCGGGCTCCGTGCCAGCAACGGAGGGGGTCAGACTCTCTGTCATGCGCAGTGCTCTCATTATTCGCATTAAGCTCTCCCATTAGCACAATCTGTACTGCTTTTCACCCATCTAGCCTATGTTATCTCTAGTCAGGCACAGGGTGTATTAGAATGCTTCAATCACAGTGTTATTTTCATATTGCAAGTGCCTGTCTGATTCTTGGCACCGAGACCCGTGTTTCAAAGCTAAACACGCATGTAGCATCACTCTCTGACTGTACTTTTTGCACGGAAAAGTACCAAACCTGCTTTATTCCAGAATTTCTCTTCTTGTAGGAAACTCATCACATGAAGTTTACCTACACACCTGTCTGGAACACCTTTTTAAGAGGACCAATTTATCCTCCAGTCCCGTGGGACCACAGTTTCTCCAGTCCGGACTGCATGCACACCTCTTACTGTATCTACGGAACTCTGCACTGCCCTGGCACAACATTTGAGCAGAATGGGCAGACAGCACATTATGATTAACACAGAACATATCACCACTATGATTATCATCACAAGTGACCGCAGCCAATGCAAATTTGGCAGCCAGCCCAATAAGGTGCTCCAAAAATCACTTGGAGCCGAATAAGTCTTCTGTATTTCTCTAGCAACACTCTGAATCTTGTTCAGATCCAGCTCAATGTTTCCGCTCTCGTTTATGAAATGACAGCATGACACGTTAAGCCACGCGCAAAGACCCCCCTCTTTTGACAGTAGGTAATCTAGTGCCAACTTCTGCTGCATGGCCATTCTTGCCAAAGAATTCACCTCCACCTGCATTGATGTCATCCCATCATACGTGTCATTGGCTAAAAATTCCAAGTCATATGATAACACACGCAACTGCTTTATGTTCCAGGCCACACCCAATCTTGGCTCTGCAATTGCTATAAATCTCTGGGCTTCATTTAGATAAGTTTTGTCAGGATCATACCCATAACGCTGCACATCAGCAAATGAGCGCTTATGGATATGTAGGTACAAATTAGTCACATGAGTCTCCTTGGGGAGCACTCTCAAACCCCCAGGCTGCAGGGTGCCTAGGGTACAAACTCCAGACCAAACTACAGGAAGCACAGGCATCGCCACTTTTCCACAAATCCACACAATTCCCTCAGGAAGTCCAGTGGCACGATATCTTAAACGCCTAGCTGGCAAATTCTGAACCAGGTTCACTATAGCATCCTCACGATGATTTCTGAACAATATGTGAGTGCAGTTTGAGCTCTCCCAACTCCAAGTCCAAACGCCTGTTGTTCTCAGACCACAGCGTCCTCTGTACCTGCTATGCACTGTGATCATGTGATCACAAGCAGGATAAGCACCTAGCTCAACCTGGTTGAAAAACTCATACATGCCAAGCCTCTGGCTTCCTGCATAGTAAGGCCTCCCTTCTTTCTCCCATTTAAAACACAGCGCAGCTCTCAACACAGGAGAACCGTGAGTTACCATGAACCAAGCCCTTTCTGCTTCCCCTCCCGTCAGTTCCTGCTTTCCCTTGGTGCTATTCCATCCTTCCAACGTTAACACTCCACTAGGGACTATCGGCCAACCTGACTTATGGCTTGAAGGGCCCTGACTACAAATCCAGCATGAATTTATTTATTTATTATTTTATTTATTATTTATTAACTTCGATTTAGTATACCGCTCATTCCGGAGCTCAGAGCGGTTTACAGAAGAAGCATAAACACCGTGAGTAATAAAACAGATTAAACAGTTAAAACACATTAAACATCAAAGCAGTTAAAACATATTAAAAACACTAGCCCTCAGCGAAGGCTGGGGGACGAGATAAGAATCGGGGGAAGAGGCGGCATGGCACACAGTGTGGTTGAGTTAAGGGCCAAACGCCTTCCTAAAGAGCGAAGTCTTCAAGGCCTTGCGGAAGGGCAGAAGAGCGCGGATGGCGCGGATCTCCTCCGGGAGGCCGTTCAGAGACTTGGGGCAGCTACAGAGAATGCCCTCCGCCCGTGTAGTGGCCAGTCTGCAGGTTCCAAGGAAGGCACCTCAAGGAGGTTAAGCTCCTCAGAGCGCAGTGATCTCGCGGGCACATAAGGGGTAAGTCGCTCCCTCAGGTACACTGGCCCCAAACCATAGATGGCCTTAAAGGTGAGAACTAACACCTTGAAGAGGACCCGAATTCAATCGGAAGCCAGTGCAGCTCGCGCAGGAGGTGGGGTCGCGGTCAGATCTTGCAGCACCCAGGAGGAGGCGTGCTGCGGCGTGCTGCACTAGCTTAAGCTTCCGGATCATCGACAAGGGAAGGCCAATGTAGAGCGCATTACAGTAATCGAGCCTCGAGATGACCGTGGCTTGGATCACCGTAGCAAGGTCGCGTTGGGAGAGGTAGGGAGCCAGGTGCTAACCAACCGTAGGTGGTAGAATGCTGTCCTGCAGGTGCAGCCAATCTGCTCCTCCATGGACAGGTGGGCGTCCAGCCGGACCCCAGACTTTTACCGATGGCTGAGGGCAGAGGGCCACACCATCGAAAGTTGGCAACTGGGTCACTACCCCCCGGCGCAAGCCACAAGATCTCCGTCTTCGCCGGGTTCACCTTCAACTTACTGGCTCGCAGCCATCCAGTAACGGCTTCAAGGCAAGATGGAAATATCGGGTACAGAGACTGCCCGGGGTCCAACCTCAGAATGAGCTGGGTATCATCAGCGTACTGATGACACTCAGCCCAAAACTCCGTACCAGTTGGGTGAGTGGTCGCATATAGATGTTAAATAACAGCGGGGAGAGGATAGCCCCCTGAGGCACCCCGCAACTCAGCGGGGAGCCTCCGGAGACCGCCCCTCCCCACTTCACTCGCTGCTGGCGGCGTTGGAGGAAGGAGGACAGCCAGTTGAGGGCTGTCCCCCTCACCCGCCACCGCCAGGCGGTGTATCAAAAGTTGTCAGCCCGGTATCAAACGCTGCCGTGAGGTCCAATAACACGAGCAGCGCCGATCCACCTCGGTCCAAGTGGCAGCGGAGTAGGTCTGTGATGGAGACCAGGACAGTCTCCGTCCCATGGCCTGAACGGAAGCCGGACTGGAAGGGGTCTAGCCAGGTTGCGTCATCCAAGAAGGTCTGCAGCTGGTCCATTGCTGCCCTCTCAATCACCTTGCCCAGGTACGGAAGGTTCGATTGGAGGGAGCCGCGGGGTCTAATCCGGGCTTCTTCAGCAATGGACTGACCACCGGCTCTTTTAGCTCCTCTGGAAAAGCCCCTTGCTCAGGGTAGCAGTAGACTATCCTCAACAGAGGGCCTCGTAACCCCTCCACGCAAGCTCGAATCAGCGTGGAGGGGCACGGGTCGAGGGAGCAGGTGGTCGACTTAAGCTCAGTTCATGTGTCATGTTAGTTATCAGTCTATGAAACATATTTTGCTCCCACCCTCCGTGTGTCCCAGTAATGTACAATGTCAGTATCAGAGCCACGAACCCAAACACTGTCTGTGCTCTCACGGGGCGCTTACACCTGTAACTCTGTCCCATTAAGATGCATAGCCACCACCGAAATGAGAATACCATTGGCTCTGTCCATCTTTCTTGCGTTGGACCACTATTACCCGGATTGGGAGCGGTGGTATCCGACGACTCTTCTGTGGCCTTCTGTGTGCCCCTTAAATAGGGCGTTGCAAAGTATTTGAAATCCTCAGGCGGACAGGCTTGCATGGATCCACGGAAGACTCCAAAGCAACCGGCGCCCTCTTCACCCGTGTGAAATGGATCCATGGGCCAATGCCTTCCACCTTTATAGCTGTTGGTGTGCTCAGCAGCACGGTGAAGGGACCTCGCCATCTTGGCAGCAAAGGGCGCACCTGCCACTCCTTGACCAGGACGGATTCGCCAACTGAAAAAGAGTGAAGAGAAGTAGACGGGAGAGGAGGTCGCAAATCTGCAGTATACTGGCTAAGTTTCTCTAGCTGTTTCCCTAACATCTGGACATCTTGCAGGGTTTGCTGGTGTCCTAACACGTGACTGTCAGAAGTCAGTCCACACATAGTTTTTAAGTTCAATGGAGGCCTGCCATACAAACGCTCAAAGGTGACAAGCCTGTCTTTTTGTGAGGTACATCGGACCCTCAGGAGG